>JAGXJF010003294.1:0-75869 GCA_019208055.1 Stipa capillata | reverse complement strand
TATTATATATTTCATTATCCATAGTATGTCAAATAATTAATGAATAATTACTCATATAGGCTAATCTTGGAGAATTAAGAGCAAAGCTGCTATGGAATCTGTTGGCATTACAAGGAAATTCTGGTCTAGTACCACCTGTGTTTACAAAGCTAAAAGTATGGTTAAATCAGGGTCATATATGTACTTATCGTTCATTTCTATATGTCAGTTGTCGAGTTTGGATTGGAAGAAACTTTTGTTTAATGGAGCACTTACCATATTGTGAATGTTATGTAAGTTTCTATCAGGTTGATTGACTGTACTCAAGACTTTGAAGCTTTTAGTCCTTTACAGAAGTACTTGAGTATGAAACAATTACGGAACATAGCATATACATGTATTTACACTTCAGAAGTATTTGTTTGAGAACATTGTGCTAAAACTTTGTACATGTTTCATACGAAAAAATATAGAAGGAAAAGTCCAGTTTATGAAAACTGAAGTGAAACAGTCTAGAAACACGTAAATAGTTTCATACGAATTAGTGGAAAAGACAACAGTGCACGACGGCTCTAATAACTGTAAGACGGCTAAACATGTATTACACATGAACTAAAATTTCGTAGCATTTATGCTAAAATACTCATGAAAGGCACTATATTTATAGAAGAGTAAATTGCATTTCAGTAGTCCAGACTCATGAGGTGGTAGCAACTTAATCCAGCAACCAGAAAACGTGTATTGGGTCTATAAGGTGGCTTAAGTGAAGCAAATTTAGTCCAAACGAGGACAGCTCGGCCTCTCCGGCCGATGTGGCGTGCTGATGTGGCGCACGTGAGCCATAACTTGCCCATGGCTCGTTCAGCGTGCTGAGCTTTTCCCCCAAAATCTCAAATCCCTAGCTCTTCGCATCTGTCACACCAAATCGCGCGATGTCTAGCTCCGGTTCTTCATCCTGTGGATGGCGGAGGACGAAGCCTCATCTCCCGCTGGTCAACTGCCCTTGCTGCGAGTCAGGATGATCAAGGTCTTCACGTCGTTCACGAAAGACAACCCGGAGAAGGATTTCTATAAGTGCCCAATCACCAGGTGAACTATACTCAATTTGTTCTAGATTGTCATCCGATTTCTTGTTGGAGTCTTGAAATCTTTGTTTATTTCTTTAGAAAGATGATTCTGGTTGCAATTTTCTGGATGTGGGAGACAGAGGTACAAGACATATTTGGAGGGGATTGGCATTGCCCCCACAATGGTGAGGCCGGAGATGGCACTGCGGCGACTTGCTGGAGAAGGGGTGGGCATGGGTTCTTCTTCAGTCCGCGAATGGTTGTAGATGCAAGGGCCAAAACATGCTTGCAGATGCAAGGGCGACAACTTTGCTGGATGATGACGACATGAGGAAGAAGATGGAAGCTGCATTGTTAGTGTGCTTAAGGACATAAGAAACTTGCTCTTTGTATTGTTGTTATGGAGTTAATTAGGATGGCTAAATCTATGTTGTAACTGGGTTGTCTAGTCAGATTGTATGGAATTTACGTCAACTTCTCTGTATGAAGTTGCTAAACTATGGATGAATGTTTTTGTGCTGTGTTCACTGAGTTTTCAAATTTTCAAATGCTACTCTAGCTTCTCAGGCAGTAACATAGATCATTATCTCAGGCATAACAACAAAACAGATAAGACATCATTGTCTCAGGCATCATTATCTCAGGCATAAACAACAAAACAGAACCAAGACATCACCTTTCACCAGTTTTTAACAAACATCATTATCTCAGGCATACCAACACATCAGACAAGGACAGACATCATTGTCTCAGGCATAACAACAAAACCAGTTATACATAGTATTTGCTGTATAACAACATATGCGGAAAACATTAATTGAACATTATTGAAAAAAAATGAAACACCGTAGATAAATGTGCAAAGTTCAGTAATATACTGATCATAAAACATGTATGAAAGAGAGATGTAAGGACATTATGCTGAAACTAAGTCGGAATACGTAACATTTATGAAACTATGGTAAAACATGTATGAAACAGAGATGTGAGGACATTATTCTGGAACTATGTCAGATTTCGTAGCATTTATGAAACTGATCATAAACATGTATGAAAGAGAGATGTAACGGACATTATGCTTGAAAACTATGTCGGATTTGGTACCATTTATGAAACACATCATAAACATGTATGAAAGAGAGGTGTGAGGACATTATGCTGATACTAAGTCGGAAATTCGTAACATTAATGAAACATATTCTAAACATGTATGAAACAGAGAAGTGAGGACATTATGCTGAAACTAAGTTGAATCATAACATTTATGAAACTTAGGGTGACATGTAGGAAACAGAGATGTGAGGACAGTATACTGGAACTATGTCCGATTTTCGTACCATTTATGAAACTTAGGCTAAACATGTATCAAACAGATATGTAAGGACACTATGCTGAAACTATGTCCGAATTTGGTACATTTATAAAACTCATCATAAACATGTATGAAAGAGAGAAGTGAGCACATTATGCTGAAAACTAAGTCGGAATACGTAACATTATCAAACTTATGGTAACATGTATGAAACGAGATATGAGACATTATTCTGGACTATGTCAGATTTCGTAGCATTATGAAACTGATCATAAACATGTATGAAATGAGAGATGTAAGGACATTATTCTGAAACTATGTCGGAATACGTAACATTTATGAAACTTATGGTAAACATATATGAAACAGAGATGTGAGGACATTATTCTGGAACTATGTCAGATTTCGTAGCATTTATGAAACTGATCATAAACATGTATGAAAGAGAGATGTAAGGACATTATGCTGAAACTATGTCGGAATTTGGTACCATTTATGCCGTGGACGCCTTGCTGTTCTTGATTTGATTTGTTTTTCTTCCAGATCTGAATTTTGCTCTGAAGGCTTTGTTTGAAGGCCAGCTGCTGCTTTCTTCCGGTGTTGATTTCTGATTCCCTTTCAATTGATTATTATTGTGTTGTGCGCTCCTTGCCTACCTCCTCCATGGCTGGCTCATGCCAATCCGCAGCTCCCTCTGCTCAATTTGCGGGTGGGATTCAGAGAAAGGTAGAGGCTTTAGCACTAATAAAATCTTGCAAAAGATTGGAACTTTTTTCTTGAGAAATGCTGGAGCTAGCTGTGGCAAAAATCTAGTTCTTGTAGTGTGGTTTTAAACACCAAAATCTTGCACAAGGATTGCAAAAAATATAGTTTTTATTTTCTATAGGCAGTGAGGCTTAGGCAGCTACGGGGATCATCTCCGCTCCCCTTCCCTTCCCTCCCCTTTTGCGTGTCTCGACCAGTTCATCTCCTGGTTGCTCGGAGCAGCAGTCGGGATTGTTCGGATGTCCGAGACGTTCGGAATGTTCGGACATCCGAACGTATTGCCCTAGACGCCCTGTCCCTCCCCCATATCCACTGTGCAACACCTGATGGGCCGAGGAAGGGCCCAATTCGGAAGCATGCCTAAGTTCGAGTTTGTTGGCCCATTCGCCTATTTGTTGTTTTATTTAAATTTCAGCTTTAATTCGCATAAGACTCAATTAGTCTCTTGTAATTATGTGCTGTAAAATTAAGTACTCTTGCCGGTGCTGCTCACCACGGCCTTTTCTTCTTCAACCTTCACGGAATTTGGTACCATTTATGAAACTGACCCTAAACATGTATGAAAGAGAGATGTGAGGACATTATACTCAAACTAAGTCGGAATTCGTAACATTAATGAAACTTATGGTAAACATGTATGAAACAGAGATGTGAGGACATTATGCTGAAACTAAGTCTGAATTCGTAACATTTATGAAACTTAGGGTTAACATGTATGAAACAGAGATGTGACGACATTATACTGGAACTATGTCAGATTTTCGTACAATTTATGACACTTATCCTAAACATGTATGAAAGAGAGATGTGAGGACATTATGATGAAACTAAGTCGGAATTCGTAACATTTATGAAACCTATGCTAAGCTTGGTCCGCAATTCACAAGTTCATTTTCAGCGGGTACAAGGGAAGACATTTGCGAACCACATTGCGAATGGGTTTCTCTACATGATATGTAAGTACACACCAATACATGCTTCCAATATTTACAAAGTACTGGTTCAGCATTTCAATATTACAAAGTACTGGTTCAGCATTTCGAAAACCCATTTTAACATTTCAGCTGGTACAGCTGGTGTTCCACATAGTTCAGACATGTTGCAAGTTGAAGCTCGAGCTCGACATAGTTCAGGTTTAACTCAATTATCCTGCCACCCAGGGTGTGCTCAAACCTCCGGGGTTCTCATCATGGCCAACATGAAATCCAGGCATGACATCATGTAGTCAGTATGCCATGACTGTAAAAAAGAATAATAAAGAGAGGTTATAGACAGCATTTCACAGCTGGCGAAAGGAGAATCAAGTCAAAACACACTAACCGGGTATGGTGCCCACTGCTACTGGACTCGCCGCCGCTTAGCTAGAGGTGGCACACGATCCTTGACTTTGAAACTTTGCCTTGTTAGGCTGTATAGGTCTCATCTCACACATGTTGAATGCTTTGTGCTCTTTGAATCCTTCACATTCACGCCCAAATTCCTCATTAGTTGCTCGGTTAATCAATAACATAATGAATGGGGCATACGGCATCAACCTTCTGGTGTCACTGCGAGTTTTCTTTATGTGCGAGAACATCAAGTCTACAAAGTCGAAAAGGCTTCCCAACAACAAGTAGTACATCACAATCTTGGCCTCTTTGTGAATTTCATTTCTATCTCCACCCCTAGGGAGGATGGCATTATCAATCAGCCGAAGTATTAAATTGCGAAAGTCTCCATTTGTATCATTGACCACTTTATCTTCTGTTTGATCCAGCTGCTCCTTAATCTTATCATTCCTTTGGTCATTGCGATACATGGACGGATCAAGTAGAACCTTCTGACAAAAATTTTTCGTGACGGTAATCTTCCTATTGCCAGTCATCCACATCAGGAAGGTCCCATTGGGGATCTATATAGAATGTGGAGAAGAACTGTCTGATTGTCTCTTCATGCCAGTCCTGTCTTTTGGACAATAATGTATGAAGACCAATCTGAAGACATTTTTCCTCAATATCTTTTAACTCTTTATCTTTAGAATGCTTAATTTCTTTCCAATTGATCCATTTGCTGTCCGTAAAACCAGTGCGTTTATAAACACTAGTGTAGAGGTCCTCCTGCTCATACGACCAAAACCACCCATCTCTTGAAGTTCTGTCCTTTTCATAGAAATTTGGTCTTTTATTCAAGGAATTCCGGGCACTCTTTGCAGATGGTCCTTTGTAGTTCACTTTAACCCTCTCCACAGTCTGAGATAGTTGGGGCAACTCTTCGAGGGCCTCAATTTTAAAATCTACCCCCTCAATAATGTCTGCTTCAGCCTCTGTTGCTTCCTCGTCAGCAGCCCCCTCTGTTCCTTCCTCATCTGCTTCCTGTACTGCAGCCTCTGTGTTTGCTCAGCCGCCGCGTCTATTGCTTCCTCAATTGTAATGTGAGCACGAGCACTAAAGCAAGAAGAACGTGTCTCCGCGTCCTGGACTAAATCACGCCATATGGAATTACTTTTCCGGAGAGTTTCTTTATGTCCAAGGATCCAAAGGCAGTTCCTGCAGGGGAGGCATTTAAATGAGATGAAAACAGACTAGGATTTTGAATTGTCTAACTGATCCAAAGGCAGTTCTTTATATTAACAGAAAATCAACAGAAAAGGAACAAAAGTAGGCAGCTCTTTATATGAACAGAAAAGGAACAAAGGTTAACGTACTTCGCTCTCGTCAAGGCCACATTAGCTCTTTTACAGCAATCCAAAAAGCCTATGTTCCCATCATGATTGTGTCTTACTGTTGAGAGTATAACTATGTCTTTCTCATCACCTTGAAATGAATCAACAGTATTTATTTGAAGATAAAGAAATGGAATTTTCTGATAATTTCCAATTGTTTCTTGCAAAGCAGTGACTTGGGCTGTGTATTGAGACATTATGACAACACTGGTTTTCTTCTTCTGCTCGGCACATGCTGTATGGATAATACTTAAACTAGTTAGATTTAACGAAACCCTGAAAACTTACTTGCTATCTGAAAGCTGAAATGTTAGGTATATACCTTTAGCAAGTCTGCAAATAATATTGGCTGCTACATCAGCTTCAACCAAATTTCTGAAACCCTGGCCAGTATGCTCTTCACAGCCATCTTCAACATGAATGAATGAATAAGGACCAAAAAATACTTCCAGGGAGGTAAGTACAGTTATATTCCTTGACATTAGGACCGTCTATAATTTTATTATCATAGAAGTTCTCATTCGGAAACTTGCTGATGCAAGGGTGCATTCTATATTGCACATTTAGCAACTCCTTGTGGTGACCAATTTCGCTCAATCTCTCAAACAGGCTTCGTCCATAATTGGCCCTTTTAGCAATCTAGAAATCAGGAAATTAGCAGGAAATAGAAAGTATGATCAATCTAGAAATCAGGTAATAATCGCCGGTACCAAGGACACATTCAAATGATCATATAATGAAGACATACCGGGCTCTTTACCAATGATGCTAGCTGCATATGATCCCCAATTAGCACCAGATGTTCTATTCTTTGTATGAGCAAGAGGGATCATTGACTCACATTCTTTTAAGTACGCTGCCTCATCAATAACCAAGATGTTTGAAATTATGATGCCGCACCCTCGATGAAATGAAAGGAGTGCAAAATACAAGTTTGCTTCTTCCAGAGTCCTCCTCTATCTCTCTATCATTCAACTCTCTCCCTCTACTCAGCTTCTGAAACTCCTTGTTCAGCTTGTCCAGCTTCTGGAACTCATCCTTCTGCTGCTTAACGCGATTTTTCAAATATACTTTTGACAGATCTTTATCTTCCTTCACCTTCAGACGATTCCTCATTACCCACAGAATGATGTCCTGAATTGATTCGGCTTCAGATGAGTTCTCTAATAGAGAAACAAGTTGACGAGTCAATCGCCCTAGAGCCGTGTTCGTTGGAGCACATACAAGAACTCTAGGTTTCTTAGCCATCTTCAGAAGGAAATACAAGATTACTGAGACTGTCTTAGTTTTACCAGTGCCGGGTGGACCCCAAACTAGTCGTACAGAACTAGAAGAGTGCTCAGTTGCTGAAATACAGCTTGCTACTACATTACCCTGGATTGATTAAGTCCAAACTGAACAATGGCAGCCTCAGAACTACTTGATTTATTTTCTCCCTTAGGCTGCAACATATATTAAAAAAACGCTATCAGAGTTAAAAAAACGCTATCAGTGATTACCGAAAATATCACCACCACAGAAATTGTACATGCAGCCATTTTCAGCACATGAGCAAGTGGTGCTTCACTTCATTCTTTAGCAAGACCATACAGGTACAATTAATTACATGGATCACAAACCACTATTATCATAGTTATTTATTCTCAGTTATAGATCACATGAAAAGCATATTAACACATATTCAAATGAGGGATAAAGTAAAGATTAAAACTTGCATAAGAAACATAATGATGATTCATCATTTTAACATAAGAGCATACATGCATGACATTCCAAAGCTCAACACTTTCAAGCAATAGTTATCCCAAGTACAGAATAGAGAGAGAAAGAGAGAGATGTCAATACTTACGCCATTATTACTCTTACTCAATATGAGATTGATTACTCCTGATGTATCTTTGAAACCATTCGTCATCGCTTGCCAAATACATTCATCAGTTTTCAGATTAGCTAGGTGCATGACTGGTAAACTTATCCGGCCGCCCTCATGCGGCGATTCTGATAGCAAGACATCCATCCACACTGTAAAATAGTTCTCAAATTCACACACTTCCCTCACTGACCCACGTAACTACTAGGAGTGTGCAAAAGGATTTGTCCTTGAGGATTTGATCCCTAGACTCTAAATTCCTTGCTGATAATAGCATGACATCACTTGTTCTTGGCGAATTCTTCCCCTTGGATAGACAGAGCTTGACAAGTATTTATTTGGCATATCACAGTCTAGGTTTCCTACCATAATAATGCACATCTATGCCTTTGGATATGGTAACCATGGCCGTATCGATTTCATGAAAGATTTCCTCTACCATTGAACTTCGAAATGCTTCTGTATAATGCTTGCAAGTTTGAAATTCCTTCGGGATTTCCTTCACCTGCATACAACAGCATGACAACCTTGACGTGGAGCATTCTGGCAGTTGCAAAATAAGGAGTGTTGCTTTGTCATTGTTACCTCAATAGAGGGCCGCATTGCAGGTCAAGATATCGTAGACCGGCCATGATAGCACCTTTTGAACAAGAGTTTTCGGGCTTGGACTCTGGCCAGCTTTGTTTGAGTGCAGCATTTTGATGCCGGTGCAATCTGCTAAGCAAAACAACTTGTCCCTATTACTAATTTGCAAAGAATTTCAATCTTTTAGCATTATTTTGCACCCAAATTTTCACTATTCTTTCCAATGTATGGTACAAGAGGTGTAACCCTGTGAGGACAATGCCGTAAGAGTTGAGAGGAAGAGAAGCTAAAGAGTTACGTGATGTAGCCGCCATGTGGATGCCCTAGCTCGAGACCGCCTCCTTCTGCAGCCTTCCCGGCGGCGTCGACCTATCAAACCCCGGCGCGTGTGCCTGCGGTGGGCGGTGGCGGAGGCCCGCGGCGGCCGGATTGCGGCGACCTCAACGGACAGCGGCCGGCACAGTGGCGCTCGCTTCTGCTCTCGGCTGCTCCCCTGTCCCGTCCGGCGGCGGGTATTGTTCGGATGTCCGAAACGTTCGGAATGTTCGGACATCCGAACGTATTGCCCTAGACGCCCTGTGCACACCTGATGGGCGAGAAGGGCCCAATTCCGAAGCATGCCTAAGTTCGAGTTTGTTGGCCCATTCGCCTATTTGTTGTCTTATTTAAATTTCAGCTTTAATTCGCTTAAGACTCAATTAGTCTCTTGTAATTATGTGCTATAAAAATTAAGTACTCTTGCCGGTGCTGGTCAGCACGGCCTTTTCTTTTTCAACCTTCACGGAATTTGGTACCATTTATGAAACTGACCCTAAACATGTATGAAAGAGAGATGTGAGGACATTATACTGATACTAAGTCGGAATTCGTAACATTTATGAAACTTATGGTAAACATGTATGAAACAGAGATGTGAGGACATTATGCTGAAACTAAGTCCGAATTCGTAACATTTATGAAACTTATGGTGAACATGTATGAACAGAGATGTGAGGACATTATACTGAAACTATGTCAGATTTTGGTACCATTTATGAAACTTGTCCTAAATATGTATGAAACAGAGATGTAAGGACATTATGCTGAACTATGTCCGAATTTGGTACCATTTATGAAACTCATCATAAACATGTATGAAAATTGTGGGGGAAGTGTGCATAAAACTATACGAAACAAGATGAAACATTGACGAAACTTCGGTACATGCATTAGACGTGAAAAGTTATGTGTCAGAACATATGCTGAAACTTTACCTAACTTCTCGTAAACAAATATGAAAACTGCGATGTAAATTCGTATGCAACGGAGAAGCGTCGACGCTTTTACGAAATATGGTCGAAAGGTTCATGAAAGTTATCATAACGTAACATTACAGCTGAGAAGTCACATTTGACAACATTATGCTGAAACTTTGTCAGATGTTTGATTTCTTGTAAATATAGGAAGTTTATATTGCACAACGAACTGCAGTGAAAGATTATGATACTGATTCGAAAATTGTAGAACATTAGAGATTGTTGCATGAAAGACTTAGTTAACATAATTCATTGTAACGGAATTGTGATTAAATTTGTTCAACCAATTAGTCATCTGCCATAAAGATACATTTTTTGACCAGCAAGTAATATCGTTTTAGCGTTCAATACAGGCTTATGATTATATCATTCTGCAGAATAACAAACTTGCATTGTAACCAGATGGACATAAAAGTTCATATTGTCATTAAAAGATAATTCAACAAAAGTTGAGTTTCACCCAGGCTTTGTAACGTAAATGTGTCAGTGATACAAAATCATAAAACAAGTTTGTCATTGGATATTATTGTTTAAATCATGTTCCTGCTGGTCGATCTGGATTGAGGTCGTTGAGTCGATGATATACAAGCGTGTGTGCAAGCTCCATTCGATAAGTCGATATTTTCATCTGAAATCACATTTGAGTAATAGCTATGAAATATATAATGATGCATAATGTGTACAGGGCAAATAACAAAATGAAATTTTGATTTGTACCTTCCCATATCCAATCAGATTTTTCCCATTGTGACACTGAAGCAACCTTATAACTGAAAATCCACAATCATGGCTATAAAAAAAGAAGAAAGTTAATGTCTTCATACTGACAAAATGTGATATAAAGCAAAAAATAGTATATCTTAGACCTGTTCGTTTGAGTATGAGTTTTAGGATAATGTATATCAAAACAATCATGGATGCCGACAAATTCATTGCGAGCAGCATTATATATCTGTTGAAGATTTGATCCCTGAAATAAGATTGAATATATTTATTTTTCACTTTGCAAAAAGTAATATTACATGGAAAATGAATTTAATGTTTATACTAACCACATTATCCCAGAGATCTTTGTAAGGATGTTCTCCTTTTTTTACAGACCTTAGGGAATCATAAATTTCTATTGACGCAGCAACAATGTTCACAACTATTAGGATCCAATGATTATTTGAGCATACTGGTAGGTATATCTGTACATATAGGAAAAATTTAAAAATATGTCCATAATGCGCATATGCATAGATAGATCATCGAAAAATTAAAGACATAGACCATACATGGAAATGATATTTACGTACCTGTTCAATTTCATTAAGTTGAAACTTCTTTAGTCTACGAATAACTTGCTGCCGATCACATTCTTTATATGGTCTCATGAGCTCACGCTGAGACATAATAAAGCTTAACTTTCTAGAAGTAATTGGTATAAATATAAAATATAGTGAAAGAGAGTAGTACTTACTATCATTCCTTGATCGAGTATAACCTTTGTTCTTGATCCCCAGTCATGCATTATTGCAACACACATACCCACATGAAGTTAAGATCAACTTCACCTCTAGGCTTAAGGGAGTGAACAACTCCTCTTCAGTAATAAAGGCACCACATATACGAATTTTTGTTTTGTGTTCAAGTGTTTGGTCTGAGTCTTTTTTTCTTCTTGTATTTTTGTATTTAGACATTTGAACATGATCCTTGTATGTAACTGCAGCCAAACGTTCATGTTTACCACCTGGCTTAACAAGCTCAGCATATCCATGAGCATTTTCAGCTTTTTTACCATAACGCTTAGGCCTAATTTTGATTGCACTACTAACACTGGCCGGGATCTATGAAACAAAGTCCACTCTGAATTGGTTCTTTTAGAGGAGTGACGTCTTTCATATGATCTTGTCGTGGAGCTGAAGCAGATTCACATATTTGTATTACTTCTGTTTCTTCTAATCTGATAGCTACACAACATGAAAACAATACATTCAGTAAATGAGATGTTTCTTATAAAACGTGAAGTGTGAAAATTTAAAATTGAAATTATGTGAGCTGTAAAAGTACTTACTTGGGCTGAAACTGTCAATCAACTTGTGAACCTCGTTAGCAACATGATCTTCACTTTCACAGTCAGGAGGTATATATGCTTTAGGTGTACAGATTTCAGAATCAAAATGATCAGGATCACCTGTTGCTGTTTCATCTATTTCGTCAGTTAACACAGTTGATATGATTTCAGTACCAGGATTGAGAAATGTACATGTCTGCTGATTGTTCGCTTCACGAATAGTAATAGCAGAATTGTACATTGGGTTCTATGATATGTTGTTGGGGTACAAATAGAGTCAGCTGTAAAATGGTATCCTCTTCCTCCAAAGATTGGTCATTGGTAGCTGCAATAACCTTGTTCAGATAACACAGATCCGTATGAGGTGTTGAAATGGTTTGCTCCTCAGAATCCAAATGACCTGGTGCTTGACTGGAACTTACTACTAAAGCCTGAGCTGCTGCAGCAGAGGCAATCTCAACAACTGCATCCATTGAGTTTGGACTTGGTGGTTCTGTTTCATTATGGGGACCAGTCCTGTGATCATAACTTGTGGATTCAGGCTTGAAAGAAGGAGTTCCTTCTGATTCAACATTTGGACTTCGTGGTTGAAAATCATTGTCAGGACGACTCTTCTCCCGAGATGACTGAAATGCATTTATTATAACACAAATTTCTTCTAGTTTTTTGGCATCAAGTTTCTCCATTTTCTTCTTCATTCTCTCATTGTACGAAGCAACTATAATATCTCTCTTTGAATTATATTTGTGTTCAATTCTTTGCAGCAGTTCAGACAAAGTCTGGTCATAAATAAACATGTATTCAATAATAATAAACAATAGTAGTAAGTGATAAATTTGCAATATTTTATATAACAGAACGAATATGGAACTCACATTGCCTTGTTCAGTACTATCACAATAGTGAGGTTCTTGTTTATCTTATCCGCATCAACCTCTATTTCAGAATCAGAGTCATTGTCTGAGACTTCCGGAGTGCAATTCTTCTCCATATTTGATGTGCTAGGAAGATCGGACGTAACCTGTATGATACAAATTGACGTTACCAAATGTCTGTGATTCGTGTCTACAACAATAGACAAATTAGGGAGAAAATTAAACTTGCCTGCAACAGACCATATGTAATTCCTTTTCTGGAGGTTGACCTGATGTCCAAGCAGTCGAGTTGTAGCAGGAGGTCAGATGTTATGAAATTTATTCTCGGGGTACCTTCTGGAACTATGAGTAAAGGTGACTTCACAACATCAATGTACATGAGCTGAAAAAATTATTGAGGACAATATGATTAATTTAAAAAGTAATCAAAATAATTTGAATTACCATATCTAAAGAAAAGATATAGGGCACTTACATCTAGAATGTGGACACAGCCATGAACATTCACATTCTGAACTTTTGCTTCTTTGTAATCCCTAATTCCTTGAACGAGGTAATCAGCACAATACTCACACCAATTCATGTCAGGGAGTAGACTGACATTACTTAAAGTAGGCAAGTAGTTCCTGTTAATCACATGTCCACTTGTTGGGGCAAGGTAGATGCACAGAACAACGAACATGAACGACCTACAGAATGTTTCCTCATCGTGCATATTAACCAACTCTTCAATAGCAATATTGGCAGGCAATCCACGACCAGCTGTAGGGGCTTTGAATTGTTTGGCAATGCTGTTACCCTCGCTACATTTGTTGTTCTTACGGCCAGTATGTGGGGGTGGAACAACAATTTTACCTCTAGGAATGCCAAGTAAACTGTAAACTAAAGGTTTGATAGCTACAGATTTACCACCAACTTCAAGACATTGTGTATCACAATTAACTTGATTAACCAACCACATTGTGAGACATTTTGGAAGTCTGCAATCTTTCATTGTCAGAAGGCTACCAAAACCAATCTTAATAACCCAGTTCTTTTGCAACTCAGACAAACGAGCGATAATGGGAGGGATCATATGAGGAGAGCAGCGGTATCCTTCAATCTGTTGGTTTTATTCATATAGTTTAGACTTACATTATACAATATTACACATAACCACTTCAGAACTTAAAATAATTATTGCGAAATTTTCACATACCCTTTTTGTAACGACTTGTTCATCCTTATTAGTCTTCTTCAGGCGCTGACATGGAAGTTCATATAATAAGTTTGCATTATTTCTGGAGTAATTACTATTAATCTTCAAAATTAAAGCATACATACTCAAACATGTACGTACTTTCTTTGTCATCACTGGCGCTTCCTTCTTGTTCTTCTTGCAACTCTCAAAATAATTTTCGCCTGCAAATTTTCCACGTTTTACGAGGTCGTAAAGTTGAGGAAGAATCATTTGCCGGCCGACCCTTTGATGGAATAGGTTTTGCAGGATTCTTGGCACTCAGACGATCGGAAGTACGTTTGCGCGAATCAGCTTTTGCATTTTCTGAATCCATTGTAATAATCCTAAAATCAAAGCAAATAATAATGTCACATATTTGAGGTAACAAGTTTTTCTCTGATTTTAGTTACCAATAGTGCAGAAACAATATGATTAAGAACAGTTCAAATGTAAGTGCAGTTCAAAAGTTTCGCATGCCCTACGGACTTGACGAAAACTACGAAGTTCTTCGCAACCAAATGCTCAATTCTTTTAAAGCAATACAAAATTAACACTGAATGTTACTAATTTTACATCAATAAATTCAGGAAAACCCCATCTAAATCAAATGAAGCACCGAATATGACAGTTCAAATGTCAGTTTCTAGAACCGTACATTCAGCAAGAAACATTCACATTTTGATTCAGTAAGATTGATTCAGATTGGAAGAACATCGATTCACCAAGATTGATTCAGCAAGAAACATTCAGCAAGCAAATAGAGTAAACCGCAACTCAGCAACCAACATTCACATTTTGAACAACTAAAGTAAACCAGAACGCACCTGAGAGAATATTTTCAGAACTGTCTGACACCGCTGAACCGCAACCCAAATCTCCCAAACTAAATGCGCCGCGCAGAAGTTCCTTCGCAGATGGTATTTAGGTTTCTTCACAGAGGATGGCGAGGAGAGAGAAAGCAGGAACTCAAAGCCAGAAATTTCGAGGAAGACGATGCGCTGCGACCGAACGCATTACTTCTCACGAACTACTGCAGCGGGACCCACAGGATGCGAAATACGTGATATGACATATGCTCATACCGGTGCAAATACCTATCAATAATGGGAATACGTCACGGATCTTAAAGCACTTCAACGGTGGATTCTGCTACTACATATAACGTGCACGGTAAAAAAGAGTTTCCCGACACCAATTGTTTTCTTTTAACGAAGATGGAACTTACGTCTAGCAAAGCAATCTGCGCGTATTTTATTTTTTTGAAACAGAGGCAAAAGACTTGCCTAATTTCACTAATTAAGAGAGGGTTTACAAGAGTTTAGCCATAGAAGGCCTGGGGGTTGCTAAGATATAGGGCCTATTCTCCCGACATAATAGAACTCAAATGTTTTGCCCCCATCCGGGGCCAATTTCCTGCTTCACACTTGATTGAGGCCACGATGATTGGTGGAATGGTGGAGACATTGCGAAAAATACGCATGTTGTATTCGTTCCAGATAATCTACAAGGCGAGCATCAAAAGCATGGCCATTGCATTTTTTTGGCCTCTTTGTTTCTAGCACAACGTTCATCCACCAATCTTTCATAGAATTTTCCCTGACCCAGAGGTTTGGATGAAGATTCTGCATGTGTAGCCAATCTTTGATCGCGTTCCAAATGTGAATCGTGAAGTAACACTTGAACATTATACGGGCAATAGCCTCTAGCTCTCTTTGGCAAAGCAGGCATAGCACGCCTTTTGGCCATCCTTGTCGCTCCAGTCTGTCGACTGTCCAAACATGGTTCTGTATGATGAGCCACAAAAAAACTTGCACTTTGGGGAAGCCCACTTCTTCCAGATCACAGATTTCATGGGCGTCCTAGTGGTCATAAGGAGTTAGATGTTGTAGGCCACAGCCGCCGAATAAAGGCCGGATGCTAGGGGTGAAAATGAATTGGATAGTTTTCGTCCAATCCAGAGAAAAACGGATTCGGATTGCTCGGGTACAAATATGTAATACCCAAAGTCGATAATTAGGGTTTTTCTTGCATCCATGCATACATGTCATCATCATCACCCCACCTCATTTAAACTCAGATGTAATATGATTATACTTTATAGAATATGTTAATATCTCATCCTCGATGGATATTTATACAAACACCAATCAACTTATTCGAAGTAGTTGAATGGACAGTGTCATCAGCAAAGGTGGGGGAAATCACTGAATCCTTCGAAGAGTCCCCGTCCCTAAACCTAAAACCCTAAAAGAGCTGGAATTAGGGTTTCGATGATAGAACAATTTTTAGTGGATGCAAACCTCCCAAACTTCACAAATAGTTTGGAAAGTGGAAACCCTAGCCCCTTGCCAATTTTCATAAATTTTGGGAAAGTTTAAAGCCTAGTCGCAGTGTAAACCCTAAATTGAGCCCTAATTCAAATTTGAACTAAAGACTAGGTCAAATCTTGCCCAAATTGATTCAAACTCTCCCAGTAGCTCCCAAATAATATATTAGAGCCCCTGTAAAAATTTCAAATTATTTGGAGAAGAAATTACACATAAAATAACGTGGGGAATGAATCAGGAATAACAAAAAAGAAAAACAAAAACAAAAACCCTAATCTACCCGGGCCGACAGCCTGCTCGGCCGGCCCAGCTGGCCGGCCCACTCCTCCCGCGCGCGCGCCCGCTCTCCCTCCCCCACTGCCAGGCCGGTCCCTCTGTCAGCCTCCGCTCCCTCTCACTGCCGCGCCCCGGGCCCGCTTGTCATCCCGCCCGCGCCACGTCGCCGTCGCCCGCTCGCCGCAGTGGGCGGTGCTCCTTCCGACCGGCGGTCCGAAGCTCCTCGCCGCCCTATAAAGGCCACTTTCCGACAGCCCTCCTCCTCCTCCGCACCTCCCCGAAACCCTAACCCTCTTTTCCCCTTTGCCTCCCCATTCCCGAGCTTCCTCCGCCGCCTCTGCCTTCAACTCCGACGAGAAATCCTGAGTGCTCCGGTGAGCTCCAGCTCCTTTCGCTCCATCCCCGAGCTTCCACTTGCTCTCCTTCATCTCCCTCTCCCTTTTCTTCCTCAGGTCCAGGTCGGAATCGTCCTCGCCACCTTCTTCGTCTCCAAGTCCGGCAGCAGCTCCGACGACCTCTCGCGCCCGTTCTGGTGAGCCTCGGGCCCCATCTTCTAGCCCCTGGGCATCTCCGCTCCCCCTCAACCTCCCTAACCACTTGTCCTCGCAGATCCGTGTCTGGAACACCCCAACGCCGACGACCCGAAGCCCCCTCACCGCCTCCCTCGTCGCCGGCCGCCTTCCTGACCTCCCCACTCCTCCCCGAGCACCGAATCGTCCTCGGGGTGAGCTCCTCGTGCCCCAGCCACTTTCTCCGACTAGATCCGAGCCCCCAAGCACCCTGGAGCTTAGCTCCGGCGAGCCTCCGGTGACCTCGCCGCCGTCCCGAGCGTCCCCGGCCACCCGAGGCTGAGGTGGCTCCCGAGGGAGTCGTGGCAGCCTCTGGTTGGCTGGCCACGCCAGGTCAGCTGCTGACCGAGGCATCCCGAGCCCGGTCAGCTCTGCCCTGGGGCCCAGCTGTCAGCCCCCGGGGTTTATGTGTTGAAGAATGGGTGTGGGCTGAGGCTGGGTACGCGTAGGATTTTAGATCTGGTCGGGGTAGTCTTCGGGTGTACATAGCATTTAGGGTTTAGGTCTGTTTAGGTTAATTTTTGAATAAAAATTCAAATGCTCATAACTTTTAAACCACACGTCCAAATTTAATAAATTTTATATATTTGGAAAGCTTGTGAAATTCTCTACAATATGGCTGAATCAAAAATTAATTTTGAGCACATGCACAAGGTGATACTGAGGGTAGATGTTTAGCCACCGTCGAGGGTCGATAAACCCTAACTTCGCAGCGATAGCTCCGATTTCGACAAGCCGTATAGTTTTGGAAACCTTGAGGGATTTCCTAGGACTTGGCACTATTAGATTTCCAGTAACGACACATGCGCGACGGATCTTTGTAGGGTGTAAGTTGTAGCCCCGTTTATCATCGTCATGATCAACAAACCCTAGCTTCGCGACCGTAGCCCCAAATTGCACGATTCCAGTTGTACTTCACTCGTATTTCATACTGTAACCTAATAACAGTAATATTGAACCTATTCACTATGCTCCGCCGCTAACAGCGTAACCCTAATTCATCGAGACCCCTTAACCTGACATGCATGCATAATTAGTGTTCCCCGTAACTTCGACAAGTTACCCTAACACCATTTGTTCTAGTTAGTAAATGACTAACCCTAACTCGACATAAAGGTTAATATTACATGCATGCATGCGCAAGGCATTAGGGTAACATCAACTGCTTTAGTTGTATATGCCTTGTCGTAACGGAACCCTAGCCATCCTAGCATCTTCATGACATGCACATTCCACATAAATATCATGCATACATGCTGGATCTTATGGATTCTTTTACCGTTTCTTTTCCGGTATTCGTGTTAATCGCAACAGAGCCCGAAGAAGGTGACCACCAGGCTTACAGCTCCCCGCAAGACCAGGAACAACTCGAACAAGGCAAGCAGAGCTTGTTGCATCTTTACCTTCCGTACTCTTGTGTATGCCCTTTTTATACGTGCTATGTGTATGAATGCTTATCTGTGAATCGTCGCAAAGTTGTGTACACTAGCATGTGTAGGATGTGTCTTGCGTCGAGAACATCTGATGGCTCTTCAATTAAATGGTTAAGTGAGTTGAGAGAGCCGAGGGCGTGCACAATGGGTACGGTTGGTGTTAATAGCCGAGGGACGGCGACCCAGGTGTAAGTAGAGTTTTGTCGTCACACCAACCCTATCTTCAGCGTGTCACCATCCCTTATCACACGTGAACGCTAGCGAGAACCAACACTGAGGATAGCTGGGGTAAGCCTCCATGCACTTTGGAGGCTCGCTACCTCCAAACTGTTATGCACTCACTATGCCTGCAGGGGTTGAGTTGTCGGTAGTGGTTCGAGAGATTGAAATGAACCTTTGAGGATTGGATCAATTCGGATTGGATTTAGGGGCTGCCCTAATTGAATTGGATGATGTTTAATGGATTGATTTGGATTGGACTCATGGGCTGCCCCAATGGATTTGAATTTGCTGATTTGATCTCGTGGTGAATTGGTTGTGATATGTTTGTATTTTGAGTTAGGTTGTTACTTAGCCTGTCTTATTACATCTTGTTAATGTTATGTTCTTAACTTGTATATTGTTACTCTGAGAAGCATTCATGTTTAATTGTTGCTATACTAGTATGCGTAGGACATTTAATCAAGCACGAATAAGTCTTGCGAGTACGTTCGTACTCACCTAGGTTATTCCTAGAGCTTGCAGGTGAGCCGGTGGTCGAAGATTATTTCGATGATGCCTAAATTGTTGTTTCCTCGGTAGTGTTCGACTCATGGGATGGGTTGTAGCTTTTGTTCAGCGGTCACTGTGCCGCTGTGGGACTCGTTTACTGTTCTTCCGCTGTCGTTTAATTACTCCGTACTCGGATATGTTTTCGGATATGACCGACTGATGTAATATGTTGTCCCATCGTGGACTGTTATTAGTAATATCGTATTGTAGAGCTTTGTGATGATATCCGAGTTGTTAGATCAGGCTACCCCTGCACAATGTGTAAATGATATGAAGTGTACGGGTATGCCGTGAAGAGTCGAAGCCGTACCTTGTTCTACTAAGTCGAGCAGGTGTTGGTTGAGTGACCCGCTGGCTGAGATGCTGTGCCAGCCAGGCAAGGGTGTGGGCGTGTTCTACCGGGCTTTCGAGCGACCCACTAGCCTCCGAGCTAGGTTAGGGTGTGGGTAGAACTGCCGGGCTCCTCCGACCTTGTTTGTCGTGGTAGGATTTGGGAACGACTCTGAACCTTCACCGGGTCATGGAATCGTATGTGGTTCTGGGGAGATTGGTCGCTTCCGGCCGGCTCGCACGTGGCGGGTGTCGGATCGTTCCGCTTTGGTGCGTATGGCGCAGGTACCGTGCCACCGGGCTGACGAGTCCTTCGGTCCTTGGCGACTTCGCGTTCCCTTAATCATATGCAATTCCGGGTCCGTGACAAAATATTTGTCAGATAGTTTCAGAGCGAAAACGGAAACAGATTTTTTCTATCGGATACGAGAACGAATATGGAACTGTAGTTTTCGCTGGAAGCAGATACGGAACGCATATCCGAAATGACTAAGACGGATTATCCGTATTGTAGTATATCTTGCCAAGTTGGGCCTATTGGGCCAAGTTGCTGATGAGTCTAGTGTTGATGTTTTAACTTTTAGCTTGTTTGATTGGAGAACATGTTTTGGAGCTGATTCTTTATATTGTTCTTAGCTTCTTCTCCTGTATATCAGATAATCAGAACATATCCTTTTGAATTGTTGATGCTTATTTCTTAATTTCTTGACATCAAATATGTTTTTGCTATTCCTGGACTTGTTGAGTATCTTTTGCACTCAACTCTATATTATAATGTCTTTGTTTAGATTGTGAGCCGACGGCGGATAAAGAAGTAGTCTACGTGGAGGTCGAAGAAGAAGTCCCCGAGGAGCAAGGATCGATGATGGCAGACGAAGGAGCGAATTACAAGTTTGAATACCGTAAGGAGAACACTAAAGACTAGAAGTTAAAGGATATGTGAGATGAGTGTGGTAGTATAATTCTTTTGCTATACCAGATAGAAATGGTTTCGAATTCCCCGTACTTTTGAGAATTAATATATATGACTTTATGTTGACGTTTTAAGTTTGTTGGTTGTAATTTAAGTTTGTAATAAACGGACGGTTAATACTTCTGTTGTACTACTCTAAGTGACTTATTATGGATGAGACGGCACTTCATCTAGACTATGCCAAAGACTAGCATACTATTTGCAAAGGTAATATGTGGGTCGTCGCAAGAAAGTTGCTTCTTTTTTGAGATTTCGAAAATAGTTGGAGCAAAATCTTTTGGCTACAGTTCCCCTAGCCAAGTTGAGTGCCAAAAGCTAGCCTTCTCCCATTGCCAATGGTTATTGATGTTGCCGCATAGAAGAGCGCATGACCAGCTCATCACACGGTTTCCCAGTCCGACCCATGGATAGTTTGGTTCTGTCCATTCCAGCCATGGCTAATGAAGGCGGAGCACCCTAGCGAATTTGTCCCAAGTATAGAATGCGAAGGCCGCAAAGAGTGGTGGGACAGCAAACTACCTCCTAGTTCACCTTACAATTTACACTAGAGATCTTTTCTGAGCTCGCCTAGAGAAAAGCCCTTCTCATCTTGTCGATGTTCTTTTTACCCCTGTAGGGCAAGTGGGGTGAGGTGATATATGGCTTGGGACGTGAGAACAGACTTAACGAGGGTGGCCCTCCCTACCGCTACGAAATGCTTCCCTTGCCATGTTTTCAACTTTGCCGCGATTTTGTCCTCCAGATGTTGGAAATCCGCCCCCTTGAGACGGTGGATGAAAAGCGGGAGGCCGAGGTATCTCATACGAAAGCTTGTTATGGTTGTCGGGAAACTTTGGAGGAGCTCTTCAAAGTCCTCTAGGTGGTGGAAGTCCACCCTCTTGAGATGGTGGATGAAAAGCGGGAGGCCGAGGTATCTCATAGGAAAGCTTGTTACGGTTGCTAGGAAACTTTGGAGGAGCTCTTCAAAGTCAGAACCATCACACCTAATGGGGGCTATCAGGCTCATAAGGAATTTGGGGATGGGATTGGACAGGTTGGAAAGAGCACGAGATAAGCTTTCCAAAGAGTCTAAGATCACCCAAATTGAAGTTTGTATGCTCGAGATAAAGACGTTTGAAGTCAGGGCTGTCTCAGTAATCCGAATCAGAGTCCAGATCTTGTGGGACTCTATTTTTAGCTCTTCTTGGATCAAAAGTGATGTGGAAAGACTTCTTATACAACACCAAATCATCCCTTGCATTTGCACTTGAAGTTTTGAGTAAAAACTTGTTTGTATATTGGCTGCCTTGTTTATCCTTCCTTGTCTTCATGCTCTATTGCTTGCCCAACTTAGTTTGGCTTGGACCTCCATTCCTAACAAGCAAAATAACATATCCTTTAGGCAGCACCATATGTTCTTTAAAATCAAACGAAGTATCAAGAAATGACAATACCTGATAATTAAGTTGCCGAGCATGAGCCAGTTATAGGTCTTTGTATTTCTTACTAAATCTATCCACGACAACAAATATACTATCCCTCTCCTTCTTTGTTCTAGGTAGCCCCAAAACAAAGTCCATAATATATCTTCCCAAGGAACACTAGGAACAGGTAGAGGCACATATAAACCATGATGATTAAGTCGTGACTTAGCTTTTTGACATGTAGTGTAGCGTGCAACGAGTCTCTCAACATCCAGTCTCATCTTTAGCCAAAAGAAGTGGGCAGTCAACATGTTCTCCATCTTGTTAATGCCAAAATGACCCATCAATCCTCCTCCATGCGCCTCCTATAAAAACAAAAGACGAACGGAGATAGCTGTGATGCATAGCTTGTTAGCATGGAACACAAATCTATCATTAATGACGAATTTAGTCCATGTTCTCCCTTCTCGATAGTTCTGCAATACATCTTTGAATTCAACATCATGCACATATTGATCTTTGATGATCTCCAAACCAAAAAATCTAAAGTCAAGTTGTGAAAGCATGGTATAATGATGTCATAATGCATCAGCAATAACATTTTCTTTACCCTTTTTGTGTTTGATAACATATGGAAAAGACTCAATGAACTCAACCCACTTAGCATGTCTACGGTTCAGTTTAGCTTGACTTCTAATATGCTTCAAAGATTCATGATCAGAATGTATGTCCGAACTAGAACATAAAGTTCTTTGTCATAAGTTGAATAATTCAAACTAGGCCCACTGAGTTTTTCACTAAATTAAGCTACAGGTTTGCCTTCTTGTAATAAAACACCACCAAGCCCTATGCCACTAGTATCACATTCAAGCTCGAACATCTTATTAAAATCAGGAAGTTGCAGCAAGGGGACATGTGTTAACTTATCTTTTAATATTACAAAGGCGTCTTCTTGTGCGTTGCTCCAAACAAAAGGTACATCCTTCTTTATAAGCTTGTTAAGTGGCTGCAATGGTGCTGAAATCCTTGATGAACCATCGATGGAAACCAGCAAGTCTGAGAAAACTCCACATTTGTGTGACCATTTTAGGAGTCGGCCAACTCTGTATCGCCTCGACCTTGTCTTTGTCGACTTCAATTCCTACGGGGTCACAACATAGCCAAGAAAAGAAACTCAATCCGTGCAAAAGGTGCACTTCTCGATGTTGCCAAATAATCATGCATCATGTAAAGCATTAAAAACAACACGTAAATGGTCTAGGTGCTCATCTAATGACTTGCTGCAAAATGAGAATATCATAAAAGTATACTACCACAAATCATCGTAGGAAAGCTCGCAAAACCTCATTCATTAATATCATAAAAGTGCTGGATGCATTAGTCAATCCAAAAGGCATAGCTAACCCCCTCTACTGGGAGGCCCGTCAGCCTGGGAATGTCAGTGGAGGGGCGCCCTCCACTGACGGGCGGGCCGCCCGTCAGTAGTAGCTGTGACTAGTGACGGGCCCAATTTGCCCGCCAGAGGAAACCCCTCCAGGGCTGGCGTGGCAGACGCCTGGAGGTATCACCACTAACGGGCCCCTGGTGAGCGCCCATCAGTGGTTCCCCCTTCCACTGACGGGCATTTTCTAAGGGCCCGTCACTGGTAGATTTATGAGGTTTAAAAAAAATAAAAACGGAACTACAAATTGCAGCAAATTACAATGCATATTTCATCATAACAGTACAAACACCATTCCTTTCGATTACAACAATTACATTGTACATTATCTGATAAATAAGTCTTTTTTATATGAACAGCGGTAAATGGTATCAACAAATAGACCTATACCTCCTTCGAAGCATAAGAATTTAGTGAATTGGACTCCACAAATCTCAGTCGATGTTCTCTTGTGTCACTCTGCACGGCATGCGAAAACGTAAATCATAAATTTTGGAAGACAAATGAGCTAAGAAGAAATTGCCAGCATCATTTGTACAAAAATACATGACTGCCATAAAACAGTAAGATGTAATGTTCGAATTCCAAGTAAACAACATACACATAGATAGCGCTTGGAAATGAGAATTGAGAATAAGGCTATTGGCACATTTGTCTACTGTCTAAGGCTATTGGCACATGCACAGAGACCAGGTGTGTAGAAGATATGCAAGGGAGGATGAAAGGCAAGGAAAATTTAGAGACTAGGGGAACACCCTATCCTTCCCATATGCATCCCTGAAACTAATGTCAGATTGCCCATTTACATCAAGAAATCTCCTGCCAGACATCTCCTTCAATCGTTTTTGAACATCAACAGCTTGCAAGCTCGACGAATGCTGTTGTTTCAAATAGATTACATCCTTCCCTCCCATTTTTACACCAACAACTATATGGGTCCCAATTTTTTTAATGAACCTGCAGAGTTAAGCAATTAAAGTTAAAGCTCAGACTTATGAAAAAAACTAAGCAAAATTTGATTTAATAGTCTTCAATAGTATATGTTTACAAAAGCTGACTGTAGAAAAGAAAATGCTATTAAAGTGGTCACATGAGATTAATAAGGACTAAAAATAACATTAGAAGACAATTTAAGGTGCTGGTACTCAAGACTTATCAACCCATCAACCATGGATGTAGCAGAAAAAAATCAGAACAGTTCGGAAAAATGGCAGTAAAAATAGGAAGTTAATATGACTTTACGGTGTTAGGGAAATAGCAACTTGATCTGTTCCCATGTGCTCTAGCAGCATCTTTCTGCCAGCAGCCAGTAAATTCAAACATAGTATTGAACAGGCCGGATGGAATTTTGCCGGACAAAGATAACTCCTGGTTGAATTGCTCCGACGTCTGCAGAATGCTTCATAATTTGAGGAAGGTGGCTATTTTTTGGACTATTGTAAACACTACACAAACATTACTTTTAATAGGTGTAATTCTATTCTACCATTTAAAGCAACTTCCATGATAGCTGAGGAGGAGAACACATGATATGGACAAAAGATTGTATTGGTGAAACACAATTTTCAGTAAGAGAGATGCTATATCATTATCAATTGCCAAATAGAAAAATTAGAAACAAGGTATACCCATGCTTGTGCAGACATGAATCACAATATCCTGAACCTCATCGCGATCAAGCTCGATGAGAAATCGGAACAGCAGAAGCCAAAATACTCTCCAAGAAAAACTCGATCTTTACCCACCCCCACGGCCGCAAAGACTGATTTCTTCACAGGTTTCGTGTGGCCTTGCGCTCGGGGAGGCGTGGAGCATCGAATCGCGGTGGGATGGTTGCGGCACGGGGTGAGCTGTTGCCGGCGGCGCGGAGGCAGCGTCATGGAGGAGAGGGTGAGGCGGCGGCGTGGTGGAGAGGGAGAGGTGGCGGCACGGAGGCGGTGGCCCAAGGCAAACCCTAACTACCGGTGAGGAGGGTGAGAGGAGGCGGCGCCGAGGAGGGGAGAGGAGGCTAGCGGCGCAGGTGTGGTAGGGGAGGGTGATCGGCGGCGGAGCAGCCAGCCAGCGTCGGGGAGGGCGGTGGTCTCGCTGCTGGTTCGAAAGAACGCGCGGGACTTGGTGAATTTTTCACCAAGTCCCGCCTGTTGCCTTATATACGTGCGGGGTCTCCACTGACGGGCGCCTCGTAGCCGCCCGTCAGTGGTAGGACACTACCAGAGCTAGGTTGTATGTTAGGGCCTCCACTGACGGGCGCTTTGTAACTGCCCGTCAGTAGAGGGGGGTCCACTGATGGGCGCTGACTTATTGCCCGTCAGTGGAGGGTTTATGGGTTAGGGTTAGAGTTATGGTTAGGGTTTAGGGTTAGGGTTTGGTTTATTTTGAATCAAGATTTTAACTAGAACCTAATGCGAGATGTGAATTGATAAATATAAATTTACATGGCCACTTGTTATGTAATAATATGTATTTTCTATTTTCCATAATTAGAAATTTGGTCCAAAAATTATATAACTTGGCATGAGATCAAATTATGGGTTAACAAGTCTGCCATAAAATTTTCAGAAGATTTGAGTAAAGTATGACTATAGGTTGCTTTGTAATGGCCACATCTCTAAAGATGTTTCATGTCTTTCCAAGCATACTATGAAGTTAGCACTACCGAACTATTTCCTTCATCATTTTGAATCAAGATTTTACCTAGAACTTAATGTGAGATGTGAATTGACAAATATAAATTTACATGGCCACTTGTTATGTAATAATATGTATTTTCTATTTTTTTAATCACTAATTAAGGTGCCTTATGAAGTACATACAATAAATATTTATCTGAAAAGCCCTAATTTTTTTTACAAGAACGTAATTATATTATATAGCTTCTCGTAAAGTTTGTAATTTTTCCAAAATGATCTGCTATTATTTAGAGTTTAAATGAATATCTGCGCATTTATTGGAAGTAATTCCAAATTGAACTACATGTGTCTTAAATAAGGACCCAAAAATCCAGAAAAAATTATATGTATGTACATATGTTAGTGCTTAGTTCATGTTCAAAACTCAGGTGAAAAATTCAAATGTCCAAATGAAAAATTTGAACTTGTATTTGCACCCCAATGGTTTATCATTTTCCATAATTAGAAATTTGGTCCAAAAATTATATAACTTGGCATGGGATCATATTATGGGTTAGCAAGTCTGCCATAAAATTTTCAGAAGATTTGAGAAAAGTATGACTATAGGTTGCTTTGTAATGGCCACATCTCCAAAGATGTTTGATGTCTTTCCAAGCATACTATGAAGTTAGCACTACCAAAATATTTCCCTTCATCATTTTGAATCAAGATTTTACCTAGAACTTAATGTGAGATGTGAATTGACAAATATAAATTTACATGGCCACTTGTTATGTAATAATATGTATTTTCTATTTTTTAATCACTAATTAAGGTGCCTTAAGAAGTACATACAATAAATATTTATCTGAAAAGCTCTAATTTTTTTTACAAGAATGTAGCTATATTATATAGGTTCTCGTAAAGTTTGTAATTTTTCCAAAATGATCTGCTATTATTTAGAGTTTAAATGAATATCTACTTTTATACAGTAGGTTACCACTGACGAGCGCCCAAAACTGGCCCGTCAGTGGTGTTCTGCAGTGGCCCAGTCAATCGTGGCACTCACCTCACTGACGCGCAGCGTGGTGGCCCATCAGTGGTGATGGCCTCCCCGCTGACGGGCACTTACGGGTCGCCCGTCAGTGGAGATTTCCCGTCAGCTCTTTGGGTTCCTGGGCGCCCGGGTCGCCTCTTCTCTGACGGGCAACTTTAGCGCCCGTTAGTGGAGGTACCCCCGACCGGTCTGGGCGTCGCCTCCACTGATGGGCAAAAAGGTGCCCGTCGGTGGTGACCAGCACCACCGACGGGCAAAAAAGGGCCCGTTAGCGGAGGGGGTTCAGCAGAGGGTCATCCTGCAGTAGTGACACAACTAAGCCACTAAGTTCATCAAGCATGTCATCTAATCTAGGAATAGGATGACGATAACAGATTGTAATATTATTAATGGCTCTACAATCTACACCCATGCACCAAGTACCATCTTTCTTTGGAACAAGAATAACAGGAACAACACAAGGACTGAGGGATTCGTGAACCTAACCTTTAGCAAGAAGTTCTTGAACTTGTCGCTGAATCTCCTTGGTCTCCTCAGGATTGGTGCGGTACGGTGCACAGTTGGGCAGCGAGGCACCAGGAATCAAGTCAATTTGGTGTTCAATGCCTCTCATAGGTGGCAACCCCGGCGGCATTTATTTTGGAAACACATCAATGTATTCTACAAAAGGTTAGCAACAGCAGGAAGCAAAGAATGAGGCATATCCTCAAATGAAAACAAAGCTTCTTTGCAAATCAGCCCATAGCATGCATTAGAACTAGCATCTAATTCTAAAATTTCAGCACGTGTAGCGAAGAATGCAGCACCTTTCAATTTTATTTCTCTAGATGAGCTCGGTGTAGCTTTGTTTAACTTATTAAATTACTCTAACTCATAAACTACTTGCTGATTTTCAGATTTAACATGCTCTCTACTTTTATTTCTACTAACCCTAGCAAGATCATCAAGCAAAATTTGCTCAGGAGACATAGGGTGTAGAACTATTTTCTTGTCTTTAGGTGTTAAGAGTATATTGATTAGTTCTACCACCATGTATACATTGTTTATCATACTGCCATGGCCTACCTAATAACATAGAACAAGCTTGCATAAGCACAATATCACAGTCAACAGTATCATGGTATGAACCTAAGGAAAATTAAACTATCACCATACATGTTACCTTTACTTTGCCGCCATCATTGAACCATTGAATGTAATAAGGATGTGGATGTGGCCATGTAGGTAGACTGAAATTCTCCACCATGTCGATGGTTGCTAAGTTATTGCAACTTGCTCCATCAATGATTATACGAACTGAACGCTCCTTGACGACACCATTGATGTGGAAGAGGTTGTGGCGCTAATTTTTCTTGTCTTGCACAATCTGAGCACTAAGCACATGGTGTGCTATAATACTCATGTACCGGTCGACATCTTCAACGGTCACATGTTCTTCATCTTGGTCGGACTTGGTGTCTCCTTGTTCATGTTCAGCAAGCAAAGCATAGGTCTCCTCATCTAGATCACTCGCGGAGTCGTACTCGCCGTCTTCATGAATGAGCAAGACGCGCTTGTTAGGACAGTCCTTCATGATATGGCCGAAGCCCTTGCAAAGGTGGCACTGAATATCCTTTGTTCTCCCCATGGAGGTGTCACATCCTGAATTTTTCGAAACCCAAAAATTAGGGATAACAAAAAACTTTTTGCGTTGATAATAAAATTGTCACAAACAAACTAAAATCCTATCTTTCCCCGAGACCACGTCATCGTCCGGTATAACAACCAGGTGTTCACCTATCGTCGCATATATCTCTTCTCTCTAAATACGACTTTACGCCCGTCAATGTAGGGAGTTTCCCGCCTATCGATTCCCTGCTGGACTTCTTGCGGGTCCATATACGCGTACCTCCAATTCCCTACACGCATATGCCTATATATATGTGTGTATGCCCCTCTGTTGCACGGTCACCTCTATGTATATGTATGCATCCACCCATGTGCACCTATGTGGGTGTATATCTATATATTTCCTGGGCATCCCTGCCGCCCTTTTTCTCTTCCTAGCCCGTCTCCCCATCATCCTCCCCATCGCGTTCGCAATCCTTGAGACAGAATCCTGCTCCCTGTCTATGCCCTAGTTTTTGAAAGTCCAATCTGCCGAAACCCTAAACCTCGGCACTTTTGTTTGTTTCCGCTGTCAATCCAAAGTATATGTATCAGCATACCGGTGACACTTTTTGGGCCCCAATCCATGACGACCTTCTGTGTACACCTCAACTTCAACGTAATCACATATATAAACTTAAATTCTCAAGTGTATGTTGGCACATACACTCAGAGCCTTGATTCGTTCTTTCGGATGATATGGGACGTCCGAGGAATTTCCTTTCCACTCCGTGAAGCCTTGGGCCATATTCGTGAATCCATTTTCCCCCATGCCAGTGCGCATGTATATAGACATGCGCAATGCACATTCGAAACCCTAACTCTAAAATTATGCATAGTCACCGGTGATGACATCTTTCCTTGCAAAGTAATATTGGATCTCCAATTCAAGAATCTTAACTAACTCGCACACAAATTTAAGCTGTTTTCAGAATCGAGTTAGTGCTCAAAGCTTTAGACTTCCAAAGATCTCCACCATTTTAATGGGATGTCTTACAAATACGTTGAACCTGTGTAAAAAAATAAAACTCCTCTACTCATGCATGATTTTCCCCTCGACATCTCAATGGGAGTTCAAGAAAAAAAAATATCTCTGCCATTCCCAACATCTGTTGATCTCTTCTACTGTTATTTTCCTCCCTTCTTTTGCTAAGGCCACACAAGACCTACCAACCAACCTGCACAGCCCTCCCTTCCATGCGGACCCGGTCCCACATGTCAACTTCTTCTCCTACCTCTCTATTTCCCCACCTCTTTCTTCCTCCTACCGAGCTCCCTGCTGCTCCTTGCCACTCGGCTTTGTGCCAGGCCACGCCGGCCAAGCCCATGACTTCACAACGACTCATCCGCTGCCCAACCCCCTTTGACCCGCCGGACCCCCTTTCCTTTCTCCTGCTACCAAAGTCGGAAGACCCGCTGCTCCTCCTGCCATGGCACAGCACGGCCCACGTGCTCCTCCTCAGGTCGCCATTGCCACTCCCGAGCTCCACCTCTATTTAACCTCCCCCGAGCTCCTTTCCTCTACTGTCTCCTTAAGCATCAGCACCGACGCCACATGCCTTCTCTCCCATCTCCTCCAAACCGAGCCTCATCTCCCTATTGTTTTCCCTCACTTCTTCTCCTCATGGTTAATCAGGCGCCTGAGCTCTTCTCGCTGTTCTCGAGCACTCCACCACCGCAACCTCCTCTACTCTCTTCTCCTATGGCTTCTTCCAGGACCATACAAGCCGAGCTCCTCCCCTACTCCCTCACTCTCCTCTGGCCTGCAACCCACCTCCAGCAGTTGAAGCTCCTCCTATCGAGCGCATTCTCCTCCCCTCTGCTATTCCTCTTCGCCCAAGCTGCTAGAGCATCTTTGTTCCATCTCCACCCCGGGCGCCCCACTCTCTCCATTATCCTTTCCAGGTGGAGCTCACGAGCTGTCCGAGCTCTCCACTTCCTTGCTCCTCTCTACCTTTCAAGCTCCATCTCCATTCATCCCTGTCCAAACAACCGAGCAGTCAACTCCCTTTCGCACCTGAGCAGCTACTTCTCCCTCCTCTACTACCTCCCCTACTTTCCCACTGCCTTCTTCCCCCTTAGAGACCAGCCGCTCCGACGATGCGCTGTTTCTCTCCCTTGCGCCGCCTCTTGGAGATGCCCGAGACCGGGCACCACTCCGCCGTCTGCGGGTGAGCCCGCCACCGGCGCTATCCGACGCCTAGCCACCTGCCGGTGGACCTCCCTCTCTGAGCCGCTGCATGCCGCCCCAAGCCAAGCTAAGTCTCCCCTTAGCAAATTCCCGAGCAAAAATCCCATCCAACGCCCCAAACCGCCGTTGGAACACTTTCTTCTCACCGGAGCTACCGGCCGTCGTTCCTCTCAGTTGACCCAAATCGAGGGCTCCGTCCTACCAGCAGGGGAGATCGCCTGATTAGAACCAACAGGTGAGCCTCCAGGTCTTTGGTACAGGGACCCGCAGAGCCCGCAAGGCCCACGAACAGAGTAGCGAAGCCTGCCCCTGTAGTGTTGATTCTCCTTTTATTTTTAGACTTAATCGGACTTTTGGAAAAAATTTCTTTGGTTCTGAACAGATAAGGAAACATATATATTACCTAGTGGTTCAAAACTTTTCCAGGTTTCAAAAGTCTTCAAGTTAAGAATAGCAAGGAATGAGTTTAGGGTTTAATCCTTAATTTTAGAATAGTGGATACACGTGGTATATGTTAAGTCCAGTGAGCCAGACAATGACATGAACGTTGCATACCTACTAGAAGGTTTCCGAGGGCTAAATCAAACTAGGCAATACCAGCTAATGTAATTAAACCAAAGTCCTAACGTACACATATCTGAAGCCGAAGGGTCCATAGCGCATGTGATTCCCCCATTGTCCGGGACCCCGTTTAGGTTCGTGAAACCTAAGAATCTAGAATCATATAAGACCATAGCAAAGTAAATTCCGTAGGTATTCCCCTCATGCTCTAGCCAGATATATATGCTTATAAGCTTAAGGACCTGAGATTGATGCATGAACGCCCTGCTCGAAAACCCTAGTTATCCCATATCCCTCAAATAGCAAAACTTAGTATGTTACTCCAAAAATCTTGTTAATACAATCTCCAAAATATTTTGACATTCACATGTACCATCTGAATCAAGCTAAAGTAGGAGGACCGAGAACATCTAAATACAAAACTGTTATTAAAAAAAAGCTAGGGTTTTCCGTTCGACAAAGAACCTTTATTTTGTGTAAAGCTATTCCCATCTCTCCTTCCTGCAAACCATAATAAACAGCTAAGTCCAGAGCTCATATATTAAGATATATTAAGATTTATGAGTGTGTGATGGTTCTTATTTGGTTCTTCCTCACATTATTGTTTATTCGGTGTTTTTCGACATGTAGATACGGTGTTATGGGATCTCGCGTGGGGAATCCTGGACGCTTGCCGTATCAGGTTCAAGCTCGAGAGCTAGACAATATTTGCCAGGCAAGCTCTTCTTCTTTGATCATATTGAATCCCATGTTTGTGAAATATTTATTTTGTTTGCAAAACATGCATGCTATGTGATAGAAATCGGTATTTTATGTAGGAATAGCTATGTCCGATATGATAGAAACCTTAGTCTGATTCTGTTTCCTTGTCGCCCTAAGGACTATATATATATATTCCGAGGAAAATATCGGGAAACCTAGAGGTAGTATATACATATATATTGCTTAGCCCCGCCGTAGAAGCAACCTAGGTTTTCACAAAAAGAAAAGATTCCTGGTAACCTCGAAAGAGAATAACTTGAGAATGGACCGCTGTGACCGCCAAGGATGGGGTCACGGTATAATCCACGGGTTGGGATGTTTTTGAACCAAAAACAAAATGAAGAAGTTTTGGATCCGGGTTGGAAATGAAGGGTGAAAGCAGGAAGGAGTTCTATATGTGAGCTAAGTCCCAGCGTGGCACTCGCGGTCCATGCGACGGACGAGGTGTGAAGTCTTTCTCGGATCAATTAAGGACCGAAGCTACCGTGCCGCTAAACCAGGTTCACCCCGTACGTCCACATGTCCTTTATGGGAAGGACTTGGCTTAGTACCCCGTCGATTGCTAGTGCCTGGACCCGCGGGCAGTAGGAAGTAGGTGACTAGGCAATTTAAGACCTAGAGAGCCTCTCCCGCAAGTAGGGAGTTGCTCGACACAAAGGTGGAGAGTCCCATTTTTGGTCTGGGATGCAAAAGTTGGGTTACCCATCTAGCGGGTCCAACTCTAGTATGAAACGGGGTGAAACATCTCGTTGTACTAGCCCTGTCAGTATATGGTGCACAGTGTACCCAGGGTGACCTACATCGTGTGGGTAAAGCCGTACAACCTCTGCAGAGTGTTATAATCTATTCAAATAGCTGCGTCCTCGGTCATGGACACAATCTGGTAAGGCCACACACTGGTTAGTCGATATTTTCAAAAAGTGGGACATGGGTTTAAGGATGCATCTGGCTTGATGAGCATGCAGAGTGAGTTGAGAGAGCCTCGTGTAATGCGATTACACGAGAGGAGTGGCTATGAGTGGGACGCCGTTCACCCAAGGCATATGAATGGCTAACTGAGGAGACAGGTGGTATCATTGGACATCATTCTACCAGAGGGTAGGAACGGCTATCTATTGAGAGTAAATGGCCGCTCCCGTGGCGGACGGCCGAATTTGCAGAAATGCTATTATGATTGATTGATATGACTCGGCAGGGCCGAGGTTGTTTTCAAAAATAAGCTTTTATCATCTACTTAATTATTTCAGATGAAAACTTACTTTTCCGCACAAATATGAAACATAGGTTAGAGCCTCTTTATTGATACCACTGTGCATGCATATATATCTGTGATATTCGCCCTGAATGGGAGTTTGCGAGTACATTCGATGTACTCACCTGGCTTGTTGATTTGGCCAGAAGAAGGAGACGACGGTTCGAAGACAAAGAAAGCATAAGCGAGAACTAGGGTGTAACCCCAGTCAGTTGCCTGTCGGGTATGGCATACTGACGGGCCACATCATCGATTGATTTCCGCTGCAAGATTTTAGCCGTTGAGCTACAGGTATAACACCTTCGACTTAGACGGCCTTTATATGACTAATACTCTGATATGTGCGTGTATGACAATGATATACAGGTTGACTTGTGTGTACCGGCTACTGATCCAGGGACCGATACAGTAAACACAAGGGTTTATCCGGCCTTAAAACCGGATACGCCACAGGAGGCCACCGACGATGAACTTTTAGCAGGAGTTGATGAAGTATTTTTCGTCGATGTCATAGTACGGGATGCTGAATTGGGAGGGGTAGGAGCTGGAGCTGATCTGAAGGTTGAAGGTGTCACTGTGGAGGTACGAGTGGGCGGGGCAGCGGGTGCACGCAGCGCCCAAGTGGAAGCACGACCTACAGAAAAGTTAGTACGCGGTGTCTAACGTCTCTATGGGGTATATAAAGAGAAGATGTGTTCTGTTATAGAGATAATCTCATATTGTTTTGGCAGTTACGGTCTGCTTGTAAGGAATTTAGAGATGAGTTGGACAGGTTGGAAAGAGCATGAGATAAGCTTTCCAAAGAGTCCAAGATCATCCAAATCGAAGTTTGTATGCTTGAGACAAAGACGTTTGAAGTCAGTGCTGTCTCAGCAATCCGAATCAGAGTCCAGATCTTGTAGGAATTGTCCAACTTAGTTTGGCTCTGACCTCCATTCCTAACAAGCAAAAGAACATATCCTTTAGGCAGCACCATATGTTCTTTAATATCAAATGAAGTACCAAGAAATGACAATACCTAATAATTAAGTTGCCGAGCATGAGCCCTAGTTATAGGTCCTTGTATTTTCGGCATGGTAGTTGGGACGGATGTAGGAGCTGTGGTTGTATCATTAGTAAAAATGTCCTCATCAGCTAGCCTATTTCCCAACATCTTGGTTATGATCTTCGTGATGGCATGAATTAGGCTAGCACAATGTTTGCTGAATTTAGCCATTGGAAGTTGGCCACATGTAAGCTTAAGAATCGACGAATGAGCTGCATAACATCATAATTGATGGTCTCCCAGCAAACTTTGAAAAAAGCACCTATGAAACCGTCCGGGCACGATGCCTTGTCGGTAGGCACTTCGGAGATAACAACAAGTACCTCACTTTCATGGAAGGTGTAATCAATGCCCATGACACTGCACTCAGAGAATTGCATTGCCGGCCAGTTTAAATCCCGGGACCCTAGGTCTTTATAGAGCTACGCTTTAAAGTGTTGGTGAGTGATGCTTTGCTTCTCATCGCCCAACCGCTGTCGTTCTTTAGGTGGGTGCATAAAATTTTTCCTTCTCCTAGCATTCATCCTTTTACAGTACTCCGGAATAAATATAAACCATCCATTCATCCTAATCTAATGGTTAATATTATCTGATACTCCAATACTAGAGTAAGGAGTACCACCTCTAAAAACTTATGGAGTACCTTGATATTAAGGATAAAATCAGAAACAAAAAATAATTAACCTATTTTGTACACAGTTACTTTTGAGTATATTTTTTATATCTTTTAAACCCTAACCCTCAATTTTAGATCCCTAATTCCACCACGCGATACATTTGGCCACAGCAGATGATGAGGCACATGGGCAGCCAGCTCGTCCAATCCATCAATAACACAAAAATAACACACTACAGGGGTTTGAACCCACGACCTTGAAGTAATAGCCTTACCAATCCACCAACTAAGCTATAGAGGCTTTCTGTGTAATTACGAGGCACAATTAATAAGTACCAGTTCGAAGTCCAGAGTTAGCAATCCATTAATAAAAACAAAATTAATGGCGGCCCTGGGGATCGAACCCACGATCACAAGCTTAATAGGCTGACGATTTACCAGCTAAGATAGACAAGTTTCCAATTTAGTATAGCAAGCCTCCTCTGGAATTACTATAAGCTCAGATAGTTGCAAAGTGTGCAGATTGTCACCTTCTACTGAAGCAATGTCTGCCACGCTCTTGGCTTCTGATGTGGAAAACAGATTAGAAGCCTGCACGTCATACTTTTTGTATCCTTCTTGAAGATGACTTTGTTGAGAATCCCTTTCAAACAACGGATTTGTCTGAATCTCATTAGGAACTGTTGCCTGGGCCATTTCCTTCTGTGAAGTAGAGGTTTTGTGTAGGCCTTTCTCCTGAAGCTTTCCAAATATTGTAAAGCTGGCAGCTTTGGCGATCTTATTTGGAGTTGTGATTCCAATGTGCTACAACTAGCTGGGAGAAGCATTCACTGTCAAACCTATTAATTGTGCCTCACTTATTATTATTGTATCATGAGGCCACACTTATTATTATTCTGTCTGGCATACTAAACAAGAACATTCTCTAGCTTAGTTGGTAGATTTGCAAGTCGGGTTCAAACCACATAGCGCGCCATTTTTTGTTTATTTTTTGGATGCACCTCTCACGAATTAGCTACATAATGATTCTTCCTGGCGTAATTAACAATAACTTACTCTAGCTCAGTTGGTAGATTTACAAGTCTGCAACTTTGTGGTCCATGGTTCAAATCCCCACCGTGCCTGACGTTTGGATTTTTTAAAATTTCATTTGATGGACTGCTAAATGTTAACTTGGAACTGCAAATGTACCCAATGTTAGGTGATTATTTGGTTTTCTTTTTTATTGAAGGATTGCTACAAGATGATATGATAGAATAATTAATTGATTTAATTCATTTGATCTTGACAGCAGATGGCAGTGGGACCAAACGACTTCAATAGATGGTAGTGCAACCCAACAGCTAAGCTAGATTTGTTAGTTCATCCGATATTTATGATAGATAGTGGGACCAAACGACTCCAACTGATGGTAGTGGGACTGAATGACTCCAATTGATGGTAGTGAAATCCGACGGCTAAGGTAGATGGCAGTGGGATTTCTCTAAGGTAGATGGTAGTAGGACCGGACGAGGGTACATGGCGTGACCAGACGACTGCTGTAGAATTATTAGATTTGTTAGTTCGTCTAATATGAGACCGAGCAGTGACAATAGATGGTGGTGGGATCTTACTTAAGTAGCGACAATAGATGGTGGTGGGATCTTAGTACTTAAGTAGCGACAATACATGGTGGTGGGATAGATGGTAGATGGCCGCGAGTTCGTGATTTCTAACTCTGTAATTGATTATTTTATGCCAGCTGGTACTAATCTTGATTTGGCTACTTATAGCTTCTGCGTGGTGTACAAAATTAGTTTAGTTGGTAGGCTGGGATACAACAAAAATCTATTTCTATCATAAAGGTGTAGGTCTCATTGTTTGTACAGTGTTTTACGTCAAGTTTAAAAAAATTTCATGAAAATAAAGATATTCAATTTGACTGGACCTAACACTTGATTATATTTTCTGAGAAAGAAAATGAATGCTGGGAATCTCGTTAAGCTTGTGGTTCTGGGTTCGAACCCCCACAGTTTGTGTTTTTCCTTGTTTTTTTTATGGATTGCTAGCTGTTAAATTGGAACGGCAAACGTATCCAATATTACGCGATTAGAAGTCGGATTAGAATTAACAAACAAGAAACCACAGTCCGTGTTTTTCTTTATTTTTTTATGGATTGCTAGCTGTTTAATTGGAACGGCAAACGTATCCAATATTACTCGATTAGAATTTGAATTATAATTAACAAACAACCAACCTACCTTCTCACGAACGCATATATATATACAGGAGAGCAACTCGTTGAAAACACAAGTTGCTGGCCTTACGCCAATCAAGTGTGCATATATCTAGACAATAAGTCATATAAGTCAGCATATATCCACACAACGCAGCAGCTTATTTCTAAAGGCAAGCACTTTCGCATATATCTACACTGAGCTAGTCTGCTTATATCTACTGGTTTGTCATGCATGTATGTAGTAAATTAGATATATCTCCAAAAAACAGGTGGCCACCGCCATCTCAAGTTTCTTGTGCTCGTCGACTCCACGTTCATGGAACCCAGGTATCATCGTCAACCATGCACAAAATCAACCAAGCACGCGTTGTCACAACCTCCACCAATGCTACTTGTTTGTAATGCCAAGAAGAAAATAAAGAGAAGTCAAGGACCGTGTAAATAAGACTAAAGTTTAATAATAAAATGCTTCTAAAATTTCGACACAAAAAACAAGCTTGTCCCAGTAATCACTAAACAGTCAAATAAGGACTATTGAATTGCATAGGTTAATTCCCCAACTAAAATATACAAGTAGTATTACTTCCTTGTGTACTTCCAAATAACTAAAATGAACAATTGTTAGCATTCCATACTTGTTTTAAAGCACAATATATTTGTGTAATTGCTAGTAACACTTCCTCTAAAAATATTGTCGAATCTACAGGAAACAATGGCATGCTATAAGAGAAAAGGAGGTACTCTATTTTTATGACATATGCATGCATGTATATGACGCGCACCTCAGGTGCCATCTAACGATAAGCTCCAGTCTGTGCAGTCATCACTCCGGATTAATCTTTCACACATGCAACACCAAAGTCTGCAACCTTTACAACCTCAAAAATATGCCTTTTCCTACTTTTAGAGTTTAACAATACGGGACTTTCTGATTAAACGAATAGCACGATTTATGAGAAACACCAGCCTTGTTTTCATCCATGAGAAGATTCGCAGTCTTGAGATCACGGTGAATTATGTTGTTTTGATGCAGGTAGTTCATTCCTTTAGAGATGTCTATTGCCACTCTCAGTATTTCTGCAAGCTTGAAAGCCCCAAAGCAACAGTAATCAAAATGAGCGCGTGTAGGCAGAGATTAACATCAACCATGCTACGACTCACACCTAGAGGAAGCATGTTCCCTGGACATGTTGCTAAACCTGAATAGCAGCCTGATTTGAACGAAGTTGACATAAACCAATATGTAAACTGCAGCGGTACTAGCCAAAATACCTTGATAATATTATTTACATATCCATGTAAATAATATAAATTTCTTAATATTAACCTGAATTAGATGAAACCAAGCAAACCATTTACATATCCATGTTAGTTCTAATTTCATGAGAATTGTGAGTAAACCTTGTTTAATCTCAACTACACATGCTAACTAATGCAGAATTAGCACAATTAACCTGAATTAGATGACATCATCTCGGTGTGGTCGATGTAGATGATGAAGACGATCGGGGCCGGCGGTGCGAAGTGGAAGAGGATGGGGTGGCGGCGCGCGGTGGAAGAGGAGGGGCTGGCGGCGCGCGGTGGAAGAGGATGGGGCGGCAGCGTGAGGTGGAAGAGGAGGGGCCGGCGACGCGTGGTGGAAGAGGAGGGGCCGGCGGCGCGCGGTGGAAGAGGAGGGGCCGGCGGCGCGCGGTGGAAGAGGAGGGGCCGGCGGCACGAGGTGGAAGAGGAGGGGCCGGCGGGGCGCGGTGGAAGAGGAGGGGCCGGCGGCACGAGGTAGAAGAGGAGGGGCCGGCGGCGCGCGGTGGAAGAGGATGGGGCGGCGGCGCGAGGTGGAAGAGGATGGGGCGGCGGCGCACGGTGGAAGAGCAGGGGCCGGCAGGGCGCGGTGGAAAAGCAGGGGTCGACGGCGCGCGGTGGAAGAGGAAGGGCCGGCGGCGCGTGGTAGAAGAGGAGGGGGGCGGCGCGCGGTGGAAGAGGAGGAGGCGGCGAGGAGAGGCAGCGGCATTACTCCGGACGGGGGCACCGCGGGCTTGCTCAGGGCGGGGGCGCCGTGGCGTTGCTCGGACCGGCGAGAGGGCGGCGACACGAGGTGGAAGAGGAGAAGAGGCGGCGGCGGCGCACGGTGGGAGAGGAGCTGGCCAGGGGAGCTCGATCGGGACGAGATGAAGTCTTGTAGCAGCAAGCTAAAATGTCTAAATTATCCCTCTAAATGAACGGCTAGATTTGTTTGGTACTCCTGTAGCAGTCTAGGGAGTACTGGGTACCGGAAAAAAACTCAAAATAAAATCTCATAATGGCGTCCCCTTCCTTGAGGTTGGCAATCCGGGCGCATTCACTAGTACAGAAATCCATATCCGAGGCGGTTGAAATAGCACATCCGAGGCGGTTACAGCAGCCGCCTCCACGGAGTGGTTGCGGATATGGGGCATGCATCGAAGGCGGTTATGCATCCGCCTCGGATTAGGCTTATCCGAGGCGGTTGAAACACGCCAACCGCCACGGATTGGGAAAAATCGGAGGCGGTTACAACACCACAACCGCCTCGGATATGGAGTTATACGAGGCAGTCATAATAAGTTAACCACCTCGGATATGGAGACATCCGAGGTAGTTAGAATAACTTAACCGCCTCGGATATGGAGACATCCGAGGCAGTTAGAATAACTTAACCGCCTCCGATAAGGAGATATCCGAGGCAGTCAGAGTAACTAAACTGCCTCTGATTACTTCTTATCCGAGGCAGTGCAGATAGCTTAACCGCCTCCATTAGGCGATATCCGAGGCGGTTGTTAAGCTGCAACCGCCTCGGATATGTTTTTAAACAGGCATTATTTTTCCTGATTTACTAGGCTCCCTGAAAAAGCAAAGAAATCATATTGCACAGCACAGCACAGCAGGTGCACAACAGATTTATATTGCACACTAGCTATTCAATCATTCATTCTCGCGTCAATCACAAGACATAAACTTCAAATTCACATACATACGCATATAAGTGACATTACAAAACTTGTTCACTTGTGACATATGCTCAATTCACAGCAAAGATATTGATAAAATTCAAAAAAGTAAACCCCTCTTAAGTTCTTCACATGAATAGAACCACTCGCTGCAGCCTCCGTACACGATATCTGTTGATAAAGAAGTCTCATTTGTTAAACAGTTACATTCACACGAAAAAGATAGAATTATTTCAAACCCACATATACATTAGCACCGAGAGAAAAAGTAAACATGACATGCATTTATATACTTCAAGTGCACTTGTCATTGGAGACCACAAGTTTGATAGATAATTAATTACAAAGTTTGAAACTTCCGAACTAGAAACCTAACTAATGACCTAACTAGAAACATAAGGAATGATCTAACTAATCGCAATCCTGAGTTCCTATCTTGCCGCCGACAAACTGAAGCGTCCTTGGGCACTAATGACCTCGCTGTTTAGGAAGCTAGCGATGTGCGACTGGATCTGGGCCATGTCCATGTCTTCTAACTATTTGATTGCCATGATTTTTGCCCCTTCCTGCAAAGATGAAGCTTACGCTCAGGGCGAACAGCATGATTAAACATAGAAATTAGTAGTGCCGATGGTTTCGTACCGCTAGATCACCGTACTTTGGGTTGCTACAAAGGGCTAACATGTGAAAACACACATAATACCCACAGACGTCGGTCCCTTCGGGTTGTTGCCGGCACTACCAAAGGGATATCGATTAAGTATGGAGGGCTGAAGTACGATGGCATTAGTTCGAGGACTCAAGGACATTACAAAATACCTTAAACTTCGAGTCATGGTGTAACTCGACGGAACCTCCTTCCTTGTGCCTCCCTCCTTGTTTGACGTACGTGGCGAACGCTCTACGTGATTGAAAACAATTAGCATCGAACTGTCTTTTCCTTTGGGACGAAAAAAGAATAGGCATGGACGAAGTCGAAAGTTTTGGTACTCACTCGTCGAGTAGATGCATGATGTCCACGTACGCTTGCTTGCGGTAGTCAGCATTACGCCTCATGGAATCAAGGTAATATACCTTGTTCCACTTCGGCACGATCACGAGGAGGATCCAATGGCCCCTGGTTATATGATGCGAAGTTATTACGTGTTTAGCCGTCCAATGATGAGAATTTGCAAAGCATGTGGCTTACCCGATGTTATAGGCAACCTGGATGGAATCTCGTGCGGAGTGCTGATGGAGTAAATGCATGACGTAATCACGCACCAGGTTCCTATTTGCCGCGATGCTTTGGGCCGAGATCAAATGTGGGTCGCCGAACCCCACAGAGTTGTGCGTCTTTCTTTTCTCGGTCAGATCAATCATGTATCTGAGTATACGAGAAGAATGAGTTAAATTACAGGCACTTAGCGTGATAAAACAAAACGTTGCTGTGTTGTAAGGACTTACAGCGTGAAGCATCTCATGAGCCCGGCGTCCAGCTCACGGTAGTGGAACATGTTGAAGATGTCAGAGAAGTTGATAGGAAACATGTTTCCTTGACGGTGCTTGGAATCCTCGTCCTTGAAGCAGACTACAAGGCTGACTTCTGTATCTGGGAACGGCCTGTTCGACATCTCGAGGTAATGATCATGAAGCGTCCGGCAGGCGATGCCCAGGTTCACGTTAGCGTCCACCATAGGTTGTCCCAGCACGTGCTGGCGAGCTAGCTCTGCTATAGGATACTCGACATCATCCGCCCTTTTCAAAGCTGACTTCTTGCCTCTGACTGCTTTCAGCTTGGATGTGGCCTCGCGACTCTTCGTTCCAACACGACTTGGCCGTGAGCTCTGCACTTGTGGTTCTACTGGGAGTAGAGGGACTATTGGCATTGGCGGAGTAAAGGGGAGCTGATTCGAAACCACCGGTGGAGGTAGATCAATCACCGGTGAAAACGTCATCCCCACATCCGGCGAACCTTGAGGAGGTGACGGTACGGTTAGTGCTGATTCGAGGACTATGTCCTTCTTTGGCCACTGGACGAATGACCCGACCGCGTCGCTTAGCAACTGCATCTCATCGGACTCCCGCGCGTTCGGCAAGGGACAGTTAGCAAATGTCGCGTTGATTGACTCCACTTGCACTCGCGCGAAACCTGGCGTTAACGGGACACCGTGTATCACTGTAACATCCCCATTTTAATCCTCCTTTTGATTGTGCATCATAGCATGGCATCGCATGAGTTAAATTAAAACTTCTGAAATTAGGGTTTGAATCCAAAGGAAAGGTTGCAAACCTAATTAAAGTGGGAAACCATATTCAAAAGTAGACAAGAAACTAAGGTGAAAATTGAGCAAAACCTAAATGGGTTTGAAATTTTCAAAACAAATTTGAATCCGTTTTGAATTGCATCTAGTTTGAAAGGAAGAAACAAAAAGAAAACAGAAATCAATCAAAAAGAAGAAACCTAAAACCTAACCCAGCTAACCCTACCCGACCGGGCCTCCCTCCCCTGCCCATTCCCCCTCCCCGCGCGGCCCATCTGGCCCGCCCCGCACCCCCTGCCTCTCTTCTCCCTCCCCCATCTCCTCTCACCCGGCGCCACCTCCACTCCCTCATGGCCGCCGCGTGGCGCCTCCTCCCTGCCACCGACGCCACCTCGCCTCGGGCGCTCGCCAGCGCCTCCCTCCCCCACAAAACCCCCTTGGCTGCTCCGCCCGCCCTCCTTTCCATTCTCACCGCCTCGGTCGCTCCCCTCCACCCTGAGCTCGCCGCCATCTTCTTCGTCGCCGTCCGCCCCGCCCACCACGTCGCCTCGGTTCCCCGCTGAGCTCCTCCCTCCGCTCGCCCCCGCCTCAGCCCCGTCGTCGCCGTCTACCCCACCCCCTCCCGTGGTCGCCTCCGTCGCCGTCCGACCCGTCCCGAGCGCCACCGTTCTCCTCGCCGCACCGCCCCGGTCGCCGCTTCCCGAGCCCCGCCGGTGAGCCCCACATCGCCGCCCGAAGCCCCGTGCTCGTCGCCACCCGGAGCCAAGCCCCAAGCGCCGCTCCTCCGCCTCCAACCCGAGCCCGCCCCGGAGCTCCCTCGGTCGCCGCCCTCGCCCTCCTCGGAGCTGCGCCTCGGCTCCGTCCCCACCTCGTCGCCCTCCGCCCGAAGTCCCGAGCATCGCCGGCCCCGCTTGCGCCGCCCCGGTCGCTTCCCGGTGCCGTCCCCGTCCCGAGCTCCCTCCGGCGCCATCAACCGCCCCACCTCCAAGCCACCCCGCCACCGACGCCGGCCAAGCCCGCTGCACCGCCGCCCCCGTGCTGCCCCGCCTTCAACCGCCGTCCGAGTCTCCCCGCCGCGTCGCCTCGGTCCAAGCCCGCCGCCCGTCGCCGTCCACCCCGCATCGCCTCCCCACCGGTGAGCGCCGTCGGCCAACTGAGCCCAGGCAGTGGCTTCCGGCCTATTAGTTAGAGAGGGTTAATTCGGTTAGTTGTTAGTTAGATTAGTTAGGGTGGTTAGGGTATGTGTAATGGTGTATTAATTGATTAACTGTGTTTAATGCCACGTTTGAATGCTGATGATGGGTATTAAGTGCTGTTCTGGCATATTAATTGTTACCATTAAGAGCTAATCAGTGAATTAATGAACTCTTTAGCTGTGTGTCTATGACATATGGGTCCCACGGCTGAATTTAAATAAATCAGAAAAAGGAAAAGAAATAGGGTATGACCAGTGGGTCCCCCATGTCATTGGCTTGGTCAAAACTGACCAAGGGGGCCCACTATCATAGACTAGAGCTAGGGTTAGCTGTGTAAGAATAGTAATTCCATTTAAGTTTTGCTGAGAGAAATACATCAAAGGGGCTTAAAACTTGTTAAATTCGTAGAAAATTCATCCGAACTCAGAAAAATGCAAATGATATATCGAAATGTTCAGAAAAATGAAAGCTATTCAATTGCATCATATTCATCCATGTTGCATGCTAGAAAAGATGAACACGTCGAAAAACTTAAATTAGGGTTTTCCCCCGAACCCCCGGAGAATTTCGGATCGCGATAATTCGAGCGTCCGAACTCCGATTAACCTGATTCCAGTTGCGTTAGTTTGCATTTTGCATCCTCTAGCTCATGGCATACATTGCATCTCATGCCGACGTTTCCCGACGTTGTATTTATGGTTGCGTTGTTTCGGTGTTTTCGTTCTTCCGATAGGACCGGAGGATTGCGACGAATATAACTACGAGCAGGAACCCGATCTAGTCGCTGAACCGCAAGGCAAGCAGCCCCCTTTGACCATATTGCGGATATCCCATTATTTGCAACTCTATTGTTTGTTTTTAAATACGTATCGCATGCGCTCAACTGATATTTTACGTTAAGTTAGCCCTACTCCGTGCATGAAAACTTACTTTGTCGCTCCATCAACACCACCGACCCTCCCAACCTATTTAGAATAGATTGCTTGCTATTGTTGAGTTATTTACGTAGCTACTTATGCTTAGCCATGCTTAGTTGCGTGAATGTCGTAATTCCTGGGATGGCAGGTGTAACACAACACTCTGGATGGGTTAGCGGTTAGGTGGTTGTTCACCGGGCGGTTGTTAATAAACTTGACTAATCTCAAATCGGGCATCGACGAGGGGCCATGCTGGGAGTATGGTGGGTTGTCTCGTTAATCCCACAAGGACCGGTTCCCGGTGTCCTTTCGAACCAAGATTTGCGTGCTTCTACGCGGGTGGTATAATGGGCCACCCACGACCGAATAATCTGTCTAGGCTTAGGATATGAGCTGCATAGTTTGCCGTTTTCGTGACTTGGGTGCGTGGAAAATAAGGAGGGGTGTGATGCAACAATATAGGAGTGAGGGGTACACACGGTCCGGGACCGGGGATGTATCACCTGCCACAACTAGTGGGACCGCGTCGAAGTATCGGCCGAACTGTCGTTCGCGGACTAGCCTATTAGGGCGGCTCATACCTAGGTCGAAAACATTGTAAAGGTCGTGTTCAACCTCCCTCTGCTAGCACACCTCGTGAAAGTGTGTTCTCGGTAGCACTAAGAGTCGGTTGATACGCGTAGGTAAAGATGTACACCCCTGCAGGGTTTAAACTATTCGAATAGCCGTGTCCGCGGTTATGGACAGCTTGGTAAGAATCCGCATCGAATTAGACAAGTATAACCCTAATCTAAAACTTGCCAACTTTAAGGATTTGGTTTTAGCGATTGCTTCCTCCCTGGGGGTCGAGGAAGAATCGAGGGTATCGTGTGTTCGATGGTCTGCTTTAGGTTTTATTATGCAGTTTCAGCTCCTCTCCTTGCAAAGTATTCCAGTAGACGGATTTCAATCTAATTACAGGTATTGTGAAGAATAAATTAGCTTTCTGCAAAAATAGTCCACAGATAGCCCTTTCTTGATACCTGATGCATCTATTATTATTTTCCCCTGTAAGTCTTGCGGAGTACATTTTGTACTCACCTTGCATTCGTTGATATTATTTCCGTGCAGAGGAAACCACTCCCGCAGCGGAGGGTTTCTACGTTGAGGTAGACGCCGACATCGACTAGTCGCTGGTGATCCCGGGCAGTGGTCCTGCCCTGGGTTCGGCAGCTTGGTTTGTTCTGCCGCCGCTTTTGGCCCTACCCTTAGGCTTCTCAGCCAAACTAACACTTCCGCTGTGTAAAGCATCTTTTGCTTGTATATATATGTTGTTAAGTTTCCCGAACAACTAGTATTATTGCAGTTTCGGTCGTAGAGTCTCTGTGATGGTACTGGTTTGTTTCTCCCCCTGTGTCATGTGCAATGTGTGTATGATTGAAGTACGTGATGCAGGGAGGATTTCAGGTTTTATATCGCAGAGCTATTAAGTTTAGTCACCCCTGTGAAGCGACTCTCCACTGAGATGTTGGGAGCTATATCACCCTACTCCAGCCGTGCATTTATTTGCCGGGACGAGGTCGGGGTTGATGCTCCGGCTCAGTGGGAAAGAGTGAGGAGACCATATCACCCTACTACTCAGTGCATTAAATTGCCAAAGTAAGCTTTGGGGTTGACGTCTCGGGCTATTCGAAGCCATATCACTCTACTCCTCTCGGATTTGACCCCCGTGAGTTGAGGTCGGGGTTGAAGCTCCGACTTAGCGGGTGATTACTCCTAAAGCTCTCCGTTATGGAATCTGGGGTCCGACAGGCTTAGTATCAGAGCAGGACTGTCCGTAGGATGACCTTTGACCTTGGCCGATGTTGAGTCTAGAATTGTGAAAACTATTTTAAACTTAAAAAGGAGTTGTAAAAAGTATAAGTAGTGATTCTATTTTCTCCTTATCCTCTCGATCTTAGCCTTTCCGCATCCCTTCATTTGGTTTAAAAAGTGGTCTTGACTACTCGTTCCTCTTTTCAAAAGTTAGGGTTCACGCGTTTGGGGTATTCCTACCTTCCCTCTTATCTCATTTCCGCGATCGTGAATTCTAACCCTTGTTTCCACCTATCCAGATGGCTGAAATGTATATCACTTTGGTGGGCACTTCCCACTGTGTGTCAGTTGGTGGTGCTCCTCCGCTCTTGGTACGAATCTTGGCAAGGCTGGGATACGAGTGGCTTCCCGAGTATGCTATCTATAGCCGCAACCGTCAGTTTGGATTGAGTGATTATGTTGCTTCTGTCTTCATCCGACCCCATCCTTCGGCACCGCTGCAGTTGCCTTCTATGCTACCAGGGCATCCCATCATCTTTGAAGGTCGTGATGGTTCTTACGAAGGAGCTGTCCAAACAGCTGCTCTTAATGCCATAAATGTTCTTCGTTACCATTATGCGGCGCAGCTTACGGATTCCCCTTTTCGTTATCATGTGGGACAAGAAGATCCCAATGCACCAATATGTTGGCATGATTTTATAATGTACCCTGATCCCACGGTCGTTGAGATGGCCCCAATGCTCAACATTACGCACCGTCTTTATCGAGCAGCCGCCTACGATCGTGATTGCTATCTTCATCGTTTGTGCCACGCCCTCGAGTTCATCAACGAGCACATGGATGCCAACCAAGCTCCAAGAGACTTAATGTCAGCTCGTGGAGAGTTTACTGGGCCGTATGCTGCCAATAGGCCATCTCCATGCAACTTTGCTCCAGTTCCGGGACCTCGCTACACTTCTCGTCATCGTGTAGCTATGGAGATACCTGGAATCTCTCGTCATCGGCTTGAGCCACTTCCTGGTGAGGTGCCTCGCAATTTCCAAGAACCGAAGCCGATTCCGCCCGAAGCAGCGATGTACTACTTTATGGACTACGACTCGCCCGATTACTCTCCGTGATGTCCATGCTCGTGTGTTCGACCCATGGTTGTAGTCAGCTCTTTTGGCTCCTTTTTGTACCTTGAGCTGAAACTATATCCATGTAATAGGTTAATCCCCTAGAGCAGTGTGTGGTTCCTTTCCTAAGTCTATAACCGTCCAAGGTTGTAGACGAATCATGTATTGGAACTAAACCTTAAGGTGTGAGTGTGGTATGGTATCCTGATCGTGTACTTGTTCTAGCCGTGGGCTTGTAATATTAACGGTCATGTATATTACGTACCAGATGTCTATCTGTGTTGCTATGGAATGTATTTTAGCTCCGCGGCTTTTGTACTACCATATGTGACGTATTTGGTATTTATCCTTCTCCACACTGTTTAGTTTCCTCAGTACATTCTACCGTAAGCGATCCTTCGGATTCGATTCTGAATCTTGAAGTAACTCCTTTTTCCTTCCTTCAGGATGGCTGGCAATCCGCGCCCAGCAGATCATGGTGCCGGTAATACCGGTGACGTTCCCCCTCCATCGCCGACGATGGCTGAAGTCTTGATGCAGATTGAGCGTAATCGCATGGAACAAACCATACTGTTGGAGCACCTTGTTCGGAACACCAGCCGTCAACCTGATGATCGCGTTGGAATCTCTGATTTTCTTCGAACTCAGCCTCCTGTGTTCAGTCGCTCTGAAGATCCTCTGGATGCCGACGACTGGATTCGCACCGTCGAGCGCAAGTTGGAGACTGCGCGTGTTGCCACGGCAGATCGAGTGAACTTCGCGGCCTTCCAGCTTGAAGGTGCCGCAGCCGCCTGGTGGGAAAGTTTCCGCTCCATGCAAGAGAAGGATCATGAGATTACCTGGTCTGAGTTTCGTGATGCTTTCCGCGGAGCTCATATCCCAGATGGAACAATGGAAGTTAAGAAGGAAGAAGTTCCGTAATCTGAAGCAAGGGCGGAACAGTGTAACTGAGTATCTCCACCAGTTTAACCATTTGGCTCGTTACGCTCCAAATGACGTTGCCACCGATGCGGACAAGCAAGAGAAGTTCCGCAAAGGTCTAAACCCGGAGATTCGCTATGAGCTGCTTCCGTTCGATTTCGCAAACTTCCAAGCCCTGATGAACAAGGCCATCAAGATGGAACACGGCAGGCAGACACTTGAAGAATCGCGCAAGCATGCTCGTGATGCTGTCAAAACATCGAGCTCCAGCTCCCAGAAAAGAAGAATTTGGATTCCAGCTAGCGCCTTCAATCGCGCTACTCCCTCTGCGAGACCAGCAGGCTTTGCTCCTCGTCCTCCTCAGCAGGGTTTCCAAGCAAGACCAGTTGGAGGACAGTCGTCTAATTCCGCTCCAAGGCCGCCCCCTGGAGTCTGCTTCGTGTGTGGCCAGCCTGGCCACTATGCTCGTGAATGTCCCCGGAATCAGAATCCTGCACCTCGCCCTAATCCAGGACAAGGTCAACCTCGAGGCAATGTTCAGTTTAAGAAGCCAAACCCGAAGCCTCAACCAGCCGGTCGCGGTCGCGTGAATCACGTGGTCGCCGAAGAAGCTCAGGAAGCACCTGACGTCGTCTTGGGTACGCTTCTTGTCCATGCTACTCCCGCATCTGTCCTTTTCGATTCGGGAGCTTCTCATTCTTTTATAGCTAAGAGCTTTGCTGAGAAGCACAATATTCCTTTCGAGAGTATGTCGATTCCATTGTCTATCCTTGCACCGGGTTCGGTGATGAGAGCATCCCAAGAATGTCGTGAAGTTTGCGTCAGAATTGCAAATCTTGAGTTCTATGCCACCTTAATTGTTTTGACCTCCACCGATATCGATATCATCCTGGGTATGGATTGGTTGACCGCGCATCAAGCCCTAATTGATTGTGCAACCAATACCGTAACTCTCTTCTATCCGTCTGGTCAATCTGTTCTTTGTGATCTAGGATCTGTCAACCACCACCTCTGTGCTCTGGAAGGCAAGCCTCTTCCTGATCTTCCCGATGTCCCAGTGGTCTGTGATTTCGCAGATGTCTTTCCTGATGAGCTACCAGGTCTGCCACCTGATCGCGATATTGAATTTGTTATCGAGTTGGCTCCTGGAACTGCTCCAACCTATCGTCGCCCTTATCGGATGCCTCCAAACGAGTTGGTTGAGTTGAAGAAACAACTTCAGGAGTTAGAAGAAAAAGGTTTCATTCGACCTAGCTCCTCTCCTTGGGGATGCTCTGCTCTTTTCGTGGAGAAGAAAGATAAAAGTCTCCGGATGTGTGTTGACTATCGGCCTCTTAACGAGGTGACGATCAAAAACAAATATCCTCTCCCTCGCATTGATGATCTTTTCGATCAATTAACCGGAGCTACCGTCTTTTCCAAAATCGATTTGAGGTTAGGCTACCATCAAATCAAAATCCGTTCCGAAGATATTCCAAAAACGGCGTTTACAACTCGTTATGGGTTGTATGAATTCACCGTGATGTCTTTTGGGTTAACGAATGCTCCTGCTACATTCATGAGGTTGATGAATTCTGTCTTCATGGATTATCTGGACCGCTTTGTGATCATCTTCATCGATGATATCCTAGTCTATTCCAAGTCAGAAGACGATCATGCTGAGCACTTGAAGCTTGTTCTCGCGAGACTTCGTGAACATCGGCTCTATGCTAAATTCTCCAAGTGTGAATTTTGGCTCGAAGAAGTCGCTTTCCTAGGCCACGTGCTTTCGGCAAAGGTGTCGCCGTGGATCCTAGTAAAGTCAAGGATGTTCTCAATTGGGAGCAACCCAAATCGGTCACTCAAGTACGGAGTTTCCTTGGTCTAGCCGGTTATTACCGTCGTTTCATCAAGGACTTCTCCAAGCTTGCCAAGCCAGTGACCGAACTCCTTAAGAAAGAGAAGAAGTTTGAATGGTCTGAAGGATGTGAAGCAAGTTTCCAAGAGTTGAAGTGCAGATTAACCTCCGCTCCTGTTCTTGTTCTTCCAGATATCCACAAAAATTTTGACATCTTCTGCGATGCTTCTCGCCTGGGTCTCGGTTGTGTATTGATGCAAGAAGGCCATGTGGTGGCTTACGCCTCTCGTCAGTTGAGACCACATGAGCTCAATTACCCAACCCACGATCTAGAACTCGCTGCGGTGGTTCATGCCTTAAAGATTTGGCGGCATTACCTCATCGGTAATCGCTGTGAGTTGTACTCTGACCACCAAAGTCTGAAATATCTGTTCACCCAGCCCGATCTGAACCTTCGGCAACGAAGATGGCTGGAATTGATCAAAGATTATGACGTAGGTCTCCATTACCAACCTGGTAAGGCTAATGTCGTTGCAGATGCACTTAGCCGAAAAACCTACTGTAATAATCTAAGGATTCAGGAACATCAGCCGCTCCTCCATGAGGAATTCGCGCGGCTTAACCTCGAAGTCGTTCCCTTTGGTTCCCTCCATAACCTTGAAATCCAATCCTCTTTGGAAGACCAAATCAAATCCGCTCAAAAGCAAGACAAAGGTGTCAGCAAGATCAAAGAAAACATTGCTAGCGGCGTTGCTAAATGTTTTTCGATCGATGATCAGGGCGTTGTTCGATTTGGCAATCGTCTTGTTGTGCCGAAGAATAAAGATCTTCGAGATTCCATCCTTCGTGAAGCTCATGATTCTCCCCTGTCTATTCATCCGGGTGGTACGAAGATGTACCGAGATCTGAAGCAGAGATTCTGGTGGACCCGAATGAAAAGGGAAATCGCTCAGTTCATCTCTGAATGTGATGTGTGTCGTCGTGTTAAGGCGGAACACCAAAAATCCGCAGGCACACTCCAACCTCTGCCTATCCCTGAGTGGAAGTGGGATGAGATCGGTATGGATTTTATCACCGGCCTTCCGAGAACTCAGAAAGGAAATGATGCCATTTGGGTAGTCATCGATCGTCTGTCCAAAGTAGCACATTTTCTTCCTGTCCGAGAGAAGATCTCAGCTAGCCAATTGGCTGATCTCTATATATCTCGAATTGTATCTCTCCACGGGATCCCTAAACGGATAATCTCCGACCGTGGTAGTTTGTTCACCTCCAGATTTTGGGAGAGTCTCCAAGCTGCTATGGGAACTCATCTCTCGTTCAGTACAGCTTATCATCCTCAAACCGGTGGACAAACCGAAAGAGTTAACCAAATCCTCGAAGACATGCTTAGAGCTTGTGTTATATCCTTCGGTGCAAAATGGGAAAAGTGTCTTCCATTTGCAGAGTTCTCCTATAACAACAGCTTCCAATCCAGCCTAGGCATGGCTCCTTTCGAAGTTCTGTATGGGCGTAAGTGTCGAACTCCGCTCAATTGGTTTGAAACCGGAGAAAGGCAAATTCTTGGACCGGACTTGATTAAGGAAGCAGAAGATCAAGTTCGAGTTATTCGAGAGCGGTTGAAAACTGCTCAGTCCCGTCAGAAGAGCTACTCCGACCTCCATCGTCGTGAGATCCACTTTGAGCCAAACAATAAAGTCTACCTTCGGGTCACTCCTTTCAAGGGTGTTCGCCGATTTGGCATCAAAGGAAAGTTGGCACCTCGTTACATTGGTCCCTTTCGCATTCTTTCCAAACGAGGTGAAGTCGCATACCAGTTGGAACTACCTCCGTCGTTATCCAATATCCATAATGTCTTCCATGTTTCCCAACTCCGAAGATGCTTTAAAGATCCAATTCCAGAGTCTGCTGTTGATACCCTGGATCTTCAAGAAGATCTTTCTTACCAAGAGTATCCTGTTCGAATCCTCGACGAAATGGAGAAGACAACGCGAAGACGCAACGTGAAGTTCTTAAAAATCCAGTGGTCCAACCACTCCGAAGAAGAAGCTACTTGGGAACGTGAAGATCTCCTTCGATCAGCGTACCCCTCCCTCTTTTCCAGCTGATCCGAATCTCGGGGTCGAGATTCTTATAAGGGGGGTAGGTCTGTAACATCCCCATTTTAATCCTCCTTTTGATTGTGCATCATAGCATGGCATCGCATGAGTTAAATTAAAACTTCTGAAATTAGGGTTTGAATCCAAAGGAAAGGTTGCAAACCTAATTAAAGTGGGAAACCATATTCAAAAGTAGACAAGAAACTAAGGTGAAAATTGAGCAAAACCTAAATGGGTTTGAAATTTTCAAAACAAATTTGAATCCGTTTTGAATTGCATCTAGTTTGAAAGGAAGAAACAAAAAGAAAACAGAAATCAATCAAAAAGAAGAAACCTAAAACCTAACCCAGCTAACCCTACCCGACCGGGCCTCCCTCCCCTGCCCATTCCCCCTCCCCGCGCGGCCCATCTGGCCCGCCCCGCACCCCCTGCCTCTCTTCTCCCTCCCCCATCTCCTCTCACCCGGCGCCACCTCCACTCCCTCATGGCCGCCGCGTGGCGCCTCCTCCCTGCCACCGACGCCACCTCGCCTCGGGCGCTCGCCAGCGCCTCCCTCCCCCACAAAACCCCCTTGGCTGCTCCGCCCGCCCTCCTTTCCATTCTCACCGCCTCGGTCGCTCCCCTCCACCCTGAGCTCGCCGCCATCTTCTTCGTCGCCGTCCGCCCCGCCCACCACGTCGCCTCGGTTCCCCGCTGAGCTCCTCCCTCCGCTCGCCCCCGCCTCAGCCCCGTCGTCGCCGTCTACCCCACCCCCTCCCGTGGTCGCCTCCGTCGCCGTCCGACCCGTCCCGAGCGCCACCGTTCTCCTCGCCGCACCGCCCCGGTCGCCGCTTCCCGAGCCCCGCCGGTGAGCCCCACATCGCCGCCCGAAGCCCCGTGCTCGTCGCCACCCGGAGCCAAGCCCCAAGCGCCGCTCCTCCGCCTCCAACCCGAGCCCGCCCCGGAGCTCCCTCGGTCGCCGCCCTCGCCCTCCTCGGAGCTGCGCCTCGGCTCCGTCCCCACCTCGTCGCCCTCCGCCCGAAGTCCCGAGCATCGCCGGCCCCGCTTGCGCCGCCCCGGTCGCTTCCCGGTGCCGTCCCCGTCCCGAGCTCCCTCCGGCGCCATCAACCGCCCCACCTCCAAGCCACCCCGCCACCGACGCCGGCCAAGCCCGCTGCACCGCCGCCCTCGTGCTGCCCCGCCTTCAACCGCCGTCCGAGTCTCCCCGCCGCGTCGCCTCGGTCCAAGCCCGCCGCCCGTCGCCGTCCACCCCGCATCGCCTCCCCACCGGTGAGCGCCGTCGGCCAACTGAGCCCAGGCAGTGGCTTCCGGCCTATTAGTTAGAGAGGGTTAATTCGGTTAGTTGTTAGTTAGATTAGTTAGGGTGGTTAGGGTATGTGTAATGGTGTATTAATTGATTAACTGTGTTTAATGCCACGTTTGAATGCTGATGATGGGTATTAAGTGCTGTTCTGGCATATTAATTGTTACCATTAAGAGCTAATCAGTGAATTAATGAACTCTTTAGCTGTGTGTCTATGACATATGGGTCCCACGGCTGAATTTAAATAAATCAGAAAAAGGAAAAGAAATAGGGTATGACCAGTGGGTCCCCCATGTCATTGGCTTGGTCAAAACTGACCAAGGGGGCCCACTATCATAGACTAGAGCTAGGGTTAGCTGTGTAAGAATAGTAATTCCATTTAAGTTTTGCTGAGAGAAATACATCAAAGGGGCTTAAAACTTGTTAAATTCGTAGAAAATTCATCCGAACTCAGAAAAATGCAAATGATATATCGAAATGTTCAGAAAAATGAAAGCTATTCAATTGCATCATATTCATCCATGTTGCATGCTAGAAAAGATGAACACGTCGAAAAACTTAAATTAGGGTTTTCCCCGAACCCCCGGAGAATTTCGGATCGCGATAATTCGAGCGTCCGAACTCCGATTAACCTGATTCCAGTTGCGTTAGTTTGCATTTTGCATCCTCTAGCTCATGGCATACATTGCATCTCATGCCGACGTTTCCCGACGTTGTATTTATGGTTGCGTTGTTTCGGTGTTTTCGTTCTTCCGATAGGACCGGAGGATTGCGACGAATATAACTACGAGCAGGAACCCGATCTAGTCGCTGAACCGCAAGGCAAGCAGCCCCCTTTGACCATATTGCGGATATCCCATTATTTGCAACTCTATTGTTTGTTTTTAAATACGTATCGCATGCGCTCAACTGATATTTTACGTTAAGTTAGCCCTACTCCGTGCATGAAAACTTACTTTGTCGCTCCATCAACACCACCGACCCTCCCAACCTATTTAGAATAGATTGCTTGCTATTGTTGAGTTATTTACGTAGCTACTTATGCTTAGCCATGCTTAGTTGCGTGAATGTCGTAATTCCTGGGATGGCAGGTGTAACACAACACTCTGGATGGGTTAGCGGTTAGGTGGTTGTTCACCGGGCGGTTGTTAATAAACTTGACTAATCTCAAATCGGGCATCGACGAGGGGCCATGCTGGGAGTATGGTGGGTTGTCTCGTTAATCCCACAAGGACCGGTTCCCGGTGTCCTTTCGAACCAAGATTTGCGTGCTTCTACGCGGGTGGTATAATGGGCCACCCACGACCGAATAATCTGTCTAGGCTTAGGATATGAGCTGCATAGTTTGCCGTTTTCGTGACTTGGGTGCGTGGAAAATAAGGAGGGGTGTGATGCAACAATATAGGAGTGAGGGGTACACACGGTCCGGGACCGGGGATGTATCACCTGCCACAACTAGTGGGACCGCGTCGAAGTATCGGCCGAACTGTCGTTCGCGGACTAGCCTATTAGGGCGGCTCATACCTAGGTCGAAAACATTGTAAAGGTCGTGTTCAACCTCCCTCTGCTAGCACACCTCGTGAAAGTGTGTTCTCGGTAGCACTAAGAGTCGGTTGATACGCGTAGGTAAAGATGTACACCCCTGCAGGGTTTAAACTATTCGAATAGCTGTGTCCGCGGTTATGGACAGCTTGGTAAGAATCCGCATCGAATTAGACAAGTATAACCCTAATCTAAAACTTGCCAACTTTAAGGATTTGGTTTTAGCGATTGCTTCCTCCCTGGGGGTCGAGGAAGAATCGAGGGTATCGTGTGTTCGATGGTCTGCTTTAGGTTTTATTATGCAGTTTCAGCTCCTCTCCTTGCAAAGTATTCCAGTAGACGGATTTCAATCTAATTACAGGTATTGTGAAGAATAAATTAGCTTTCTGCAAAAATAGTCCACAGATAGCCCTTTCTTGATACCTGATGCATCTATTATTATTTTCCCCTGTAAGTCTTGCGGAGTACATTTTGTACTCACCTTGCATTCGTTGATATTATTTCCGTGCAGAGGAAACCACTCCCGCAGCGGAGGGTTTCTACGTTGAGGTAGACGCCGACATCGACTAGTCGCTGGTGATCCCGGGCAGTGGTCCTGCCCTGGGTTCGGCAGCTTGGTTTGTTCTGCCGCCGCTTTTGGCCCTACCCTTAGGCTTCTCAGCCAAACTAACACTTCCGCTGTGTAAAGCATCTTTTGCTTGTATATATATGTTGTTAAGTTTCCCGAACAACTAGTATTATTGCAGTTTCGGTCGTAGAGTCTCTGTGATGGTACTGGTTTGTTTCTCCCCCTGTGTCATGTGCAATGTGTGTATGATTGAAGTACGTGATGCAGGGAGGATTTCAGGTTTTATATCGCAGAGCTATTAAGTTTAGTCACCCCTGTGAAGCGACTCTCCACTGAGATGTTGGGAGCTATATCACCCTACTCCAGCCGTGCATTTATTTGCCGGGACGAGGTCGGGGTTGATGCTCCGGCTCAGTGGGAAAGAGTGAGGAGACCATATCACCCTACTACTCAGTGCATTAAATTGCCAAAGTAAGCTTTGGGGTTGACGTCTCGGGCTATTCGAAGCCATATCACTCTACTCCTCTCGGATTTGACCCCCGTGAGTTGAGGTCGGGGTTGAAGCTCCGACTTAGCGGGTGATTACTCCTAAAGCTCTCCGTTATGGAATCTGGGGTCCGACAATCACCGTTCCAGGAGCAGTCGGCCACACCTGACCGTAGGCGGCGTCCATTGAGAAATTCGTCGTAGCGAACTGTACCTGCATCTTGCACCGCGCCGGAGCTGTTATCTGGTCGATGGGAGAGCAATCATCCGTACCCGAGGCGCAGCTACTCCGGCGGGCACCCGGGCTTGCGACTTGCACCCTGTCTTGCAGGTATTGTGCTGAAAGCCTCTCCTCCATTGCTCTCAATCTTTCGTCAAACTCCGTCTCAAGGGACGACTTTATCTCCGCTTTCATCTGGTCGGCTCTAGCTTTCTTCTTCTGCCGACATGCCTCCTGCGTATCGCCGGTGAAGGCCTTGCCCCATGTGGCCAGATTTCCGAAACCCCTAGTGCGTCCATAGGGCTCCCTGGTGCCGATGGCCTCGGTTAATATGTCTTTCTCCCGAGTTGGCACGAACGAGCCTTGAGAAGTTTGCTCGTTCAGCCCCACCATTCTCTGATATACCTCCTCGTCTTCTGGGTTTCGCCACACGTGTTGACCACGAGGATCCACCTTCGACCTCGCCCTGCACCAGTCCCGGATGCGGCTATCGCTGAAATCCGAGAATGCCGGCTGCTGTCCGTGCTTCTCCGCTTCCTCATCCTCCTTCGCCCATTTCTTCTTAGCACCGATGTACCCTGAGGTGCCGAGATAATGGGGGTGCTTGTTCCTCCTTGCTAGCTCCTTCCCCTTCTGGCTTTCTGCCTGGAACTCTTCTGAAGTCTTCAGGGCGCAGAATTCCGCCCAATCTTCTCCGGACACCTCCGGGTATGTCTGGCAAGGCGACTTCTCTTGCGACAGATAGTCTCTCACCAGCCTGTGCTTGAAATTCCTCCAACACTTCCCAGCCGTCAGTATAGTGGCTCGGAAGAAATCAGCTTCGACCTCTTCTGCGTACATGAAGGAGCTCTTCACTTCGTCAAACAACGACCTCCGCTCCTCCCGTGTAAGCTCGCCCCAATCGGCGAGGGTGATCCTAACCCTAGAACGGGCGACCACCCCACATATCGTCCGCCACTTCTTCCGGGTCTCTTCCGGCTCAGGAACTCCGGTCACCGGATCTAAGCTCTGAACTACCCATCTGCCCTTCGGCCTTCTAGATAGCTTCCTTGCTTTACGAGATCCCTTTCCTGACGATGTCGAAGGTCTTGGCGATCCCGACGGTGATATCGTAGGGGAGTTCGTCTCCATTCTACTAACATAAGCATAAACAATTGAACATATAGAATCTAGTTGAATTCTTTGTTATGCTCTCTCGTCCTCCACGCATCAGTTCTATTTGGATGCTCTTGTCTTAACTTTGCCCTGTGCTCGTCCATGTACGGGGCAACGGCGGTCGTGTGTTGCAACACCGTGAAATGAGCAAGAGCGTGTGCAGCTTGATCGGCCGTTACAGATTTCTTTCCGATGGTCCCAACACCATCAAGCCTGCCTTCGTGCCGAGATCGTGGCACCCCAATCGGTTGGTTCGACTCCATGTAGTCAACACAGAACTCCACAACCTCTTCCACAGCGTAACCTTCGACGATACTTCCCTCCGGTCGATACCTGTTTCGCACGTAGTGCTTCAAGATCCCCATGAATCTTTCGAACGGGTACATGCTCCGAAGGAAGACGGGCCCGCACATCTTGATTTCGTGCACAATGTGGACGATGAGATGCACCATTATATCGAAGAAAGACGGGGGAAAATACATCTCTAGCTGACAAACAGTCTCCACCGCCGCTAACTCCAGGTCATCTAGTTCGAACACGTCCATCACCTTCTGCGAAATCTTGTTGAAAAAGAAGCACAGGTTGGTGATTGATTCTCGGACATTGGGCGGCAGAATATTCCTGATTACAATTGGGAGCATCTGTGTCATCATAACATGGCAGTCGTGAGATTTCACACCGATTAGTTTCAAGTCCTGCATCGAGACGAGCCTCTTGATGTTGGCGGAGTAGCCCGACGGAACCTTCACGCCATACAAGAACTTGCAAAACTCGGTCCTCTCGGCCTTTGATAAAGTGTAACAGGTAGGGGGATGTATGTCTTCCCGTTAGGCAGAAGTACAGGCGCCAGCTCGGGCCTGATTCCCATATCAACCATGTCAAGTCAGGCCTTAACGCCATCCTTCGTCTTGTCCTTCATGTTTAGGAGTAGACCCAGCACGCTGTCACAGACATTCTTCTCTATGTGCATCACATCGATGCAGTGCCGGACGTCTAGATCCTTCCAGTATGGTAGGTCCCAGAACACCGATCGCTTCTTCCAGTATGCGGACTCATCTGCGGCCTTTTTTTTCTGACCCTTTCCAAGCACGACATTGACATCGCTAACCTTCTCGAATATGTCTACACCGCTTAATGGCATTGGTTTCACACCGTTCTCCGTTCTCCCGTTGAACTGTGACCTCCACCTCCGGTAACAGTGCCTTATAGGCAGGAACCTCCGGTGACCCATGTACACCACTTTCCCGTAATTCCTGAGACTTAGGCTCACGGTATTCTCCATGCATATGACACAACCTTTGTGTCCTTTCACCGTCTGACCGGACGTGTTGCCGAGAGCGGGAAAGTCTTGGACTGTGCAGAACAGCATGGCCCGCAGAGTGAAGTATTCTCTTTTGTCCGCATCCCATACCTGCACTCCTCTGTTTCACAGTGTTTGTAGATCATCCACCAACAGTTGGAAATACACGTTAATGTCGTTACCAGGTTGCTTAGGACCTTCGATAAGAATGGACATCATAATGTATTTCCATTTCATACAAAGCCAGGGAGGGAGGTTGTACATACTGAGAAGTACGGGCCAGGTGCTGTGTCGGCTGCTCATGTTGCCAAACGGGTTCATTCCATCCGTACTCAGCGCGAACCTTACGTTCCTAGTTTCCGCAGCGAAAAGAGGATACTTCCTATCGATGTTTCTCCACTGGATAGCATCGGCAGGGTGTCTTAGCTTTCCATCAGATGTCTTCCGCTCGTCCGCATGCCAGCGAAACAGTTTTGCTTCCTTCAGGTTTGCAAACAAACGCTTCAGGCGCGGGATTACAGGCAGGTACCAAGCAACCTTCGCAGGAGTACCCTTCGTCGGCTCGACGGCTTCCTCTGCTCCTTCTACTCCAATCTTACCCTTGTACCGGGAAGCCTTGCACACAGGGCATGAATGTAGCTTCGCGAACTCTTTCCGGTATAGGATACAGTTGTTCCGACATGCATGTACCTTTTTAACTTCCAGTCCCAAGGGACAAAGGACCTTCTTGGCTCTATATGTGTTTATGGGTAACTCATTCCCCTCCGAAAGCATGTCACCTAGGAGGCCCAACAACTCGTTGAAGCTCTTGTCGGACCAGCTGTTGCTCGCCTTCAGCTTCAATAGTTCAAGCACGGCATATAACAGAGTGAACTTTGCCTTGCATCCTGCGAAAAGCGGTTTCTCCGATACCTCCATCAAGCCTAGGAATTGTTGGTACTCTTTATCGGTTTCGTGCCCTTCGAAATCACGCAACATCTGGTCCAGCTCAGGCATCGAGTCGATGGGATCATCAGGCATCTCATGGTGTGAATCACAACCAAGGTCAAATGGCATATCGGTTGCTTCTTCATCGGCACAAATATCATCATCTGATACTACGGCTTGATCTTCACCGTGCTTGGTCCAAGTTGAATACCCTTTCGTAAAACCTCTCTTGAAGATGTGGTACTCAATATGATGGAGCTCACGAATCCTTACGTTACCACAGTCTAGGCAAGGACAATACGTGTCAGCTCTACCCTCTCTCAACATGTCCGCCTGGACAGCTGCCATAAATGCTCTCACTCCATCTCTATACGCCTCTGTGTTGCGAGCTCCGTACATCCACGATCGATCCATCTGAGCCGTGCATATGAAAAGTTCAAATTTTAGTTAAAAATATGAAGTGCTTCGACTTCGTGACATGACTTTAACATTTCTTAAATTACTAACCTAACTGAATTCTAAAAAGAATCACTAACCTAGCTAATTAACTAATATAATTAACTAACTGTACTACTTGACTAATCTAACTATCCTATACGTCTCGACTCTCTTCAATTACTAACCTATAACTAACCAAAGTACAATTTTTTAGATATAAAAATAAAGCCACAAAAATTAAGTCATCATTCTTTGCCTTTTCCATTTTAGCCACAAATTTATTCCTTCTAAATTTGCATACCTTAACACACAATTACTACACTCGAACATACAATAATGAATCAAATATCCCCATGAATCTAAATGTGATCATATAATCCAATATTCTCAATGTCCAAGAAACAAAGCAAAAGTCACCAAATTATTGGATAAAACGATTCATAAACTAAACACTAACCTTTGCTAATCAATATAGAAGTATAATCTCCAACTACTCTTCCAAATAAAGCTTCTCCACCGAAAAATCGCCAGCAAATCGCTCAAAAATCGCCAACATATCGCCACATTTAAGACATATGAAGCTTTGGTCGTATGTCTGCCCGCGCAGCATAATAAATACTGTGATTCATATTGGAGGCGATTAGATCCACATAAGCGCCTCTGATATCTCTTATATGGAGGCGGTTATATATCATAAACCGCCTCCGATATGAACTGGCTTATCCGAGGCGGTTGACGGTATATAACCGCTTCGGATATGGGCATTATCCGAGGCGGTCAGATGTAACTAACCGCCTCGGATAACATTGGAGGCGGTTAATTATTTATAATCGCCTCGGATGTGGTCGTTATACGCAGCGGTTGCTCCCGAGATAGTTATCTGAGGTGATTTTTTATTACTAACCGCTTCCGACATCTGTTATTCGTGGCAGTTTTACTTAACCACCTCGGATAAGGCGCCTGGGATATGTGATTCTGTAGTAGTGATTGCTTTTTACTTGAGTGCTCGAGGACCGCTAGGCTAACAATTCTTCGCTTTACTCTGATGTCCCTTTCCTCTAGGGATAGCGTGTGATGGTCTTGAGCCACGTCCAATCTCAGGATTATCTCCAAAGCTATGTGTAGTTGTAGTTAAGCATCTGAGAACAATTGCCCGCTCCATTTCCTCAAAGATCGACCCGTCATCTTGAGCTTGTTAAAGAGAATTTGGCAAGGTTCCGTGTGAGGGGTCTGCTGGTTCCAAGCGTCATGCATGACCTGCTGAAAGCCCGGCATATTAATCCAGAAATTTTCAAATTTGAAGGCTCGTGGTCTTTTAGGCCCGTTGAAATCGGCAAACAAAAGGGGCAGTGATCTGAGAGCGACTGCGAGAGTGCATGCAGCACATGAGTTGAGTAGTGGAGGTCCCAATCTTCATTGCAAAAGAAGCTATATATCTAACTTGCAAAGGTTGGGTTTTGTCGCTTATTTGTCCAAGTGAATTTCTTATTTTGTAGTTGAATCTCTTTTAGCTCATCGTTGTTTCCTAAAACGGTTGATTCTACTCCGATTTATGTTACTCTTATTGTTGTCTCTGGTGTGGTAAATCTGGTTAAAATCACCAAAGGCCACCCATTTTATGCTTGCCATCGGCTTGTGAGAAAGTAGTTCTGCGAAAAAATCATTTTTTCTATTGTTAGTAGTTGGACAATAGACTGATGTTATTTTGAAGCTCGTGTGGATTGTACTAGGTTGATCGTGGCAGAGGCGCAAAAATTGCCAACTTGAATGTTTGTAACCGTAACGGCTTCGTCATTCCACAGCATTAGGATGCCACGGGGGGTGCCGATGGTTGGACGTTGGGCGAAATTCTTGAGACAACTGCCCCCCAAGAAGCTGGCCTGATCCATGCCGTCTAATTTGGTTTCTTGAAGACAAACAATGTGGTAGGCGGTCGAGGCAATTGTTTCATGGATCGTGGTTTTCCTGTCGGGGCATTTGAGTCCCTGCATGTTCCAGCTTAGAATGTTAACTGGTTGCTCTGACATTGGGAGACAGGATTTTCTTCGGTTAGACGTTGGGGCCTGTGGTTGACAGATAGCAAACACATTGCAGTTTTGTAGTCCAACAAGTACTGCAAGCAACGTTTAAGTAAAGGTTACATGTTTTTGGTTGCTCCAGGAAAACATAAACCAGATCACACGTCACACTAAAGGATGAGGTGTTCCAACAGGGGCTGCCAGTAGTGCCCCACACAAAAGCATTCTCTTCATACATGGTTATCCATAACATACGAGACTATTGAGAGACTAAAACAAAACGTAGTCATAAGCTGCTTATGCCTGTGTGGCAGCAGCATCGTCTTGGTCCATGCGATCAGCTCCTCCATGCTTGATCAGTGCCTCTTCGACAGTAGTGGTGAGGTCGTAGCCCAGTCGAAACAGCGCATGGGGAGCCGCTACGACGATAGACGGAAGGTGGCCTTGGAACAGGTTGACGAACTTGTTGCTGGCGATCTCAGTTACCTTCTCGCCTTCGTTCATGATGGCTAGGCGACGGCAAAGACTCTTCTCTGTCATCGTGGTAATGGGGTGGCTTTATGCTTTGCCATGATCCTCGCACTGGGTCGGCGAGAGTGTCTTGTAGTGGTTTGTTGGCAGTAGTGATGGCGAAGACATCAGGGAGGGCAGCAGCACGGCCTAGATCGGCACAAACAGGGGTGTTGATGAAGTTGTGGTCAGCGTAGTTGGTGAGGCCTTGATTCCAGCATTCTTGGGCGTGCTTACTTCCCTCGCGCTGGTCGAGTTCAAGATCGTCCTTGGCGGCAAAGTTGCCATTGGCGGTGAAGTGTTCGTGGTCGGTGTCGTCTCCACAATCGGGAGCTCGTCCGGCGGTATCTCAGCGCTCGCATTGATCTGCAGCAAGGGGTTGTGCGCGTCCATTGGGTTGCGTTGGCCACCTGGCGTCGCGGACGCGCTAGCAGTAGCAGACCCGCAGTAGATGGCAGAGCCAAGGCGCTCCGCCTTGCGTCACCAGACTGGCGGGCGATGCCATTGTGGCGAGGCGAGCAACCACTGGGGGATGGGCTCGGCGCGCGCCCACGGCGCCTACTCGCGGGGGAAATCACACGCCGGAGGCCCATGGACGGATGACGGCCCCACCCGGCAGTCGCTACACGCGCCTGTCATTCAGGCGTCTATGATCGGCAGAGTCGTCATTTGGCTGGCAACGACGGTCACGGCGGTCTTTATGTCTGCGGTCCTCGTCTCGGCGGCGTTCCTCCCGTCCGTCCTCATGAGGCGCTTGGGAACGGCGCCCAGTTGAAAGCTAGCAGTGAGGCTACGGCAGTGGCAGAAGGGCGGTTTCGTCGGCAGCATTCACGCGCGCGGTGCCCTTGGTGGAAGCAGAGGTTGCATTTTATCGGGTCGCGGCATTTGGAGCCAAAGTGGCCGGTGCAGAGGCATCTGAAGCAGTGGAACCTGAGTCTTCAATTCTGCTCTTCCTCTCTTTGCGCTCTTGAATGCTGGCAGGTTTAGTCTCCTAGAGTGCGAGATGTTGCGCCTGGTGCATCTATTGTCTTGATGGCGCCACCAATGCGGTGGGCGAACGACCTGCTAGCCTGCATCCAGCGCCGCACCAGTCTTCTCTGTGGATTTTCGGGGTGGCGATATCCTTCTTGAAATCTCGTGCCTCTCAGCACGGGATCGTGGCGGATCTTCAGAACATGAGAGGTAGGGCACCGGAACTCCCCATTCACCCCACTGCTGAGCAAATTGAGTGGCCGCTGGCATCGGGGTAGGAGCGGCTTGAATGCGGTGGTTGATCTCTTCGGCTGCCTGTAGAGGAAATTGTAAAGCTCACCTTACGCAGCGGCCAGCAATAACTCAGAATCTGGGGGGTGTCGGATCCGGGGGCCAAGAGCGCTGCCCCCTCAGAGCAGGCATCGGGCTCCTCAGGTGGATCCAAAATGGTGACTCGCATCGGGAGAGAGTCCGGATCTGGCGTGGGGAAGCTTGGTGGGGAGGTGGGCGCGCGAGGGGGGTCGGGTTGAGGGGGGCGTCAAAAGCGGTGCTAATGGGGCGGCGAGGGTGGTGGTGGCTGCAGTCGCCGAAGCGGCGAGGAGCGGGAGGGGGGTCACCATTCTGCTCTCGTGGTTCTATTCCATTTCTTTTTGGGAGAATTAGATATATGTCACTGTCGAAAGGTCGAAATAGAGATGTGCCACTACTGTTTGAGACCTCCTAGAAATACCATTAAAATTTGTCAATACTTAGAGATATGCCATTACGGAAGTTTTGGGCCATTTTCGGGAAAATACAGGCCAGTATATCACACCGTATGTACGCTTTGGACCAAAATGCCCCCACTGACTTGTGCTACTCTGCCACATGGGCCCGGCCCCACCTGTCATCTCTTTCTTCCCCAATCTTTCTTCTTCTTCTCTCCAACTCACTCGAATCTCTCTCCCTCACCCGTAAACGCCGCCCTCTTCGCCCCGCTCGGCTCTGTTCAGTATGGACGCCCGCGCGCTCACCTTGGCTTGCCACTACCTCGTGGCCGCCGTGCAGTGGCTCGAGGACCGCCCGCCTGGGGAGGACGCCGGGGAGCAGGATGCTGCCGCGCGGGGGAATGCATTGGCCGCAGTTTGGAGAAGAGAAGTGTTGCCGTGTTCCCGGCGAGCTCCAGGACCTGCACTTGCTCCACTGCCGCTTCTAAACGGTGGCCTCGACAGCGACGTGCTCCTCCGCACCGGTGACCGCCACCGCGCCTTTGCCAGCTCCCTCAACCACGTGGTCATCCTAGATGCCGCCTCCGGCGCCCTTGCGGGCCTCCGCCCCCGCGGCGTCCTGGTGGACTGCACGAGCTCATCCCTTTCCCTCGCGCGCGAGGTAGCCGCGGCCGCGCGCCGCCGGCTGCCACGCTGTCGACTCCCCCGTCTCCGGCGGCGACCTCGGCGCCCGCGATGGCACGCTCGCCATCCTCACTGGTGGCGATGAGGCCGTGGTGGCCTGGCTCGCCCCGCTCTTCGCCCACCTCGGCAGGCCGACCTACATGGGCCCACCCGGCAGCGGCCAGAGCAGCAAGATCGCCAACCAGATCGCGATGGCCGTGGCGGTGGTCTTCGCAGGGTAGCTGGAGTTGATGAGGATGGCCCGAGAAGAAGATTTGGCCAGCGATGAGGAAGAAGAAGAGGGGCCGAAGAAGAAGAGTTGGCGGCGGATCTCGATGTGGTCGGCGATTTGGAAGAAGATGGGCTAGAGAAGAGGAGGTGGCAACGGTCTCGACATGGCCGGCATTGGCGGCTGCAACCTGACGACGGCAGCGATGGAGGTCGACGGGCTAGCCACGGCGGCAGCTCTTGATGGGGGTGAACGTGGTAGCCGCGACGGGTCGGCGGGAGCTCGCCGGTGCCAGCGGCGTCCAGAGGAGGAGGAAGAAGCGGCTGCTCGAGCTGGCCGTGGCGACAGGTCTTGATGGGGTCAATGTGGTAGCCGCGATGGGTCGGCGGGAGCTCGCCGGTGCCAGCCGCGTCCAGAGGAGGAGGAAGAAGCGGCTGCTCGAGCCACGGATGCACGTCGCGAGGAAGAAGTCGAGAAGAAAAAGGGAAAATTAGTCCCCAATTTTGGTCGCGAAGAAGAAGGGAAAATTAGTCGCGAAGAACAAGGCGAGGAAGAAGGGCATTTGGTCCAAAGCGTACATACGGTGTGATATACTGGCCTGTATTTCCCCGAAAATGGCCCAAAACTCCCGTAATGGTATATCTCTAAGTATTGGCAAATTTTAATGGCATTTCTAGGAGGTCTCAAACAGTAGTGGCACATCTCTATTTCGACCTTTTGGGAGTGGCATATATCTAATTCTCCCTTTGTTTTTATCGTAGTGTTACTGCGCCTATCGATCTCACGCCGAAACACATATATCGATTTGGCTACAACGCCTCGTCGCGTGGGCCGCTTGGGCTTGGGGTGAAAGAGATGGGGGCCTTCCGCAATCGCAGTGTCGTCGCCTTCCCCCATTTTCTCAGCTCTAGCAAATGGATTTGTACATGAATATATCTTTGCCCGTTTGATCCATTTCTCTTCTTTCTTCCTCTCCCTTGTGGCCTTGTTGGCTCAGAAATTAGATCGGTTTACACCGATCGAATATGTTGCCTCGGAATAAAGATTGGTTCATCCAATCAAATTTGTTGCCTTGGATATAGATTGGTTTACACCGATAAAATGGTTGCTTCCCAAAAATATAGATTAGTTTACCAATCTGAGTCCAGGTACATGTGGTGTACTAGGAACAAGTGTTGTGATTGAAGAGATGGCTAGAGATGTAATGAAAAGCATGGCATGTGTGTGCTACATGTTCGAGGCAAACGACAAATCTTGCAGATCGGTGAACTAGTCAACGATAGGAATATGTTTCCTCTCAAATTACAGGGCCAGCAGCACTTCACTTCGAAAATTTTCACGGGAAAACCAGAAAGAGTTTCAGCCTAAGAATTTTTGTAGACACATTAGACATCTATTCACAGGTGCTGTAAAATTTTCAGCCCGTTTAATACGGGGAGATCATCCAGAAAATTGGTGCAAATAGCAGGAAGTGTAGGGCAGCGCAGTGGCAGTCCATGATTTTTCCGAATTGTTGAGGCACGGGAAGAGTCTCAGTAATTCACGCAAGTCAGCAGCAGCCGCTCGGCGAAACAGATCGTCACAACTGATTTGAGCAATTTGTGGAGATTGATTTGTGAGAAGTTAAGAGTCTAAAACTTTTACGAGACATATAGAACTTTTAAATGAAGCTTCTGTAAAAGTTTTACAATTGGGCTAGTACACAATGTTACTAAATTGGTCCTAGACATCAATCTCACATGAGAGGACATGCAGAAATATGGATCTATATCGTCGCAAAAAAGATGATAATAGACACGACTCTTTTAACGTAGTTAAGCCGTAAGGCCTATAGCTACGGGGCATGACTACAAGCGCTCCTCTCCTTGCTTATTTCATAATTGTCGTTAGTTACACAAGGCGCCTCTATTTATTGTAGACCGGGTTACAAGAGTCTGACACAAACTACACCCTATCCCTGCTATAATTCCAAGTCCTAAATTGTAACCTAACTCGAACACATATTCGACATAATCTCAACAAACTCCACCTTAGCAAATATGTCCTTTACCACCTTAAATCTGTCTTGTGTGAACCTCCATGCTCTCTTAGGATTTGGGTCTTGTCCTTGTAGCTCACTGAACTGAGCCATCAATGAGTCTGACTTAGCCTCAAACTCATTGCCTCCAAACACCGCTAACCCTACAACTCCATCATCTATGTCTCACCTGCAATAGTGTTCCCTTGCAACTTGTAAAGATGCGAAGCATTTAGCTCTCCCCTCGTCACCGTCTTTGACCTTCGCATGATCCTCAAGGTCTTCAAATCCCTATTACCCTGATAGATAAGCCCTTGTTCATGTAGGGTTCCAAGCGAGATTAGATTCCTTTTTAGCCCTGGCATATGCTTCACTCCCCGAAGTATCCGCTAAGCTCTGTCATGCATCATGATCTTTATATCACCCATTACGACAACACTTAGACAGTATCATCACCTAGGTAGATATTTTCAAAGTTTCCAAACTTGTACAAAATAGAACCACTCCATGTTGAGTGTTGCATGATATGAGCTCGCTAAATCCAACATTCACACTCCTCCATTGGGTCTTTCTCCAAACGGCCCTCTTGCAACCAAGAGAACATCATCGTGAGTTTCCAAGCTATAGTCTTCAGTTACCATGTTAGCATTTGTTTTAGCCTTGTACTCTAGACAGTTTCTCTTCATATGTCCCTACTTCTTGCACTTGTAGCACTGCGGCCTGTTTTGGCTCTTGTTCTTGCTCTTGTTCTTGGATGACCTCCCTGCCTCATGTCCTCTTCCGCCTTTCTCACCCTTGACTAGCAAACCTTCGGCATGAGCGACTTCCATTGCATTATTCTTCTTAGAAGACAAGTTGACAAGTTCACGAGGTTCTAAATCTAAAGAAGTTCAATGCGAGTTTTAGAAGATCAATTGACTTCTGAGCAAGTAGAAGAGAAGATCTGTCTCGACAACGGCTTCCGACTAGTTATAGATCTCATCTAGGACTAAACATCCCCTCTTGTATTCTGTTTTAAGACCAATACATACCAACAGAACGTAGGGTTATTATCCTAAGGGAGGCCTAAACCTGTATAAACCCTTGTCGCTGGTGGACAAATTGGTGGGTCAGCTTACTCGGAACGATCCCCCTATCTCCTTTCTCTCTCTTTCACATATTACGTAAGATCGGCGGTTCATCAATCGTCGATAGTTGTAATATCCTCAATGTTGATGGTTTCCTTGTTGTACGTCAAAGTAGTGACCAAATGCTCATAGAATGATGACAATGAACATAGAAGAATAATAGCCTTGTCTTCATCATCACAAATCTGATACAAGAATATAATCATATACCAACTCAAAGTTGCCTAGCAATCTAACTAGAGCATGAATTCGTACAACTATGACTCAGAACTCCACTTCTAAACTAATACGGATAGGTGGCACTACCTAATTAACACATACATAATTAGAAAATTAACCAATCGGACTTCAATTAGGAGATAGGCAAGTTTGATTATTTCCAACAATCTCTCCCTAATTCAAATTTTCCAACTCGCCGACTCGATTCTCCCCCTAATCTTGATTCATTGCGGCTTCACGACTCGTCGACTCAACTCAAACTACAAGTCACGCTGCGTATCAAACGCGATACATGCAGGTTAGACGTATTGTTAGTCTCATGTAGAGACATGCAGCCTCACAGAGAGACTCACCTTTACTAGTCCTCGTCCCACTTTATACTGAGTTTGATCATCTTGTCGAGACACACAGATGAATGCTCATGCCACCTTGTCTTCACGCAGATGATGATGCTCGCTAGTAGCCAGTATCTAGGGAGATGTGTCTTCTCACCCTTCTTTGTTACAATTTCACATTTTCTCTTCATTGTCGGCGGCCACACGACTTACCGTACAACTTCTTGCTCCCAATGACACGCCATGTGCGGTAGCTCTGACTGTAACGTGCTTCAACTACAAAAGAGACTCACACATCACTTGAATACGCACTTACATGCATGAAGTCACTAACTAACTACCACATGTACACACATGTACATGGTAAGTCTACTTAACATGCATCTATGCATGCATACATTGAACTTGATACACACGCACAACATGTGCACTGCGCTTGTGCACCTGTGTACCGTGTGCACCTCGACGACATGGTAAAACACCTCGCAATTGGATGTTGTCCTCAGCGAGTACCACGTAGCCACCACTTCGCTTTTATTTATGGCTGTACTTCTCACCGTCACATCCTCACAGAGCGACGATAGCTTGCCCTGAGTCGTAGCAGAGGTCACCTCCCCCGAGGCAAGTGCAATTTCAAATCTTTAGCTTTACTTTGATACCAATTGTTGGTTTTTAGCCTAAATAGTTGATCACATGAAAAAGATCACATAACGTGCAATCACACATAATCAAAATATTTTGCCCAATGCAGCTCTTGTGCCCTCCTTTTCTCTTTATTTCTTCTCTCACAAATATGATACAAGAGTATAGCGTACATGTGTATATATACACAACTCAAGGTTGCCTAGTAATCTGTCTAGAACATGAACTCAGTACTACTATAGACTCCACTTCTAAACCGATACGCATAAGTGCTACTACATAACAAGCACATACACAATTAGAAAACGGAATTGCTATTTCTCAGGCGACTAGAAATTGTTATTTTTCAGTCTTCCGAGTTGTTCATTCTCTGTGCCTGAGTTGCACGACAAAAATGTGCAACTTAGGTATAGAAAATATGTAACTGCTTAATTATGTTTAGTTGTACATAATTTTTAAGATGTGTAACTATCTAATTAACCATTAAATCAAGAATTAGATTATTAACTTAGAGATTACTATCTCATCGATTTAGAAATAGACGCTCCTATTAGAAGACTAATCAATCGGACTTCTGCTGGGATATAGAAAGTTTGATTATTTCCAACACTGTTGAGGAGGTGGACGATGTGTCCTTGCTACGGCTGGAGCAGGTTCGCTGCCGGGACCTAAAGCGATGCGGGGGTCGCGCGAGGTCTTCGTATCCGCGTAGAACCTGAACTCTTCGGGGGGCTCCCATGGACCCTGACAAGCCGCGTGGTCCAGCGCCAGCGGGGAGCGGCAACAGGGACCAGCCGCCGCAGGATAAGAACTCGTCGGCAGCCAAGAAGGGAGGCGATGGCAAGGCCCCTGGAGGCGGTCGCCACGCGGCTCTAGCTCCCCTCTAAATCCCCCAACCGTCTGCCAGGTTCGGCTACCACTCGGCTTGGGGCTCCCCATTGCATCGCGGGCCTCCGCAGGTCATTTGGTCGGGCTCTCAGTCACAGAGGAGTCTAAGGATAGCTCCCCGGAACCACGGGCAAGGCTTGTCCCATGTCGCCGGCTTCACGGGCGGAGTGCGGCCTGCCTCCTGGAGAAGACCCCATCACTCGTCGGGCCAGAGAGTACCTCCAACAGTGCGGAGCCCAGCTTCAGTGGGTCGCCGACTAGTTATCACCAACCCTTCTGCACTGGCAGCTGGATCCCGCTGGCAGTAAACAATCCATCGTCTGACATTTTGGGTGTTTGGATCCGTCTGGTAGTGAATGATGGCTGATTTGTCCCCGGAGGAACTATGGTTTGTAAAATGGAGATGGAACTAGTCATCAACTTCCTGCTGCACACTCAACCTTGCGGTAGTAGTCTTGACAGGTTCGATGTGCTCACAATTATTGGCCCAGGGAAAGCTGGAACGAACACCGTTGTGGCTCATGCCTACGACGGCAAAAGAGTCCGTGATCATTTCTCACAGATTGTGTTCTTCAGACATGGTAATTTCAGAGATGACGATATAGCCATTCTGAGAGACGGATGTGCAATGCGACATGAGAATAATGAGAGATCGCTGGTTGCTGTTCAGGTAGTTGGGGAACTCAACGAAGATTTGTGGAAAGACTGTTATCTCTCTAGAAAGTGCACTACAAGTGGTAGTATGATCATAATCACAAGCCGATCTGACAAGATCACCAAGCTTGGAACAGCACAGACTCTGACACTAAAGCATCTGTCTCTTACTAAATAACAGCATCTAAAATTAATGCTTGCAGTCATTTCATTTTTTTGCTGATTTTTTTTAAAAAAAATTGCTATTTGTTTCTTACTCTTTAGTTAATCTGCCTTCATATTTTCAAATTCTCTAGGGAGAAGTACTTGCAACTTTGTGATTCAGTCGATATGGACGAGGTTGATCCAGCAACTGCCAAAATGGATGAAGAAGATGATACTGCACGTAGCTTACTACCAAGTCCTGTTCATCCAGTCAAGGATCGACCTTCAATCGATGACTTTGAAATCATAAAACCTATCAGCCGTGGAGCATTTGGTCGCGTTTTCTTGGCCAAGAAAAGAACTGCAGGAGACCTCTTTTCTATAAAGGTATTTGCTGGCAGATCTTTTTTATTCTCTTATGCACCCATGCACGTCTTCGTTGACAAGAATTTTATGGTCATACCTGCATGGATGTTGGCATTGGTGACCGAAGTGTGAAAATAGTAGTCCATATGAGTTATTGCAGTTTACATATGGACTACTATTCCAGTTTACATGCTTGCATGTAAACTCAAAGGGACTACGGGCCCACGGCATGTAAACTCAAAGGGACTACGGGCCCACGGTCTCAAGATGATTTCTTTTCCGAACTCTCTACCCTGAAACCGCAAAGTGGGGGAAAATGGCTCGTTCTGGGTGACTTTAATCAAATATATCGAGCAAGAGACAAGAACAAAAGAAGCGTTAACAGAAGCAGACTTAATAGATTCAGAACGACTCTGCAAAACTACGAGTTTAATTAGACCACCTACAAAATAGGCATTTCAGCAATGAAAGGAATAACCCGATGCTCTCCAAGCTGGACACTTTTTCTGAAATGAAGAATGGGATCTTCGGTTCGATACCCACGTGCTCTATGCCCTATCGTCATCCCTTTTGAACATTGTCTGCTCCTTCTGGCCGACGACAAAGGCCCAAGAAGGCCCAGAACTTTTAGGTTTGAAAACTTCTAGGCACACATGCCGGGCTTCCGCCAAATTGTGAACAGTGCCTAGAACGAGTCCATGCCACACACTGAGCTATGCCAGGTCCTATTTCACAAATTAAATAAGATGGGCAGAGGCTCACCAAATGGAGCAGAAGTTTCTTCTCTAATGCCAAACTGCACCTGCACATGGCCCTCCTCGTTATTCTCAAACTTGACATAGCCCTAGACTTCAGGACTTTGTCAGCTGAGGAAAGAAACCTTCGATCGAGACTCAAGAGGAGAGTAATAGAGCTTGCGGTACTCGAGCGGTCAAGAAAAAAGAATGTGCTAGAATCACAAATTTAAAAGAAGGGGACGCCAACACGAAATTCTTCCACCTAAGGGTCAACGCAAGGAGGACAAAGCACAAATTGCGCACAACCACTTCTCCACCGTCATCAAGAAAGGACCCCTCAGACAACATGATCTCAATTGGCAGGAGATGGGTTTCGAGCACTACACCTTGACTAGCATAGAAGATCCTTTCTCAGAGAGTGAAGTCCTCCACTCAATTTTCCAAATGCCAGGGGACAAGGCCCCAGGGCCAGATGGCTTCACTAGAGTGTTTTTCAAATCCTGCTGGGAGACCATCAAGCTTGACATTATGCAAGTGATCAACCAATTCGGCAACCTTCAGGTGTCTAATTTTGAGTGGCTGAATTCTGCCAACATTGTGCTTCTGCCAAAGAAAGAGGGGGCAGAATATATTGTTGATTACCGCCCGACAAGTCTTATTCATGGGATAGCAAAGATCATCGCTAAAATCCACGCACTACGCCTCACGCCACATATGAACAAACTGGTTTCCAGTTCGCAGAGTGCTTTTATAAAGAAAATGAGTATACATGACAACTTCCTATATGTGCGAAACTTCGCCAGATGGCTGCACAAACACAAAATCCCTACTATTCTGTTCAAGCTTGACATCAGGAAAGCATTTGACTCGCTTCGGTGGGACTATGTCCTGGATTTGCTGCAGAACAGAGGTTTTCTGCATCGGTTCTGCGATCGGATCTCAACTCTATTACGCACCTCATCGTCTAGAGTGATGTTTAACGGAGTCACTTGCCCACCAATTAGACATGGGCGTGGCCTTAGACAAGGGGACCCCTATCCCCACTACTTTTCGTTCTGGCCATCTACCAGCTGCAACAGATCCTCCGCATGGTCACGACCCGAGGCCTCCTCCATGACCTCTAGAGCTGTGGACCTACCTTCAGAACCTCGATGTATGTAGATGGTGCCGCTATCTTCATGACTCCTATCAAGCAGGATATCCAAAACCTCACCTAGATCCTCCATTGCTTCGACAACGCAACGGGCCTATGCATGAACTTTGACAAAAGCCTAGTAGCACCGGTCATATGTTAGGGAATCAACGTCCCCGACATCCTACTGTGCTTCCCAGTGATCCATACATCCTTCCCCATGAGATACCTCGGATTAGCACTTTCAATCACATGCCTTAAGCCTATCTCTTGGCAAGGGAGGCATATGACGGCAGCGGGCCGGGGAGTCCTTGTCAAATCTGTTCTCACCTCTCAAGCCATCTACCATCTCACCCTACTAACCCTACCACCTGGGGTACACAAAAGCATCGACCGAATGGGACGCACCTTCTTATGGACTAGAATAGACAAAGCGACGAGAGGGAGGGGAATGCAAGCTCAATTGGGAGTCTGTCTGTTGTCCGATCGACCTCGGCGGGCTTGGCATCCTAAAAGTTCGTGAGGGCCCTTTGGCTGCGGTGGCCTTGATTGCATTGGACAGACCGGTCAAAGACTTGGGTGGGGACAGAGAACCCATGTGATAAAACAAACATGGACCTTTTCTTTGCGTGCACGACAATCACAATTGGCAATGGAGAAATGGCTCCTTTCTGGGATTGCGCCTGGCTAAATGGTGAACACCTCAAGACATCACCCTATCAATCTTCCAGGCGTCAAAAAGAAAGAAATGGTGCGTCGAAAGGGCCATGCAAAATTACGCTTGGATTGCTCAAATCGATTGCACAAATGGGCTCTCGGTCACACACATACACAAATTTATCGAGCTCTGGACACACTTGGCTTAGATCAACGTTGTTGACAACATCGCAAACATTATTCAATGGAAATTTTTGACCAAAGGTGAATACTCTGCGGCCTCAGCATACAAGGCTCAATTTATAGGAGCCACGCACTCCCACATGCGGCGGGCTGTTTGGAAGGCTTGGGCGCCTCCAAAATATAAATTTTTCATGTGGCTTATCATTCGAAACAGAGTGTGGGATAGCAGATCGACTTGACCATCGAGGCTGGCCAAATTGCAACCTTTGCCCGTTATGTAAACGTGTACAAGAAACGACCGTGCACCTTTTCTTCAAATGTCGCTACACCCTATGCCTCTGGGGAATGGTGAAGTCCTGGCTAGGGCTGCTAGAACTTGACACCAGCCAATGGACCATCCATGCCTCGGTTAAACAATGGTGGATCAATGTCATCGAAAGCTCGACCAACCAAAGAAAGTCTATGGCTTCTCTAGCAATGCTGGTGTCTTGGCAAACCTGGAATTAGTGAAATGCAAGGATTTTTAGGTGAGTCTTCACTACGCCCCCAATAATCTTCACCATGATAAAAGACGAGGCGATAATCTAGGCCACGATGGGGGGCGAAGCAATTGAGAACACTACTACATAAAAGGTCAACACTGACGGGCGGAAAACGTTTATCAGTGACGGGTACCTGTCCCGTCGGCAACTAATGGTCAGTGGTAATACAAGTTACCACTGACGGGTGGAGCAACCGTCAGAGATAGCAATTTATCTCTAACGAGCGGAAATTTGGACCCGTCAGTGATAACCGATGGAGAGGATGACATGAGCGAACTGTAGAACACATCTATGACGTGTAGGTTACGTATGTCCGTCAGTGATAACTCCTACTTTTGACGGCTACTAGTAGCCGACCAGTCAGAGATAGAAGTTATCACTGACGGGCATTTATCGGTGCCCGTCAGTGATGACTAGTAGCTTTGACGGATGTTTGAAGTTGCCCGTCAGTGATGAGTTTTACCTTTGACGGTTCTTTAATGTTGCCCGTCAGTGATTATTGTTATTACTGACTGTTTTGTATATGCGCCCGTCAGTGATCATCCTTTTCATAAACCTATTTTGCTGGCTAGCCTCAGGATTTGCTAGCCATGCTTAAAAAAATTCCCAGCTGTGCAGCCCCCTAGCTACACAGCCTCTCAGCAGCCCCAGCTGCGAGGCACAGGCACAAAGTATACACATCACAAATATTTGAAATAACAACGTACATCACATAGCATCACATTAGAACACATTCAGAAATATCTGAAATTCACAAATCGAAATGCAAACATGCACATCTCTCATGCGGCATTGAAGAGAACAGAGTTACAAATCGAAATAAAATTCAAGTTGCATTGAAGAGAATAGAGTATACAAATACGAACTAAGTTATCAATAAGTCAACATTTTCCGGAGGTGG
>JAGXJF010003293.1:0-46323 GCA_019208055.1 Stipa capillata | reverse complement strand
GTTGTAGGGTAGCTCGAACTCGGAGACATCGAAGATGATGCGCTCGGTTCGGAAATTGTCCTTGGTGCCAAAGGTGACCATCAAGGGCACTTGGCCCAGGGGCGTGGTGTAGCCAGGGGAGGCGCCGAAGAAAGGAAGCGTCGGCTGCAGCTCCGCCCGGGGAACCTGCATTTTATTGAACACCTCGGGGGACAGGAGATTGAGCCCCGCGCCCCCGTCGATGAGCATGCGGGTTACCTTGATATTGCAGATGGTGGGGGAGACCACGAGCGGGAAGCGGCCCACGCCCGAGATGCTCTCAGGGTGGTCCGAACGGTCGAAGGTGAGCGGGATCTCCGACCACTTGAGGGGTCGCAAGGCGCTGGCGCTCGGGGTTGCCGAGCACACCTCGCGCGCCAACAGCTTGAACTGGCGGCGCGAGGTGGGCGTGAAGGCGCCCCCGTTGATACACGCGACGGCCTCGGGCTCCTGGAAGCCGAGATCGTCACCTCCTCCGCTGGGCTCTTCGCCGGCGTCGCGCTGGCGCTCCTCCCTCTACTTCTTGTTCCTCTCGGCGAGGAACTTCACCGACCTGCACTCGGAGAGGTCGTGCAGGTTGGACTCGTGGATTGGGCACCACACGCCGGGGCCCCTCGGGGGAGCCCGGGGTGGCTTCCTGCCGCCGTCGGCCCCGCCACGTGGCGGCTTGCGAGGCTTCGCCTCCGCCGCCGCGACGGGCTCAGACTTACGCTTCTTGCTCTTCTTGTCCCCCTTGCCAGAGGGACGCGAAGAGCCGGCGCCGACGACCGCCGATTGGTCGGAGCGCGGGTTGTGACGGGCACGTGCCTCGGCCGCCTTGGCGCATTTGTCCGCGATAGCGAACAACTCCGCCGTGGATTGGACCTCGCGGGTGCCCAGCTTCTCAAGCATCTTTTCATCGCGAACCCCCTGAGTGAAGGCGATGATGACCGCTTGAGCAGATATCCTGGGGATGGTGTTGCGCACTTGACTGAAACGCTGGATGAATTGGCGCAACGTCTCCCCCTTGCGCTGTTTGACAGCGTGGAGATCACTCTCCATGCCAGGACGCTCGAAAGTGCCCTGGAAGTTTGCCACGAACTGGTGGCAGAGGTCGTCCTAGGAGCGGATGGAGCCGTGAGGGAGGTTCATGAGCCAAGAACGGGCAGAGCCCTTCAAGGCCATAGGGAACCAGTTAGCCATGACCCTCTCGTCTCCATTGGCGGCCTGGACGGCCGTGGTGTAGATCTGCAGAAACTCCTCTGGGTGGAAGGAGCCGTCGTACTTCTGCGGCAACTCCGGCCGAAACTTAGTCGGCCAGGTGACGCGACGCAGATCTGCGGTGAAGGCCTGGCAGCCCGCTCCGTAGAGTGGGGTGGTAGCCCTCGCGCCCAGTTGGGCGACGGCGCGCGCCGCGGAGCGTGCACGGTCGGCGACGGGAGCGAAGGAAGACTGGCCTTCCTCGGCCCTGACCTCGCGCTGGCGCTCGATAACGACGCGAGCATCTTCATTTTCCCTCTGCCTGTTAAGGCGATGGCGAAGATCCTGAGCGCCCCCCCGAGAAGGGGAGGCGACCGACTGGGGTGATTTGCCGCGACGACCCCGCGTATCGTCACGCGGAGGGCACGGCGGTGCGGCCGCCGAAGGAGTGACGTGGGAGTTCCCGCGCCCCGAGGGGGTGTAGGAACTCCGGGCCGCAGCCTGATGGCGGGCGGTGTCGACCAGGGCGGCCACGTCCTGGAGCCAAGGGCCCATTGGGGACGCGCCACCTACTGGGACAGGAGGATGCCGGAGAAGGACTTGGACCGCCTGGAGCGTGCTTGCTTCCCCGGCATGATCGAAATTCAGCTGGCGGCGAACTGGTGGGACGGCACCGCCGGCAGGCCGATGGGCGCCTCCTGCGCCCTCGTCCGCCAGAGACTCATGCCGAAGCCCGGGGTCGACCGCAGAGGGGCCGCTAGGCTTGTTCGGGTTCTTAAGCGGATCGTCGCGCTTCGAGGAGGAAGACTCCCCGTTGCCCGTCATGGATGACGCAGGTTCGAAGAAACCCTAAAACTCCCCCTACCTGGCGCGCCAGCTGTCGGCGTAGAGACGCCTCTAGCGGTGGTCCGGAGGGACCCCCTTTGGAATTCGGCCCAGGGGAGTAGTGAGTCTCTTACGAGCCTTGGGGTGTATTAGAGCTTTGCGAGTAAACCCGGTGGCTAAGGAAGTAAAGACGCAGGCATTTACCCAGGTTCAGGCCGCCCCGGAAGGCGTAATACCCTACGTCCTGCTTGTTTTTGTATATATTGGCGTATATGGAGAGTATGATGAGTTACAAAGGTGCGCACTGTTCTTCTTCTTGCTCTAGCCCCGAGGAAGAACGGTGCTTCTTTGGTACGGAGTAACCTTAGAGAGATCTAACCTAAGGAAAATCGAGCTAGGAAAAGAGCCAACCCTTTGCATGGACCAGGCTCTCCCCTTATATACTCGGGGGAATACCACATAGGTCGGCAAAGGAAAACATGAGCTGTACTTGTGCTGTAGACGACGTGGGCGTTGCTGGAAGCGCCCACACCTTCATTTAATGCCCACTGAGACTTTCGGCCGGGCCGTCGCCTCGTGGTGTGTCGGAGCAGGGGCTCTGACACCTTTGCCTTCGGCGGGCCCCGCAGACGGAGACTTACGGGGTTTCTTCTGACTGGGTTGGTAAGACGTCCTCTCACGGGCCCCATAGGTCAGCCTCTCATGCCGCGCAATTGGTTGCGCGGCGGTGTCCCCCCATGGGGTGAAAAGGTTGACAGCGACAGGGCGTGCGGGGCGGCGCGCTTGGTCGGTCAAAGAATCTGTCAGCCCGGGCCCACCCCTGAGAGAGAGAGAGGGATAGCTAACAGAGCTTATCGCCTGCACCGGCGGGACCCGGCGTGACCGTCATCATGCCCTCACAGGGCTTTGGGTTCCCCGTCGGAATGACAGGCATTAATTGCCTTCGCCAGGGCGGAGGCTTGCTGGAGAAGCTTGGCGCTGGACGACGTGCATGGACGAGGGCCCCACCAGAGGACACGTCATCCCCCGGGCACTCGGCCCCGAGCGACCTCCTTCGCTAAGAGGGGCGCCAGCTGTCTTCTACAAGCCCCCGAGCAACCCCGAGCGCTCGGGGAGCACCCGCTGGGGGGGCCGTTCGGGGCGCCTTGAAGGGGGAGCCCGAGGGAGAGTGCTCGGGGGGCGGACCCCGAGCGCTCCCCTGGGCCCCACATTTGCCAAGATGCCGAGCGCTCGGGAGGGGACCCCGAGCGCACCCTTCGCCTTCTGGGACGCCGAGCGCTCGGGGACGGACCCCGAGTGCTCGCTCAGCGCATGGGCCGTGGACTCCCGGAGGCCCACGACTCCTTCTGCTTTGCGGATGCAGCCTCTGGAGGAGACCCCTGATTCCTTGGGATTGGCCGCGGGCTCCGTACGACGATCCGGGTGGGGCCCAAGGCCCCAGCGACCGGAGCGCCACGCGTCACCCTCTGCGGTATCTGGTTGGCCTCCGCCGGCGGTTAGGGGTACCCTGGGCCCCATTCCGCCGACAACAACCCATCAGGGTGTTGGTACAGTCCAATGCACTCCATTTATTACATTGTCATCAATTTTATATGCACCCTCTTTTTTGGTTAATCTGGTTTCAGTAAGTCCTTTGGTTGATCACATGGATTGTCGGGTCTCTCTTGATCGTGAAAATTGTTTGATTCAGGAGAGAAATACTAGAAGGAGACTTGGGATTGGTGTCAAGCATAATGAATTATGGTACTTAGATCAAAAGACAACAAATGATGTTGTATGTATTGCATTGACGGCTATTGAAATTGAAGAAGCTAATGCAATACTTGTACATTGTCGGTTGGGACATATGTCCTTTAATACTATAAGTATTCCCTGATGTAATGAACAAGGTGGACATGGGTAAATTAGTATGCAATGCATGTGAGTTTGAAAAATACATAATGACATCATACGTGAGCAAGAGGCTCCGAAGTGTGTTGCCTTTTGTATTACTCCACTTAGATGTGTGGACTTTTCCTGTTATTTCTATGAGTGGAATGAAGTACTCCATCACATTTATTGATTGTTATTCTCGCATGACTTTGATATATCTCATGAAACATAAACGTGAAGTACTCTGATTCTTTCAAGTTTCTATGCATATGTTTGAAATCAGTTCAATATCCATGTTCAGATTATTAGAATAGATAATGGAACAGAGTGTGTGAACAAAGAATTTGACAACTTTCTTTCTACAGAAGGGATACTACATCAAACTTCTTGTCCAGATACACCCCCACAAAATGGAGTAGCTGAAAGGAAGAATCGTCATCTCTTGGAGGTAGCTCGTTCCCCTATGTACACTATGAATTTGCCTAAATTTTTTATGGAGTGAAGCAGTTATGACTGCTTCCTATCTTATTAATCGCATGCAATCTAGGATACTTGGGATGAAAACTCCATATGAAATGCTATTTGGAAAAAATGAATTTTTTGTGCCTCCAAGGGTGTTTAGGTGTACTTGCTTTGTAAGGGATGACAGACCCTTGGTGAAAAAGTTGGATTTTCAAGCTATCAAGTGCATTTTCTTTGGCTACCCATTTGGACAGAAAGGATAGAAATATTGGAGTCCTCCATAAAGGCATACCTTTGTAAGTATGGATATGACTTTCAAAGAGTCTATCCCATTCTATGGAGAGAAGACAAATCTGAGCTCCTTAATTGATGATCTTGACTCCCCTAGCACCAATGGTGATGGTCATGAGGGGGAGAGTGGAACATCAGATAACAGAGGATGAACAGTCAAGGAAGCTGAAGGTTGTAACTGGCTCAACCTCTTATCTTGTGAGTGATCCCACACATAAGTGGAGGTGGGGAAGGGCACTTGACAAGGGAAACCTCCAAGTATACACAATGAGAAATCCAAGAACTTCTGCAATGCAGCAAGTGGAGGAAGAACAACCTCCAGTAGCAGTAATTGAGGGTGGGGGCACTCCGAGCAATGTCCAATAGCAAGTGAGGAGCACGAACAACATCCGATATCTTATGAGGGGGAAAGCGAAGAACCTGGAGCCTCAAACCTACCAATTGCCTTGAAGAAAGGAGTGTAGGCCAGAGCTGGAATTCCTCCGTAGAGGTATGGCTTTGAGCATGACATATTTAATTATGGCTCGTATGCTAATTTATCTCATGCTTACAAAGTCTTTATATCATCATTGCTGTCTGTATCAATCTGAACCAATTGGAGAGAAGCAAAGGATACAAAGTGGCGTAGACCTATGCTAGAGGAGTTGGCACCCCTAGAAAAGAATGAGACTTGGGATCTTGTATCCCTTCCAACGGGATACAAAGTGGCAAATGGGTGTACACGGTGAAGCAGAATCCAGATGGGGAAATAGAAAGGTACAAGGCAAGACTTGTGGCAAAGAGATATAGTCAAACATATAGGATTAACTATGACGAAACCTTTGCACCGGTGGCTAAGATGAGCACGGTGAGAACATTGATGTCTTGTGTAGCAAATCTTGATTGGCGATTACATCAACTAGATGTCAAAAATGCATTTCTGCACGGAGATCTTCAGGAGGAGGTCTATATGGAGATTCCACCTTGTTTTGGAACCGCTCAAATAGATGGAAAGGTGTGCAACTTAAAAAAAATTCTTTGTATGGTCTCAAGCATTCACCAAGGGCATGGTTCGACAAGTTTCGACATGCTATGTATGGCATAGGTTACAAACAGTGCAATGGAGATCATACAATATTCTATCGGCACTATGGAAGACAAACTACCATTCTTGTTGTTTATGTGGATGATATTATCATTACAGGAGATGATATTCGAGAGATAACTCGGCTAAAGGAGTGTTTGAGCAAAGAATTTGAAGTCAAGGCTCTGGGTCAACTCAGTTACTTCTTGGGCATTTAAATTGCTAGGTCACTGACGGTGACATGGCGCCCGGGTATCACCAAGGAGGACGAATCCGGCCTCCCGGCCACGGGATGGGCCGGGCCGACTACTTGGAGTCCGACTACAACACGGGGGCGCCTCATCAGCGTGGAGTACAAGGCAAGGACTATTACCAATCCGGCATACCCGGAATCTGTTGTAACCGAATAGGAAACACATCTGTTAGCCGACTCGGACTCTTGTAACCCTATCCCCGGTCGCCTATATAAGGCCCGGTAGGGGACCTCCGATCAGCAGCAATCATCTCATCATATCGGCCTAAATCGATCTAGGTCTCCATGTTTCATAGTCCAAGCAACCCTCGAGATCGATTCTCTAGGGCTTGCGGCACTCGGGATACACGCAATACCAGCCACCAAACACAGGACGTAGGGTATTACCTCTCCGTGAGGGCCTGAACCTGTCTAAATCTTGTCTCCCCTGTGTGCACCCATCCAGATTTGCTGTGCTCACGCCGCCCCATAAGTAGTATTGCCGGAATAATACTCCGACAGTTGGCGCGCCAGGTAGGGGAGTGCGCATAGATCCATCTGCACGAATCCGGATGGGTTTCGTCAACGTCAACAACGTCTTCGTCCCGGGAAGCACCATGAGATTCGCTCTCGGGAACGCTGTCCCGGATCCCGGCCAGTTTTTCCAATTTGGAAGAGCTGAACTTCATCGCCGACAAGATCGGCCACCTTCACCTCTGCTACTCGGCGACGCCCCGACCAGCAGAGGCTTCCTCAGCTCTTCAACACGGGCACTTCCCCCGAGCCCGCGCTTTCGGCCCCTCTCCTCAGGGAAGAGGCTTCGCCGACACTAGATCCGTTCGTCGCGCATGAGTTCGCACTCGGATCCCGACTGGTGGGAGCAATTGACTCTCTCCTCCCTGTCCTCGAGTACTACTCGGACGAGGATGAGAGCTCTGGCAGCCACCATCCCGTCCCGGGAAGTCTTCATGGCCAACGCCGACTCGCCAAATGCCGGCGATGGCCAAGAGATCCCCATTGAGGAACAAACACCGGCTGAGCTCGAAGCCACCCGACTTCGACTCCTTGCTAAGGAGGAAGGGTTGATCGAGCAACAGACTCGGCTCGCCCGCCAGCGTGATGACCAACGACGCAACGACGACATGAGGGCTCGGGGACGACAGGTCCACAATGAGCTCCGCATGCGCGAAAGGGAAGGAGTCCCGATATTTCCCTCTCCCGAGTCATAACATCGTCGCGGCCACGATGGCGGCACGCGCCATTGAGATCCCCGAGGGCAACCCGGGGCACGACGAACTTCGGCGACTTCGGGTTCTGCTAGAGGAAACCGCCCTCCAGCATGCCGAAGCATCAGAAGGTCATCCCGGCTCCTCAGCAGGTGCAAGGAGTCGGCGCTCTACGCCGCCGAAAAGCCCATCAAACGTGGGTGGACGACGGGCAAGCCCCCGACCGACGTCAGCCGGCCGGAGATGTTCATGAGCGACTCGGTCCCGGACCGAGACGCCCGCGGCACCATAGCCGCCAGAACCCGCGCCCGACAGGATGCGGACAAAAACGCCCGTCAAGCTGCACCGGTCCGTGATCGACTCGGACCAAGGGACCCTGCAGGCGCTGAAGGAAGCGCTCATCATGGTTCCAAGAGAGACGATCGTGGCGCCACCGCAACGACAGCGGCGCCACCAGCCGAGGGACGCTCTCCAACTCCTCCGGCATGGGATACTCGGGACCGAAGGCATTCGGCCCCCGTATCCGCAGTGTCATTTTCCCGCCACGGTTCCGAGTCACCGGCATCGACAAGTACACCGGAGAGACTCGGCCGGACATCTGGCTGGCCGACTACCACACGGCGTGCAGGACCAATGGGGGGAACGACTACGTCGCGATCCACTACTTGCCGCTGTTCCTGGCAGACTCGGCCCGAGCCTGGCTCACCAGCTTACCTCCGGGTTGCATCCAAGACATGGAGCGACCTCGAGACCCTTTTTGTGAACAACTTCCAGGGCACGTACAACGGCCCGGGAACGCGTGGGATCTCCACAGTTGTACACAGAAAGCGGATGAGACTCTCCGTGAGTACATCCAGCGTTTCTCCAAGAAAGAAAGAACTCCTTGCCCGAGGTCCGAGAGGGTGACGTCATCACAGCCTTCTCCAAGGGAGTTCGAAGCACCGACCTCATCCACAAGATAGCGCGCAAGAATCCCCAGACCACGCGCGAGCTCTTTGATATAGCCAATAACTTCGCCACCGGTGAAGAGGCTGTCCGCAGTGCTACTCGGGACGACAAGGGAAGAAACAAGGGCAAAGGGTCCGACTCACCCAGTCGGGACGCTCAACCCGAGTCATCCAGGAAGAAGCACCGGAAGCGTAAAGGTGGAGATCTCGTTGCTGCGGCTGAGCGCGCCCCGCCGCGCCGACCTCAGCGCACCAACGCGACCTTCGAAGAGATGATGAGTCAGCCGTGTCACTTTCATGGGCCTAAGTCCAATCATCTGACGCGCGACTGCAACCTCTTGAAGAACTTAAACAAGCCTACAACAACAATAAGGGAAAAAAGGAGCCCCCTCAGGACGAGGGAGACGAATTCCCCAAAGAGACCGCTTGCTTGATGATCTTCGGCGGCCCCGAACGGCTACGATTCCAAACGTCGCCAGAAGATTATTGATCGAGAGGTCAACGCAGTGGAACCGGCCGTGCCCAAGTACCTGCGATGGTCCGAGTCCGTAATTTCATTCGGACGCGCGGATCACCCCGACTACATCCCCCAGCCGGGACGATTCCCCTTGGTGGTAGACCCGATCGTTTGCGGCGTCCGCCTCACCAAGGTCCTCATGGACGGCGGGAGTGGTCTCAACATCCTCTACGTCAAGACCCTTGACGACATGAAGATTCCTCGTTCCGAGATCAAGCCGACTGGTGCCCCCTTCCACGGGGTGGTACCCGGCAAGATGGCGAGTCCACTCGGGCAGGTCAGCTGCCCGTCACCTTTGGCACTCCCGACAACTTCCGGACCGAGACTCTCACCTTCGAGGTTGTCGACTTCCCAGGGATCGTATCATGCCATCTTGGGGCGTCCCTGCTACGCCAAGTTCATGGCTGTCCCCAGCTATGTCTACCTGAAGCTCAAGATGCCGGGCCCCCACGGGGTAATCACGGTGCAAAGCAGCTTCCAGCACGCTTACACGTGTGATCTGGAAAAACTGCAACCTTGCCGCGGCCCAGATCGCCGAGGCCACGCTTGCAAAGAGAAAAGTGGCAGGCACTGTAGACTTGGCTCGCCGTCGACACTTTGACAGTGTAAAAGTATCGGAATGACTCGACATCCGGCATCGTTCCAACGAAAGCTTCGCATAGATGAGCGAAAACAGCGAGGAAGAATATCGAGTTGGGAGGGAGGTTTACCAACTCGATCTCGAAGAAGGACAGAGCATCTCACAGGAACTCGGACATCGGAAGTCCGAGCCCGCACTTGAAGAAATCGAGGAAGACCACCAGGTCCTCCTCCGGGGCGAGAACGGTCAGGTTCGGTCCGCCAGAGATCGAAAGGCCATCGACTCCGGCAGTTCTCCCTCGCGCACCATGCGCGAAAAGGTCCTCCGGGGAGATACGGGAGGTGGGCAACCCAGTTATCCCCGGACCGAAACTCACGCTGCTCCCCGCGACGGCCGACGGCGCCGTCAAAACGGCCGTCTCTGGAACCTCCGGAGCCTTGCTGGGGGCCGGATCTCTGGTCACCGTAGCAGCCGGCGAAACGTTGCCCGCCGACACCTCGGCAGCCCCCTCAATGGGCCCCTCCGCGACCGGCCTTGACTCCGCTGACAACATTAGACAGAAAGATGATGGCGCGCGAGTACACCGACGCTCGGAAGCTTGGGGATGTGGATCGAGTTTCCAACCGCCGCAAGAAAAAGTGAAAGGGAGACGAAGAGGCGGAGCACAATGGAAAAGATTAAAGCAAAAGCGAATGGAAGACGAAGCACGGTGAAAAGTTGGGACTGTGAAGCGAATGAAGAATAAGAAAAGTAACCGGCGTCATTTAAACCAGCCCATACCGAGGTGCCGAAAGCGCGCTAATCTCGGGGCAATCCTATCTGATCCGACATTTCGACGCATTCAGCCTGGGAATCGCGACCAACCCGGTGTACAGACCGGTGTAGTACCTGAACAAAGAGGGATCATGACATCACCATCCGTGAATTCCGCCGGGTAGGTTTAGACTACCATAAAGGGCAAAAAGCCCGCCAAGTCATATCACCGAGGAACATCACTTGGCCCTATTTTGCCTGGCTCTCAGCTTCATCACGCATAATGATGGAGGTCTTGATGATGGGTAGTGCTACTACCGTATAAAGGCCCATGGAGTTCCTACTGGGCCTCGGTGAGAAGATGTGGCCCAAAAGCCCGATTAGGAGGAAGCGTAGGCCTCAAGTCGATGAGTACTAATTGGGATCGGAGAACAACTCCCAACACGTCAGATGGAAGGAGTCCAACTCGTGTACTACGGGGATTCAGGATATGGCATTAAGAAGGAGTCCGACTCGTGTACTACAAGGACTCACAACAAGGGTTACCGCCTTATTCCGCCTATATAAGGAGCACAAACCCCTGAAGAGGGGACAAGTTCAATCAGATCTACGAGCCCTAGTCGACTAGTCATCTCCGAAATCCTTTAGCCTCGAAACCGATCTCGTCGGGTTACTTACCCGTCGAGTTTCCCCTGTAAGCCGACCCCGTCGAGTTCCCAACTCGCCGAGTCCCCCTTGTAATCATCAGTATCCCATACCGCACATCAATCAAGTCAAAGCAGGACGTAGGGCTATTACCCAACTCGGGGGCCTGAACCTGGGTAAAGTCGGTGTCGAAGTACCTAGCTGACCTGAGTCTCCGCCCCGCTACCTATAAATACATGTTATACGAGTACCCCCGTATACCATACATCGACAGGACACATCAGATTTTTACTTTAATTATTCTTTTTTAGCTTCTTATACCACCTCTTAGCACCAGGTGCTAAGAATTTTAAAATTTATCATTTAAATATATTTTAGTTAGCTTAGCATTGGGTGCTCAGCTTTTTGATCTTATCATCTACCCTCACATCTTTGACACCAGCGCTAACCAATTCTCTTACCTCCAGCATCTTAGCGTCTAAAAATGCGGATGCTCTAAATGACAAGACGAAAAACACTAAGGGATAAGGTTCCCGAGTATATACTCTAGGAAAACAGCCCTAGGGCAGCATTTGTGGAGAAATCTGGGTCCTCTCAAAATATGCTAGGGAATGCTTTGTTTGCCTTAGGCTCGGACCATACGGAACCATGCACATGTGGCAAGTTTGATTATATGTAAAATTGATTTTTTTTAGTAGCACGTAGGACCCTAGGGAAATAATTTTGTAACGATAAAAATATATACCTTTCAATAGATGCCTCATCCATTACTTGTTTCTCATACATTAGTCATCAATAACAGTACACGAATGACATAACTGAAGACATGAAATCACTTAATCATGGATGTCCTTCAACAACTGCTATTCATTTTCCCCCTCCAAAAGTGCATTCAGGAGCTCATACATCATCATGCCCAAGCAAGTGTTTGTCCCTCTTCACAAAAATAGCATCGAGGATTCGAGGACTAATGTCGCCAATGAGTAGTCTATAGCTCATACACACAATGTGAACTACAACTAAGAATTCCTATTCCTTTTTAGAACCTACCAGTTGAACGTCTTAGCCGCTTGATCTTTTTGCCTTGCAAGTTGTCTATCCTTGCAGTTGCATGCTTTGTTGAAGTAATCAGAAAAATTGCAATAACCTGGATCAGTTATTCTAAACATAAAAACGGCACTACATTTATTAGATGAGCACACCACTCTAATGTACTGAAATCGCAAATGAAGAGACACACCAGTCATGTAGTGCTTTGTGGCTCAACAGAGACCGTATTGCAGAGATATAATGACAACATGATTAAGAAATAAAGGAGTATACCCTGCCTATGAGGGCACGGACGAAGACGTGCATCACTGCCGAGCTATTCAATCTCTGTATCCTCTCATCATTCACTCCTGATGAACAGGGGGATTTTCATCATATAATAATAATGTATGTATCTGATGATATGGTCATGAAGCACCTACATGCATCCTTCTGGAGTGACGTGTTTTTGTTTTGAGTTAGTCTATAGGGGACGACTATCATCCCGATCGAAGGAAAATAAAACGAGCATCATACAGTACACACGTATTTGGTGACTAAGAGCGGAATTCAGCCATCATGGAGAAGCGTACGGTTCCGTGCAACAATTACACCGAAATACTAGTTTAGAAGAGTCCTAAGCTGCCTACCGGCACTGAACGACGAAGTACTATTTTTGTTGGTGCCGTAGGGTAACGGCGACATATGCGGCTGCATATGTGGATCATGACTGGTTTGGCTGCTTCTAGTTCTAGGACCATAGGACTGACTAATCCCGTATTTTGTATCGGGAGTCTTATAGCTCAAAATTAATCGACCTGGGACCACTCACATTGTCATTAGGAGCCGGGCTAGATCCTAGTTGGAGCAGTGATTATGTATTATCTACATTTCGCTATGCGGTAGTTGGAATATAATCATCTCCTATTAGACCGGTCCACAAGGTTCTACATGACGTCTACGTAGCATAAAGTTAAGCAAAGAAATCAACAAGTCAATGAAACAATTAGTGGAATCGAAATAAGTTTAAAAAGGAGCTCATTAGAAGGTGTATAAAAGGGTTTGATCCAGCATAAACCATACACCATCTACCTCCTAGTCTATCATAGACTCATGGACCATTTTAACTAATTACCCCTCACTTACTCTCATCTTAAGGATATCCATGATCATTTGTCATGGTCTCTTATCTATATAAAGTAACCATGAAGGATGTAAAATAAATCTCATGAGGGAGACCAGAGTTCTATGTTGCCGAACGGGGAGTTCTAGGAACAGTATTGAGAAGTCGCGGCGGCTCCAAGTCGCTAGCGAAGTCACATAGGGGCTCCTATTTCGACATAGGACTAGGCCGTTCTCCACGAGGTGCGCCGAAGCTTATTCCGTGATTACGACATTTATAATGGCTTCATTCATCTCTTCTTAGGCCAAAGCAACAGGGTTCCCTACCTTCTTATCAAAACCCTGTATTTGTGATCTCAATTGCATTTTTCTAGTAGATGGAAAAATTTAGACATCAAACATATCACGGCATTTAACCCATGAGGTCTATAATTCCAGTGGCAGTTGGTAGAGAAAATAACCATTTTTTTGTTTTTCCTCTCTAAAGAAAAAGGAAATAATTTAAACTTAGTAAATATTAGGCGCTACATCTTTATTTTCATCATGCCGCATATTTCAGTAAAAGTGTGGAGATACATTCATGCATCCTCATTAGCAGACCCTCAATGATTTGCTGAATTAATTTATAGAGCAGGTTTAATTTCAAAAAATTTAGCAGCAACAAAGGGTGAGTAACTAGAGCGCTCAAGTAATTCTCACTAACAAGGCTAGCAAATCATCAGTTTACGCTCAACCATTTTAATTACTAATAATGTTTGCCAGAATTTTAAATGAGCCCTAAAAAGTAAAATAACAACTAGCAACTAATTTTTTGGATTTCACTTAATACGTAAATAAAAGTAAGCAAACTAAAAGACAACATACAATTAACAAAAATGAAAAGAAAAGCTATTGTTACCATGAGCGAGCTTGCTTCTCCGGCATGGTTGCCAGAAACATAGTTGATGTTGGCCTAGCAAGAGGACTAGATCGGTTACATAAACTTTCCCTTGGAAGTATTCCAAGATTTTCTCAAATCTAACAAAGCTGATTCTGGTGTGCATGGAAACAGTCATGGCGTCGAGATCGTTCTTGAGATATTTCAGTGAGTGCGATGCGTGCTAAGTGTGTGTGAAATGTTTGAAGATGGTGGTTCCTGACAGCAAGTAGAGGACAAACTATCCTAGAACTAAATGATATCTAGAATAAAGAATACGAACGAAATACCTCAACACTGCTAATATGATTTGAAAGCGCTTAGGAATGCAGTTTCGTAGCCTGTAGATCAAAATCATACAGTATCTGTATCTCATTACGGCACAATTATCTATAGCATCACTAGCTCAAGATAAAGTAATCAAGTCGACACACGCTGACTTTATTTTGTCCAGAATTCACCAACGTTGAGTATCTACCTACTCAGAGGATCTGATTGTCCAACCACGATACGCGACGCCACACACATTCCTCCCACCGATAGCAACTCACCAGACATTCATCTAAGGCGATGAGCCAGACATACACTTAAAGTCATTGTGACAAAGTGCTTCGTCGTCTCCACCTACGACCCGCTCGTTAGTTCCGCCTCACGCACACCACCACCCTCTCACTGTACGCTCTTCACTTACACTGATGACACATGCGGCTAGCACGATCGCTAATCTGCGCGCGAAGCAGTATGAGCGGCACGATACAACTGACTCACGATGCAGTACCTCAATTGCACCAAGAGTAATATTGAGAGAAGATCATTGACAATAAGGAGATAAAAAGGTAAAGAGTATTTCGATGTTGAAAATTACTTAAGCTGCCTTACAGCCTGATCTTGACAATATGAATGGAGTAGAGTGAGACACAAAACTAAGATGAGCTATGGTGGAGGCAGCACATGGAGTGGTTCTTCTGTCGGTATGGCTCTTTCTCTTCGCCTCGTGTCTTGTTGCCCTCCACTCTTCTCCTGCTTCTTCTCCTTTATAGATCAGAAGCATTATTAGGGTTTGTGGATCACCATCGTGATTCTGCTCGGAGAATCCGTAATGAGACTTGGCCGGACTTTGATGTGCGCGGTGCCGTACAATCTCGGTACGACTGTGCGATATGTGTGGCCCCAAGCTCGTACCGTGGTTGTCTGGTTCACTGGTAACTACTCTCATTCGAGTCTCGTGTTCGTTTGTGGAACTCTTCTTGACGGTTATTACCAAAGATATCATATAGTCTCTTTTCCAATGATCTACACCCACATAGTCCATAAGAGGTTTTGCACAATCCGTGTGATTATTGCGGAATAGTAGTAGAAACAGGAATTGCTACAATCAAAATGCAGTGAATAAGAATCAATCTTGACGAAATAGATGAGTAAAAATGGACTCATCAGATTGTCTCACCATACTGCTAGAGCAAATGATGCGCTGGGATCAGGATGCCCACAAAGCCCTAACGATAGAGCCCACGCGGCTCTTTAGTTACGGTGGCCGACACACCTCTGACCCAGGTGTTCGTATACGGTCGACTACACTAGGACAAATCTCACTTGCGTGTATACAAGGCATCCATCTGTGATTACACTACATCCTGGCCCTCCACGGCACGAGCTCCACTCCTGTGCTAAGCAGCGAAAAGCTCTCCTCAAAGCACGACAGTACACCCACAGCGCTCTATGCGGTCGACATGCCGCTGATCTGACCTAGGCGGTGTCTCTCAGACATCGACTACCCAACGGAAGACTCACCTTCCCAGATAGAAGATTCGTATCCATGCCCTAGGCACCAGCTAAGTCACACAAGTAGCGGAGAAGCCCTAAACGCTCCTGCTTAGGCAGTCAACATGCCTCTACACACAGAATGTTCGTGACTACTGAGGCAAAGATCATCTTCCTGAGGATAGCTCCCATGACTTTGTCATCGTGGCCCTCAGGCCAGACGCACGACGAGCAGTGTGCACGGCTCCCCGACCAAGATTGCAACTCCGGTGCCAAATGTACGTGGCGAGCTCGCGCCAACTTACGAACCCACAACATCGAAGCATAGGCATCTAAGTCATAAAAATCACGCCGAATGTTATAAAGTATCCACTACTAGGCTTCGGCACCAAGTCTGTGATGAGTGGCATACAGGCTCGTAGTCAAGTCACAACTTCAGCGTACATAATGAAGCCCATATTAAAAAATATCATGCAAGAGCTAGAGCTCCAGGTCATCAGGCGGGGAGCTCTAGGAGCGACCTTAGGGATATCGTGCGTCAGGTGGCCCAGTCGCTACTCACCCAAGTCATTGTACATGGCCACTCTCATAAAATTTATCCAACACAATACCCATAGGACATATGCCAGGCTACATGCCTAACTCATCGCGACACACTGATTCCAAAGTGGTAAAACATAATGGCATGAGTAAAATGGCTCACAGCATCGTGTATCCTGAAAATCGTAAGCAAGGAGAAATGTCACCTGTGAGATGTTTAACGCCTCACACTAGCGAGGAACGTTGCGAATCACAAAACGCTCATGCGCTTAGCGTCCCCGCCCGTCGCCAGCTCTAACATCGCCTTCGTCTAGAAGGCATCCCTTCGTCGCCAAGCTCGAGGGACCCTAAATACCCTTTCGAGACGATCTTCATTGGGCTGGTACTCGACACCATGGCATGTTGACCAAGACATAGCAACACCTCCTAATGGCACCTCCGTCTTGCTGAGCAAGCCTACAACTGCACAAGGAGGGCCAATGAGGAAAATTAATCAACTTCGCCGCCACAAGCAAGGAAGATAAACAAAACAATGCTACCAAGCGAAGCAATTCACGTGAACCGCCCCATGATGTCCTCCTCGTACCGAGTTGAGTGCGGAAGATTCCTCCTCAACGTCGATAGCACAATACTGTCGTGCGCACAGCAGACTCAACCGGCTCCTCCCATCTCGATCGCCCCAAGTTGACTACGAGGAGCCACATGTGGTAGCCACGCACCTCACAGGTGAGATAGCACGATCGACCTAAATCTCGCTACTGCCAGACACCACCGCCTAGTACTACATGAGCAACAAGTTCTCCACAAGAACGCTAGGATGCAACCTTGGAGCCTATAAATAGCGTTCATCATATAGTGAGGCATATAGAGGTGTTGTTACAAAATTATCCATGACAGTGTCTAATCGACATTATTAATTCCGTGAGTTTCTTTCAAACTAACGCAAGCATAGCTCTCAATTAGCGTTCTAAGTCTCTGCTGGGGACTCTAGCCCACACCAGTTAGCCCGCAAATGGTCACCATACAGAGCGCCACTCCTCAGCCTATGAGTACGGTGTGTGCTCTACGCGGCAACCGAACCTATTCAAAACATGACCATGTTCGGTCTCACTAACACCACACACTCGGCATGACTGCCCCACCCCTGCAAAGATTGTTCGGTCAACCAAGAAGTGACAAGGATGGCCAGGAGCTTCCACTGCGCAGGTCTTTAGACTTGCCACCATCATCTGGATGCGCGCTGACAGCGTCTTCAGCAAACTAACAAGTGAAAAGGACAGTCACAATGCTCCACCAAAGGGCTTTATCAACTATATATACCGCCAAGGGCAATCCTCGGCAACTGGCCCACAACGGGCACACCACGTGGATCTCACAAAAAAATCAAGTTGGACTCGAGGACTAGGGGTTGCAGCCATCCTCGAAGAACTGCAAGCTTTCCGAACTCATGTGCTGGATCACTACCCTTCTTGAAGGCCTCAGGGCTTCGCATAGGCATGACAAGTCAAGCACCTCACGTGCAATACCCTTTCCCAAGCCATCTCAACACTAGAAACCAATCACCACATAGAGATACACCTATATCCTCGCATTCGACGGACAAATCAGCTGGTCCCACACCTCCAACTATCCCGGCCTGCTCAGCTCCATCAATTCAGCCTAGGAGATCATGGTAACATAACCCCAGATGATGGCTCGTTGATTAGAGCCAGTTGTCTCCTGTCTAGCTCAAGAGCCCTTGCTCACAACCTTGCAAGCCGGCGGAGTGTCCTATGACACCTTGTCGTGAATCAATCCATAACCTGCTTGACAATTTTTTCACCTGGAAAGGGGAGAACCGTGCCACGACCCATCTCACCTATCCAAGTAAAGCAAGAAGAAACTTAGCACAATTGGAATACGTCTCCTATGTGAAGAATTTCTCAAATGCAAAACAAGGATGTGTAGCTAAGAATAAAAGGTGAGGAGGAGCGATAGTCCTAAACACTCATATCGCTCACACACCCTCTCGTGACTCCATGCATCTACCTAGCTTGCCTGATCTGCTCTCAATGGCCCTAGCTAGTCGGTGCAGCCTAGCTCTAGAACCCCACGTGCTTCCGTGAGGTGACTCGCACATGGCTTGTTTCAACCCAGAACACAGGGAGAAGTAGCAGGCATCACACAGGGTTGCACACTCGGACATGCGGCATGATCAACCCAAGCAAGGAGCCCGCCAAGCGATACTGCTGAATGGACTACCGCTGCTACTGTGTGGCCTAGACCTACCCCCTCAGCTGGCCGAGGATGGTGTCCCGTGATGCAAGGCCAAGGATAGACCTTGCACGCTGCTGCACGCCGCACGTCCCTAACTCTAACCAATCCAAAAGTAGAAAGGTGAATTGGGCCGCGAGCGTTACCGCAACGGTTCACACATCATCGCTCAGCATCCAATAATAGAGGCCTGCATAGGCCCCGACGTGGCTACTGGCTAAGGAACCTAGAGAGCCAAGCAGAAGAAGCGCTGCGTCCTAATGCATCCACACCCAGGTTGCCTACTAGCACGCACCCAAGGCTCTCCTTGTGCTATGATTGGCATGACGATCGCTCCTCGAGCGCGTGCACACTCCCACGGCTACGCATGTTTGCCTGTTATGCCATGCTATCTCATGCCAACGCCGCGGGAACGACTTTGTCGCGTTACTCCGTGCAGGCGTCCTCTCCACTTCCAACCTTACATGCGTGCCCGCTCTCGTGCCACTCCGTGACATGCCATGCTGTATTGCGCCTGCACCTGCCACGCTTAGCACAATAAGCCGTGTCCTAAGCACGCATCCTCCTACAAACTGTGCTGCCTTGCCTAGTGTGCCATGCCACCCCCGTGCCACGTCACAGGTACAACTTCATCATGCTACGATGCATGAGCACCCTTTTTGTGTCCACCGTGTGCCTGCTCCATGTCGCTCCAGGACGTGCTATGTGTGTGCCCTCCGGCCACTCATGCCGCTGCTCGAAGACTCGCTAAAGCTCCACATTCGCAGGAGTTCACGTGTGCCACTTGTGCCACCACGCCTCTTGTCTCCTCCACACACACTAATGACCATCACAGGAAGGGGGAGAAGAGTATGTCCTTCACCTTGCAAGGGCAAGGGCACCAGGCTCGCTTTGCTCCAGGGATTGCCAAAGTTGATTTGGAGGCATCCGTGCACCAGAGACAACGTGTTGTAGCAGTGCGTCATGATCCTACCAAGCTTCCACCATGCGCAGCGGAACGCCACTCCTCTCCTGCCGGCCACTCTTGCTACCGAGATGAAACCACCTCACGACCCTCTCCCTATTGGCCTCCACCTCGCCACCCGTCATTAGAAATCGCCGACAACATCTCGATAAGCCGGAGGCAGCAAGGGAAGGATGCAAGCTCTGGTAAGGGCCTTCCTATTGCTTTTATAGAGGGAGCGGCACCGATGTCCGTGCACCAGTGGCGGGATGGCGACCATGCAGCAATACACCCCACATCCGCCAACTCCGCTTTGCACGCCAGCCAACACTGGCGATGAAAGCATCACGATGGAGCAGGAGGGGAGAACCCTAAGGCTCACCCGACGATAGGAGAACGGCTCGTGGGCGCCATCCAATCTGACAAGAAGCGCTCCATTGTGCCCCATTGGTTCTCCTTGGTCAGGGAACCGCCTAGCAGGCTGAGTTCCGCACAGTCTTCAAGCCTTGCCGCCATGGCGCAGGCCCTGCAGCAATAGGCCAAGTGGGCTTGGCACAAGGCCTGATGACAGGAGCATGGCCGGGAAGTTGGTCCCCCTGGCTCAAGACCGCTAGGTGGGCCAAGCCAGCCCCTCTAGGCCTAGCGTCAGCAGATTGGGTGACTTTCCTGGGCTAAAGAAAAATGGGCCAAGCCCGACGTAGCCGCTCGCTTGGTACTTTTTGTGAGCCCCCTATCAAACCCTATGAAAATTCAAGAAGACCCAAAAAAGAGAAGAGGAAAATCTGAAAAGAGAAAAATAAGACCCTTAGAGATCTAACTCTTCTGGAAGGAGTCGTTTCGCTCTCTTTTTTCTCCTATTAACAAGATGGCACATTCTCGTGAGTCAAGAATTCCCACGAATCAAGCAATGATATTCAACCTCAAAGCCAGAGAAAGAAGGAATGCTGCCAAACATCTAAAGATTGACTTGCAGCCACTACCGTGACTATAGTTCAAGGGGGCTCTTTTTAGAATATAATTATCACCTATTGGACCAGCCCACGAGGTCCTATGTGGCGTCTACATGGCGTCTACGTGGCATAAAGGCAAGCAAAAAGTCAACAAGTTTAACAAGAGAATTTGTGGAGTCAAAACATGACAGAGAAGGGCTCATTAGGAGGTGTATGAGAGGGCTTGGTCCACCATGGACAATACACCATCCCACCTCTCTAGTCCACCATAAACTACCCATCTCTCACTCCCCCTTCAAGGGTATACCTGCTCATTTGTCATGGCCTCTTGCCTATATAAACCCTCCATGGGAAGATGTAAAATTAATCTCATAATGAGAAAATCTCATGAGGAGGACTAGAGCTCCAAGTTGTAGACGGGGTGCTCTGGAGTGGTATTGGGAAAGTCGCCGATGGCCCAAGTCGCTAGTCAAGTCGAATAACGGGCTCCTCTCTCGACATAGGACTAGAACGTGCTCCACGAGGCGGTCGAACCTATTCAAAAAACATAGAAGTGTCTCAATTTGTTGAGTGTACGACGATCTTCTCATAAGGTCATCGTACACGGCCCAATCTATCACAACATTTGCCATCGAGCTGTTGACACCTCCTCTCCAGTGTTGTTTCTACAACGACAATAGTTGTAATGAGTTTATTTTTTACAAGCATACTTCCTATCATCCGAATAAGGTGATCTTTAGGTGTGACTATTGCTGAGGTCTTGGTGCCCTAATATGTACAGTCCAAGGAAAATCTATCCAAGGAGAGTAAATTGTTGCAGACAGGGTAAGAGAGCTTTTTTCTACTAGCAACTAGTGTGACCACAGGAGGCTTAGAGATGGTGGAGACCTGTGGAACCGGTAATTAGCTCCTCTATTTTATTTTTATTCTTATTCTCATTGATTCGAATGTTATCTTACGGGTTGTTCTTCATTCTCGTTAACTTTTTAATAATCAACTTATTTCGGTCGCTCGTCTTGTTGCATAGGCTGCAAGAGTAATAAATTCTTTTTTTCTGCAAGAGTAATAAATTCTTTCTTTTTAAAAAGAAAAGCTACTAGTTATGTATAATGCTCATCTTAGAATTTTGTGTATGTGAATGTGGTAGCTAAACATCAATCTAGCAGAAACTGAAATACACCTATTATGTGTATCCGTCATTATTTAGCTAGTCTAGTCGAAGTTCATAACAAGTGGAAAAGTGTTCGAGGGCCTCAGCTTATAAGACCGCAAACTAGAACCCACCTCTAGGGCGGCTAGGACAGTTAAGGAATGGTGGAATGAGTGTTTGTTTTTGATGGAGGAAGGAGAGCTTTGGGGCCTATGGTTATACTCGTCTCATGGGTGATTTAGATCAAGTAAAACTCCTGTGTTTTCTACAATACTTTTACCATGCCCTACTATCACTGTTCATCCAATCAGAAAAGAGTGGCATTGTAAAAATTGACGGGCAACATACCTGGGTAACATTATAGCGGAAAAGTAGTCCCTTTTTGTATTTTGTGGTGGCCCGTTGCTAGAGGGCATCCCTACCATGTAAAACATTCTCATCTTAATTAACGAATCAACGCAAATCTTTTGCGTCATTTAAAAAAGAAAATATTGCGCCAGTCATATCCAGTTTTTCCAATTTACTCCATATTGTTAGGGGCAATCGATGCTAGACGTGTTTAACTCAACCTTTCGTCCTTACTCGAGAAATCCGTAAGTATCGTCACAGCAATACACGAACTGAATTTTCAAATCCGGACAGAGCAGACAGGACGCTGGTACCTAATGTGCATCATCTGATATTGATATGCCCAAACAGAAGTTTCAATACTACCAATCAATATTCATAAACATATAAACAACGACTACGTGACCTCCCCGGAAAAGGCAGGAACCAGACAATTCTGTATGGTGCATGCGGGTTGCCCCGGATTCCCTACCTGAACCTTCGCGATGCTTGTTGTGTCTCCCAGAGTCCCACTACTCATATAAAATACTCGCTGGTATGTCCAGATGTCCTGCTTATATACACCCCCAGGTGCCTTGCTGTGTTACTTCCAACTTGCTGCCAGTATGTAAGATCCTGGGAATTTTCTAATGCTACCTAAGTACGCTGCACACGAGCAGCAGACCGGTAAGCAGGATCTATCAGCAACATCGAAAACTAAACGCGCTTTGTCGACTTGTCAGCTGCCGCACGCTGAAGGAGTGTCTCGTCGACACGGCAGCTTTGTACCTATGTACTGCTGGCCACCGGGCTACTAGCCAGTGGCCCGAGTATTTTTCTAATGCTCTCGCACTCTACGGCATGCGGTTGCTACATGCCAGCATGCTTGCCGGCACGGAGAACGCCGTGCACTACCTGCCTCCCTCGGTGTTACCTCCATTCACGTTGTCCCTTTCTATCGACCTCCCAGCCTCGCTCAAAGCACGCCTGGCTGTATGCAGTGCTTCTGAAACCTGGATGGATTGTCGGTGGTCCTCTGTGAATCTTTCTGCGACCTGTAGCTGTAGTAGGCTGAACGTTCAACGTACAACTTGTGTTTGTGCAGGCAGGCCAAGCCCAACTTGCACGAGGCCAACAGGGAAGGGAGAGTATATCCAGGAAAAATGCTTAAAAAGATGGCAAATTGTCCGGTTTCTGCGGAGATGCTACCATATTCCTCTCGCGTGATCGATGCACGAAACTCCCGACATTTTCGGTAGATATAAAAACGTATTATGCTATTAAAAGTTGTACTAGTGATCGATTAGGCGGGCTATCCAATGATTTCGGGTTCGGTTACGTCAAAATGCAGGAGAGCAAAGTCTGGAAAACTGGATACACAGAACGAAACATCGTCTATATCTATCGATCATCTTCCGCCCAATCCAATGGGAACAGCTGCATATCGGGACGTTTCGGTCCATCTCGTGATTCATTTGGACAGGGCATTTGGCATCTATGTTGAGTTGCCTGTGTCGCCTAACCCTTGTACAGACACTGGACAGTCACCAGACATGGTGCCTCAGGTAGCGAGGCAATCCATGGACAGTGGAGCAATGAACCAGGACCAGGCCAGGATGACCCACGTGAGCCATCGACTGATGCACACGTTATCTCCGCACATCATATCAGGTGTTAATGGCATGCTGGCATAAAGTTACATCTGAAATCACCAGAATCCATTAACAAAACACAAAGTATTCTAGTCTCCTCGGCTGAGCTCGAAAACCTCGAACGGCCTTCGACGAAGCTGCACTTTTGGAGGTACCGAGGCATGTAGTATAATCGGCGCGGGACACTTGTTACTGGCCTAGGAGAGAGCAACTGGACAAGATCCACGACTTGCGTTTCTGTCCTAGATGAGACCAACACTGTCCCGGATTTAAAATTTGACAAACACGTAGGATGTTGGATATGTTTCTGGCAATACTTCAGAATGTGGAGAACTACTTCAGGATGTTAACATGGTGGTTTGGATCGACAAATTTCCAATTAAGGACAAACTTCTGTGGGGTTCTGTATATCTATTGCTTCACCGCAAGTTGCGCGGCTGACCACACGTGTGTGAGTGTGTGTCCCACAACAACATCATGATTTTTTGTATTTGCAAAAGAAGACACGATGCCAGTCGATCTGATCCAGCGTAGGATTAACAGCTTTCAGTTCTTTTCCGGCGAACAGTCTCAGGGACGCGTGCTTAATCGACTTGAAGAAAATTGACAGTGCGGGCTAGCGAGGTGTGGTCTCTTTTGACGGGCCTAGGAAAATGAGATGGATTTGGACGTCCTTTGGGTTAAATTGCGTGATACAAATCTGTCGCAATATATATATATATGTGAAAGTGCTCTGTTTCGACCGTAGTGATTAGACAGAAGTATCTAAGGGCCTGTTTGGTTGAACTGTGACGGTTGACAAAGCTACTGTTGGCTGGCTGTCTGGAAAAGCCACTGTGACTGTGAGAAGTGAACATATAGTTTTTGGTTGATCCAAACAATCTACAAGCATTTTTGGAAAATGAGCATTGAACCTTCAGCGTATTGCAAAAAGCTGGCAGAAGGCAGCTTTTCCAAACAGCTAAATTTACACTGCAAAGTCCACAGCTACCGTTGGCAAAAGCTGCTGAAAAGCTGGCTATTTGGTTGGGCTGCAGCTTTTTCCAGTGAAAAACTACTGAAAAGTCCAACCAAACACCCCCTAAAAGAACTTTCACGTATGTAGATTAAAAAAGTTGTTCTTCTTAACTTCCAAAAGCGACATAACTGGTCATATCGGCCCTGCTATAAATAGTAAACATGGAACTAAACAATTTCAGAAAACACACTATCTTACTGGGTTGAATTCAAAGTTAGATTAAGTAAACAAATGAGAGTATTTTTAGATAAAAACATTCATGCAGAAAAGCCTATTAAAATGACGTGATTCGATGTGGAACAACGTACCATACGTACTCACAGTAGGACCTAAACAACGCCTAGCATCTGTGCGTCATTCCTAATCTAAACCTATTTTGGTGATGTTATTTCAGAACGTGTCTTGTTTTTAGAATATGTATGTTTTTATAATAATTTTGAAAAGAACTTTTCCAGACTCTGCACCATGCGGTGTGCACATACAAGGGATTTGTACATAGCAAAGATGTTCTTGATTCTCTTCTTCTGGGGGTTGAGATAGACCCAAGTATTCACCCTTTTTCTTGAAAAATAAAGTCAAAAGTACTTATCCTTTTTTCTTGAAAAATAAAGCCAAAAATATTTCATCAAGGTATGGTTTGTATGAATGAGTTAAACAGAAGTACGTGTGCCTATCTCGTAACTGTCAGAAAACGGACAAAGCAGCCTAGCCAAATGAGCGTGGTGACCTCTCCCTCCAGCCCAAGGAATAATGGACCACGCCGGTCCGAGGCACAGCAGCCATTACTCACCAAACGCCGCCTCACCACCAAAACCCCGGTTAAATCCTAGAAAAATCCTCCTCGCACGAATCTAGCCAGTGGCCGAAAAGCCAAGGCCAAACCAAGCCAAGAACGCGACGAAAACAAACATCAATCAAATACTTTAATCTCAAAACCTCGCCCAGCTCACTCTCTCTGTCGCTCGCTCGCCCGTGGCGTGGCCTATAAAACACTCCACTTCCCCCACTAATCATACTCCTTCCTCTGACCTCACCACGTCTCTTCCTCCCGTTCCGGCCTCCCGGCTCCTGCCATCATTAACTTCCCGTCTAGGAAGGGAAAAAGGAGGAAGGATTTTTCTGCGGTTTCTTGGGATCTCGCTATGCTGAGGAGGAGACCGTATGCAGGGTTCCGGCTCGGCCGGAAGCTGCTGAGTGCCTGGCGGTGGGCGCTCTGCGGCCGGCGCCGGCGCGGGGGAGGCTACCTCCGCCTCCAGCCGTCGTGCCCGAGCGACGCCTGCAAGGAGGACCGGACCGCCACCAAGCTCGCGGCGCCGGTGCTGCGGTGGGGGCAGTCGCTTGCGCGGCGGCTGAGCCTCGGGCGGAGGGACGGCAGGAAGCGGATGATCGACGACGGCGAGGCGGTGACGACGCCCAAGGGGCAGGTGGCGGTGTACGTCGGCGGCGGAGGCGGGCCCGGGGAGCCGCTGAGGTACGTGGTGCCGGTGGGGTACTTCAACCATCCCATGTTCGGGGAGCTGCTCAAGGAGGCTGAGGAGATGTTCGGCTTCCAGCACCCCGGCGGCATCACCATCCCCTGCGCCGCCTCGCGGTTCGAGCGCGCTGCCGCCGTGGCCGCCGCGGGGAAGAAGGGGTTCGGCAGGTGGTAGCATCAATCCGTAGGAGACTCGGCCCTGACCGCCTACGCCCGTCGTGTGGTGGAGGTGGAGGGTGTAAATATGTGTTTCCATCAGAAGGGGCTAATTTTGTTCTATTGATTCTTCGTTCCATTTAGCTGTTGGATGCGCGCGGTTACTTATTCTTCTGTGGATTGTAGAAGCATCTTCTCGCATATGCGAGTTGATCTTGGAATCACTTAATTGTTGGGCGTTTTTTCTGTTCACAAATCTGACCTCGACGGAGTGGAACGAGCGGATTGGGTAGCTGGATTTCTTGTTGTTCCGGATGAATCGAGCTGGGGCACTGCACTCATCACCGAAAAATCCATATCGGAAATAATCGAAATCAAGAACGTATGATGTAAATACAAGTTCTACTAGATGCGACTTTGTGCAGTGGACTGCTGGCTTCTCGTTTGATTTGTTCGGAAATTTCTCATGAGCAATCACGCTATTCAATTCATGCCTATCTACCTCTGACTTGGACGCTAGGGAACCGTGCCATTCAGTTATTGCTCCTACCTCGGAAGGCGGGAATTAATGGTACGGCTACTGTACGAACCGTACACCCTCATCCGTACCATCCCGCATGATTCGGCGGTTGGAGCATGCTGTTTTGGCCATGCCACTTTTGCACGCCAGTGTACCCGGTCGCCCGTTTGGCCGGCAAGCTCAGCAGGCGTGATCGCAGAACAGCACCAACGCGGCGCGCGTCACCTCCTGTGCGTTGTTGTGCTCCGCTCGCGTCGCGGCCGGTGTGCGCTGGACTAGTAGTACTCCTACGTCGCTGCGGCAGCACGCCGCGAGTTTCGCGTGCTACCGGCGACAGGGACTCCCCTCCCGGTGCCCGTATTTTCCAACGGAATTCCACCACGACAACGATGGATTCGTGGGCGCGGCTGTCCATTTTACGGATCACACGCATCACTCGCTGGCTTTTGCCTTCCCTCACTCCGTGTAGACACACTCAGCGAGAGATGGACGCGTCCACCGTCCCGGTGCGGCGTGCGGGCTTTTCATACTTGCACCGCTACGCTATGCAAGGGGCAGATGGAGCCGGATCACGGATCCGCGAAATCTTCCGGCTTTCGGCAAAAGCTGTGAAGAGCGTTGCGAGATCCTTTGGCGTTCTACAAACGGTCACATCCTTTCCTTTTCATTTCTCCCCGCTTATTTCGACGGTATTTCCCTGCCTGGGGCCCAAGAGCTAGACATGTCGGGGCCCGAAATCGCACCTGACTTAGGGAACGAAATTCCGTCAAAGACCGAGAAACCACATAACGTGGACACACGTTACCTCGCGTGTATCCGCCATTATGGGTCCGATACCGAACCAGCACCGTATACGAACTCCACCTGACCACCTGGTCGTATGTCTCACTGCTGGTCCAGCCGGCCAGAAACAGATATCTATTCGATAAGCCAAATACTATTCCGAACACCCTATAAGGAGGTAACACCATTCAGCTGCGATGAGAATTGCAATCGCGAAGAGGAGCCCGGCGCTCGTGTCCACACCCTAACCCAATCAGCCGAAACATGACTGGTGGGTCACCCGAAGGCCCGACACGACACCCACACCCTGCCCAGCCAGCATTCGCATCTCAGCTGGCGGGTCACTCAACTTCACGATCACCGGGCTCACACAGAGAACGGATATTAACTCTCTACCGCCGATTCATACACTTCATCCATACACGCACTGTGTATGAAGCGACGTGGTGAACAACTTGATAATCATAACACAAGCTCTACAGAAGGATTTAGCAGATAAATGAACACATCCCTTACACATGGGCAATTACTTACATTACAATCAAAGGACCTATAGGTCGCAAGAATCAGAAGATAAACAACGGAAGCAAGAATAAAAGCTAACCCGATGGTCCGGAAGACCATCATTAACCCAACAGATACCCGCGAGATCTTTTTAGCTGAAGAGGAAAACAAATCGAGCAGGAAAAACGCCATACTCATCACCACCAAGTTCACCTGCGGAAACGAAATTTCCTGTGAGTACTTTCGTACTCGCAAGTTGCTACTTATTCCAATCACTTACACCTGGCATGGAAAGTTGGACAACCCCACACCGTACATTTCCAATTGAACATAACATGGCATTGACGAGAATAAATATCAAGGCAACAACGGAAACACGGTAAATTACCCTAGCCATGCTAGTAAATAGGAGCAACATCGAGTAATAAAATCATAACATAGCATAACAAGGTTAACATCAGTTAACATATAATCAGATTCAACAGATCAACACCATTTAAGTTTCAAACAAGGAGACATTGGTTGTTCGATAGTCCCATGAATCCTCTCATGGGATATCCCCACAGAGCCTGTCAAGGTCCATCACATGAGGGTAGCTAATCCTCAGAGAGCAGGATCCAACCACCGGACATCTGTGGTTCCCTCACAACCAACGGGAGTAGATCAACATCAAACAGTTCAATTCCAATCAATGAGACCCCGGTTGCTCGGTGGCCCCACAGACATTCCTTGGTCGACACCAAACAGACCTGTCTGTGGTCCCCTGCATACCCGACTGCCTCGCGGCTTATCAGGGAGCATCAAGTGAGGGTTGCTGCTGTACCTCCAATAAACTCGATATCAGGCTCGAGCAACCACAACCTTGTACAGCCCGTCCTACACGACCATGCTCCCACGTCTCTCATCTCACTTAGGGATTCCGATTGATTAAAGCATCGATTTACAGATCTAGGCATCCAAGATCAAACACCAGACAAACAGACAAGCAGGCATTCAACAACCAATCAGGTAATAAGTAACCGGAATTTTCAACAAGCAGCAAAGCTTGCCTGGGAGCTTGGTGAAGATACGGAAAAGAGACGAAACACCTTGAAGAAGCGAATTGCATCTAACAGAAGGAAAAGCGAATCAAGATGCTATGCTTAACATGGCAGAAATGTATGAGATGCTACTGTGGCAAGTTAAAGGGGATTCGGAACTAGCATGAGTATACCATTCTAAATATAGTAAAGGAGCATGATTTACGGCTACGATGAGTTTAAGATGAGGTATGGGATTAGCCTAGACATGGTAGGTTGCTATTCATTATACATTTTGGTTTAGTTTTACTTGTGATATAACCTTAATCATGGGTGAACCTAGAATATGGATGCACGCATGGTTTCAAAAATGCGACTAAGGATAATAGAATAACTTTTTAATTCAAGATGAAGGCCCAATTAGTTAATTCATCATAATGGGTTTTAGATTAGTGTAGTAATAGCATGCATGAGATTAGTATAGCATTTTAAGGTGCATGTCGTGATCCTATAGGGTCTGACAAGATGTATTATCACTCAAGTGGGGTTTTAAGATTTGACATTTTCATATATATGATATGCTCAACTTAAACACCAAAATGATATAGAGACAACATGCAGGTACATTTTTGCAATTGTCAAACCAATCATTTTAACTAGTTGAAACTGTATGCTTTAATATTAACAAGGGCCCGAAAAGCGATAATTATATACTGCGCATTCTCAGGACACGCAACATATATACGAGACCACTTGAAACATCGCGTTCTAACCTATCCCGACTAAGCCATCACATCCATAAGGGGGAGGGTATTACCCTTGACGCGAGAACCCGAACGAATCGTCAATGACGACATCAGGGTTGCGGATCGGCTTCTTGCACGGCATCACCTTCTTTCTCCTTCGCCTTCGTCTTCTTCTTCGTCCTAGGGCTGCTGGTCCACCCCTTTCTTTTTGCACCAAAGCTAGCAGCGACAGCGGCTAGCGGAGACGTCGGCAGAAGGCAGCGGCTTGGCACGGTAGCGGCAGCAGCGGCTGTTGGGGGGGTGGTGACAAAGGCGAACGGCACTGGGCAGCGAGGTGGAGAAAAGCGAGGCGGCGCTGCGGTGGCAAGGAGAACAGGGGGGCAAAGGAGGCCGGTGCTCATCGGCCGGTGGCGGTGGAGATGGCCGGCGGCCAGGAGCAAGGGGAGGCGCGACGGGAGGCGATGGAGGGGGGCGGGGCCGGCGCTGGAGGCTTGCCGGCCGGTGGTGAGGCCCGCTGGGCCGAGGAGGGGGGGGCGATGGCCGGCAGCGGGATCGGCGGCTCCGGCCGAGGGCAGCGACGGAGGGCCAAGGGGGGAGGAGCGGTGCGTGGAAGGAGCGCGGAGGAGGGCCGGCCGGGCGAGCTTGCCGGCGGTGGCGGGCTTGGGCGGCGGAGCCGAGGGCGGAGGCAGCCGAGCGACGTCGGGGGCTCGGGAGGAGGCGCCGGCGTCGGGGAGGGCTGCCGGGGGCGCGCAGCTCGCCTCGGCCTCGGCGTCGACGCGGCAGCGGGCGCTCCCGAGCAGCGGCCAAGGCGGGTGGCGGCAATGGCGCGGCGGCGGCGATGGGCGGCGGAGCGCGGGCGGAGGAGAGGAAGGGGCGGGGGAGCGGAGGAGGAGAGAGGGGAGGCGCGGGGCGGAGGGCGACGGCCGGCCGCCGCCGGCGATCGCCGAGGCGGTAGGGGGGAGCCTACCGAGGGAGGCGGCGTCCTCAGGGTAAGGCGGCGGCGGAATGGGCTGGGGTGGCCAGCCCGTGGCCCCCGGCCCTTTTAGGGTTAGGTTTTCTTTTTTTTTAATTTTATTTTATTTTATTTTTATTTATTTTTATTATTATTTTATGCTGGGCTGTTACACTAACAATACGACCAAGTCATGGTGCATGCTATCCTAGATCGTATCTTTCTGCATTGAGTAGCAGAAAACAAGAAAAGGATGGCGCCACGGCGTGCGTAGTAACTCTTGTTGCTGTCTCGTATGTGTAAGTCAAAACACGCCGTTTTAGTATGGCGATGGTCCCACTACGTTTAGTCTGACCAGTCTAGTTAGCTCCTGCAGCTACGCAAATAATCAAAAGGAAATTAAAGCCTAAACTTAATTAGCTGCTTAGACCGAAGCATAGTCGTTTTTCCTTTAAAGGGCGACCGAAACATAGTCATAGATCAGAGCACGCATGGTTGCGTGGTTACAGTCTAAGCACGATTCAGTCTGATGTCATGTAGGAATGACCGAGCCAAGAAACTGATCCTTGCAGTTGCAGTGCAACTTGAACTCCTGAAGCGCAAAAGCAAGAAATGCTTGGTCACTTTTGCTGTGAGGTAGGAATGTCCAGGTAGTATCACACAACCTTACTTGAAAATGACAAAAGCTAGCAAGTAGAATCTGGGTAACAACGATTTTAACCTTTTATCCTTCCATCCGGAGAAACTAGTACATGTTCCGTCAAAAAAAGAAGTGAAACTAGTACACCTACTACTCAAGTTGAAGTTGGGCAGAGGGAAGGAACCTGGCACTGCTGCTTCAGTCTGAGATGCTACTCTAGACAAACAGTGGAATTGGAATTGCTGCTTCCTAAACCCTAATCTCATCTACGTACTGTCGGGTGAGAGAAACTTGCCTGGTTCTGTTGCAAGTACTCCACGGCTGCTCAGAAAATTAGTAGGTGTGCACTTCAGGCTTTACTTATCGAACTCCTAGTCCGCATTCCAAATTGCTTCTAAAACAAGCGTGCGATACGATCTGTATCAAACACTACTAATAACTAGTCAAACGTGCTTTAGTTACTCCGGGAGCATAAAAGTGAGCAAGGAGTCATCACTCACAATAGAGACATATACACAAAGGGTACATAAAGTGTTTGATAACTGAAATCATCAGTAGACCACAGCAGAAGAAAGATCGGGTGAGAGATATCAATGGATACTCTGAATTCTTTTTTCCCCGAGAGACAGGGGAAGGGAAACTCTGAATTAGTCTGAACTTGTCAGGCCCTCCCCGATCTGGCATAATTTCAGGGCCTACAAAAGCCCGTCATGAACAGCACCAGCTTCAGAAAACAAAGCCCCAGGGGATCTAGTTCGAGATGGGATTTACTAGGCCCAATATTTGCCACATATGCATCCTCCTACGGAAACTGCTGGGCCCAGCTGATCGGGCATCCTGCGAAAATGTTGGAGGAACCCTATGGTTTCAGGCCCAAAATGTCCAGTCAGTACGAACTTATGACGGTGTCCACTTCAAGAGCAGTAGTACAACCGTGTCAACACGTGACGATGGACGTGCCAACTAACAATACGACCAGGTGGCCGCTCAGTACTCCCGAAACCGATCAATTGGACCGACCAAAAAACACGTCCCGACCGGCCACCGGTTGTCGAACGACGATCCTGATGGACGCAGCATCGCCGGGCTGCAGTGGCGGAGCCAGGATTTGGATACGAGGGGGGCCAAGCCAAATACCTTGAGTCAGGAGGAGCCAAGTAGTCTTAATTCCTTAATTCCTAGGAAATCTTAGTTCCTTAATTTCTTAATTCGTCGATCGTTGTGGGGGGAGGGGGCGCCAGGCCCTTGTTCCCCGCGCGCGTCTCCGCCACTGCCGGGCAGCACTTGCACTCGGTCTGGTGGCACGGGCGAACGGCAGCATCACTTGATCACTGTGCATCAGTATGGCACCCGCGTACGAGACGGACGCAGGGGGACGCGGAAGAGCCGAAACGAGTCCAGCATTCGCGTGTCTCCGAGCGCATGGCCGCAGTGCGTTTGCCTGTTTGGGGCATTCGCAGCACGTAGTAGGTGGACCCGGGCCTAAGAACGTTCAGGAAGGAAGTAATGCGCTGAAAAACGGTCGTTATCCGCCGGTAGATTCCAGCCCAGTGTCGACCCAGCTGTAGCGCCCGAATCCTCATCGTCGGAGCTTTTACGCGCTACTCTTTATCTCGAGGAATCCAGCCTTCCCCGGCGGCAGCAAGATTGGCTTCGGCCGATAGAAAGGCAACTAAATTCGGTGATCTGATCGAGCCCTGCTGCAGTATTACCAAATGCCGAATTGCTGCTGAAGTAACCGCTGAGTTCACGTTAATATCATACTAGTACCAATCATGGACGCCACGGCATCCAGGAAAAAATAGTACCGCAGGTGCTCGTGCGGAGCGGGGGGTGAAATCAGCGCTCGGAATGGCAGTTGCTCACTGGCAAGGAAATACCCAAACTCCAAAACCCCGTAACGCTGGTCTAGAAGCACTGAGGAACAAGGACACCAAATCGCAATCACCTTAAACCAGACATACCATTCCGCGAGTGCACTCGTCCAAACGGCACCAATTATCTTAGAATCAATTCGAGAAAATAGTCGCGTCCATGCCACTGCCCATAAAGCAGAATGACAACCGAACGTTCCCTCTCTCGTGTCTAGTCTCATGAATGATGTTGCTTAATTTGAAGAAACAGAGCTGCTTACTTATCGGAGGAATCAGAGCAGAGTCACCGGCCCAACAATGACAAGGAGGCACCGTCGTGTCGGGTTGACGTGCGTATATAAATGTGGAGAGGCCTCACACACCACAAATCCTCGCAAAGCTTCACCAAAAGCTCGCATTTATTCTGTGTCCTCCCCACCACCTTCTCTTCACCCCGGAGACAGGGACTCGGAAAAGCATTCGTCTCCCGGTCACAGCCATCTAAACCAACCTTCGCAACCAACAGCTAGCGCAAGAGCTCCGGTCACAAACACGCGCGCGCGCATGTGCACTTCTGTCTCATCAGGCATGCACCATCGCGACCAAATTTACTATTCGTGCGTCGCTGCCGTTGTCGTCGTCGTCCTGGTCGTCCTCGGACTCGGCGCGACGGTCACCGAGGCGGCCACCGGCACGTTCATCTTCGCCGGGTGCTCGCCATCCAAGTACCAGCCGGGCACCCCCTTCGAGGGTAACCTCAAGTCGCTCCTCACCTCCATCGCCAACGCCGCGCCCAACGGGGCCTACAACAGTTTCACGGCCGGGAGCAACGGCACGGGGGACGGCGTCGCCGCGTACGGGCTGTACCAGTGCCGCGGCGACCTGGGCAACGACGACTGCGCGGCGTGCGTGCGGGACGCCCTGGCGCAGCTCAACCAGGTGTGCGCGAGCGCCTACGCGGCGTCGCTGCAGCTGGAGGGGTGCTACGTGCGCTACGACAGCAGTAACTTCATCGGCCAGCCTGACACGGCCATGGTGTACCGCAAGTGCAGCACCAGCACCAGCAGCGATGGCGACTTCCTCAAGAACCGGGACGCCGTCCTGGGTGCCCTGCAGGGAGTGACGAACGGGTACAAGGTGAGCAGCTCCGGCAGCGTGCAGGGGGTTGCGCAGTGCCTGGGCGACCTCGCCGCAGCCGACTGCACCACGTGCCTGGCGCAGGCGGTCGGGCAGCTCAAGGGCACCTGCGGCACGGCGCTGGCCGCCGACGTGTACCTGGCGCAGTGCTACGTGAGTTATTGGGCCAGCGGCTACTACTTCCGCCCATCACAAGGTACGCTCGCGTTCGCAGCATGCACTTCCCCCTTGCGTTTGAGACAGCAAAAATCCGAATTAATTCTCTGCAACCTAGTGACCTAGTGCTCTTGGCTGCAAGTTGCAGCTATAGAGATCGCTGCACTGTAGGGATTGATTCCGATGGCAACGTGTAAACTTCCCAAAGTTAATAAAGAGATTAGGCAGAATATGCTCTCTGACAACCTTTTTCTCCTTATGGGCATGCACCATGGATGAACTTAGCAAACAGTATGTCCAGTTGTCTACGATCAGACGTAACTGTAACATACAAATTTAGCTACCAACCGATCAAATAGGCGTGCCGAAATTAGCAGAAGAGAAAGAGAAGAGAGCAATCGCTCGATTGCAGGCAGCCGTGCTATTAGAACAAGACGACTCAGCACCAAAGCTTGCCTAGTGTCATCGGGCAGGCGATACCATTTGTACACTTCATCAGCCAAATCAGCCGCTAACCTCCGAGGACACCATTCAGTTGCATGCATTCCTACAATAAAGTAAGATACGCTTATCATCCCGACCTTTCCAGTGGACCGCATGCGGGACGCAGTATCATTGGACTCAATTAGGTGAGACAACAGCACTAACAGGATAATCTGAAGTGACAGTACCAAAGCAAACTATTCTCTCTGATAAAAATGAAAAGACTAAAGGCGATTCAACTTTTATCATAGATAGATTCCGTTGAAAATATGCGATCCATACTAATGCTCTAAAGATTCGGGGAGGCAAGATAAGATAATTTTTCATAAAACGAGAGGTTTCTAGAATCATTGAAAAATTTGTCAGATACTAATATTTATAGGAAGGTTCAAAAATAAACTACTTATCATGCTTCATGGTAAATATAAGAAATATCTAAATCTAAATATTTAACATGAAAGATGCTAGAGAAATCTCTCTATGAATAAATAGAAATAATCTGCATTTAGATATTTTAGTAGAGAATTTTAGAGTAAAAATTGTTGTATTGAAAGCTTTAAAAAGTTATCACTTGATATCAATCTGTATGGGTGTCATCCCTCACCTCATAAGCCAAGGAAATGAAGTAACTTGATATCAATCTGTTATGGGTGTCATCCCTCACCTCATAAGCCAAGGAAATAAAGTTACCATGAGCCATCATGAGTAGAAAAGAATGCTACTAAGTGTGGCGTAGTTTTTGATAGAGTTGGCTAAGATAGCCATTAAAAAGTATTGTATCAAGTGAATAAGAATTTACTATGTAAAAATATGATATTTTTAATAAGCTGTGTACTTCTAATATGTAGTGTTTGTTTAGTTCTGATTCAACATGTCTAAAATTATAAAGTGTTTTAACTTAAGTGGTTTAATTGTTTAGAAATAAAACACTAAGTAGTAAGATGAAAATATTTACCAATACTGATGATAGTTAGTGCCAACCTAGACGTCCCCAACAGATTCGAATTTCCGGCATGGCCACTTCTAGATGTAGAGAATTCTGCGAGCTAATACCAAGCCAAACCGTGAGCTAGGCGTCCACTGCTTTTCTTAAAGCTGCATATACCGATCCAATAAAGCGTTCTCCCTGATCTAGTGATTGCCGCCACTAAACGACATGCTTATCTCTGAGCACGTTTTTGTAGGATTGCGGCGACCGTGATACGCACATCGTGAGATTAACATTAGACCTTGCCGGCGCGCGGCGGCCAGCCAACCACTCCCATGCTGAATATATTCCCGATAAACAGCGGCACTTTGCAAGTGCGCCGTTAGCTTCATATATGCTTATTCTATATTCTAATCCTGCGTTTGGTTTTCTTTGGTGACAGATTATTCGCAAGATGACGTCGGAAGGACTGTGGCAATAATCGTAGGCATCTTGGCAGGACTGGCGCTCATTGTGGTCTTCATCTCCTTCCTCAGGAAAACATGTAACCCCCTGACTGAAAAATCAATCCTCTCTTTTTCTTGTTTTGGAGACATCCGAATGCGTGTTACTTTATTATTAAGAATCTTTTTATTCGACATACTAGCCTAGGCACAAGCTCAGCTTCTGAACAAAGGCACTAACCTGATGTAAACTGGTGTCTTTGCAGGTTAAGTTGGCCCCTGGAAGGACCTTCAAGTCTCGCGTACTGGCTGTCAGACCAAACAACTTGTAGAAGATAAATCTCCACTAGCATGGCCCGCATGAGCTTCATAAAGCTTGTAATCTCATCTTGTTAGCTACAGATTTATAATTCATCTTGGTAAAACTATGAGGATCATACCTTAAGTCACCAATTTTGGTCCACTAATACTGGCCTACTTGTTAATTATCAAATCAGAGGGCATTGTCCTGCAACAACATTCACATACTTCTTAATCATTGCCTTTCGGTTGATTGCAGATCAAACTTGATTAACACAGGTACGACCATATGCCATAAACAACTGATTAACCCAACGCACAAGGGGCACACAGTTCGTTGGCTTCTTGTTTCGCATATATACACAGTTGTACACAGATGAGGTTGAAACTTCTGGGGCCTTCGCTATTTGCCCCCCGCGGATCAAGCACTGTGCCCTTGAGTCCTTGGACTCCACCTTGCCGAGTCGTAACCGCCGCAGGCGCTGATGCTTGCTTCCCTCATTTTGGCCTCAGAGACACCATTGTTGCAAATGTTTGCAAATGCCCTCATGTGTTTCATGCCATACTGAGTAAGTGATCCACACTGGGATTCAAAAATTCGCACCTGACAATGGCCATCAACACAATGTAAGTTCATCAGGATACAGAAAGAATGCGGATGTGCAAGTAGTAAAGACGTGCAACAGCGGTACATTCATGCATTGCATATATGAGATTTAAATAAGACATTCTTATACTCACCATCCTCTTCAAACAATCCCAATCGTCGACTAATGGTTGATCAGAGCCTCTAGCGGCCTCAAGCACTGAAGGCCCATTTTCAAATCCAAAGACAAGAATCCCGATGAAATCAATACTGCTGTCGAGGTGTTTCCTGTGTACCATGATTTCTTTGATCTCCCTGAGAACCATCAGCTTCTCTTCGGATCCTCCATTCAACTGCTCATACTGAAAGCAAGAAGGTAGACATCAGTAGACAAATTTGGTAAAACAAAACATGGGATACAAAAATTGATGCGCAAACTTTGAGCCAGTCATGCAGGGAGATGAGCTTAAGCTGACAGTTAGTATATGAGCTACCCTCTCAAATCGGATGCTATTGCAGTCGCTTCTGTTTCAGAGTACCATGGCCATAGCTTCCCAACAACATGAAGCCACATATGTATTTAGAAGCTTAAGGTCATCCTCCTATATCCTCTAAGATGTCCATGATCCCGTATTATGACGCTTCTAGTTAAACCCCACAAAATACACCATATAGTTGTCACTGTGATTGGTCATTGTGAAAATTTCAAAGGAAGAACGTTTGCTTCTGTAATACTATTTCTAAAAAGTTTGTGAATCTTAAAGCAAAAGTATTTATTAATCACATGGTAATCCATTTTTTAGTTTGATTTCACAAAGTCATCCAAAACATCTCCTCTTTTTTCTAGAACTAGCACAGTGTGCCGCGCGATTGTGCAGGAAACGCTTTTATTATCTTTAGATTTTTACTGTACGCGTACTATTAGATCAGTATGGGAAATAAAGTTCAGATCACGAGCTGGCCCACTAGTCGTTGTACTGAGCCGTCTATTTAGGTATAGTTATAATGATCTATCAGATGTGATATGTTTAGGTACAGTTATGATGATCTCTCGGTTGTGATCTGTTTACGTACAGCTATGAAGATCTATTGGTTGTGGTCTGTTTAGGTACAGTTATGAAGATCTATCGGCTATGATCTGTTTAGATACAATTATGAACAGCTATCGGTTATGATCTGTTTAGATACAGTTATGAAGATCTTCGGCTGTGATTTGTTTAGGTACAGTTATAAAGATCTATCGGTTGTGGTCCATTAATAATAAAAGGGTTCACTAAATTAATGATCGGATGTTTTGCTTTTTTGTGAGAATTTCTAACCTCTCTCTATTTTTTCTATTGTATTCTACTTTTAGTATATAATAGATTCCTACGTTCCATTTGAAATATCCTAAGTAACTAAATGCCAAGATTTACAACACCCTACATGTTTTATGCCCTGGAGCATTTGCAGCTAGTAACCATTAAGAGTTAATGTGTCATAACACAGAGGAAGGTGCATTATTTCAGCAGCAACACTTGCAACTAATAGGGAGGCCATCGATATTATATGTTAAAACGTGGAACCACAAGTGTTTGTTGTACAATCCTATAATGGACCGTCTTTAATCAATCATGTCGAACAAGCATAGTCATCGCAAATTTACTTTTTGCAGTTTTTCTTTAGGTTTTGTTTGAGTATTTAATAGGGCTTCGCATAAACCTGGCGATCAATCTTATGCAAAATCAAACAATATTAGCGAGTACAGGTTTGCTCCTAGTCATTAATAACTACTTTTGCTAGGATTCACAAACTTTTCTCATAACGAGGATTACCTAAGCAGAACCCAAAATGATGACATTTTTTTAAGCAATGGCACAGCCTGCAGAGATGTACCCTAAATATGTCTACCAACTGTCCTAGTCCTATCCTCTATGCTACAAGTCTGCATAGTGTCAGCTGCTAACCTGTTACTCTGCAATTGCTTTGGAAATAGGAAAATGAATCCCATAGTATACTATCCTAAGAACTTGATTCTATAAGTAGCAACCATAGAACTAAAGGTCCAAGGTAATGGGTAATAGCAAATAACAGAAAAGGTATGACTAGATAAGAGAGCTCCATTTCAACTTTTTTTAATGGAGGGAATTGCCTCAGTAGCACTGAAAATTGTCTCAATCTCCAAAATAACACTCAAACATGAGCTCTTTCCAAAATACCACTCCATTCAACCACTTCTACTCCAAACTAGCACTACCGTTTATTTTCCTCACTCACGTTAGTCCCGCCGGCAGTTCCCTCCCTCCCCTACCTCCATCCACCGCCCTCTTCCTCTCCCAACCCGACTACCATCCACCCGAGCCACATCCACCATCTTCACCTCCATCCGCCGCCGCCCTCCCTCAAGCAAACCCAGTCGAAGATGGGCGGCGGCGCGCGTGCTTGTCGTCCCCTCCACCGAACCAACCTCCCCCCGTGCCTCCTCTTCCCCCGCCTCGCCCTATCGCCGGTCGCCCTGCGCTCCAGCGCCGCTCGGACCAAGCCACCCGGCCACCGCTTCGTCGCCTCCACCGGTGCCCCACCTCCTCCGCTCAGCTCCCGCACGCCCCCGTGCTCCGCCCAGACCGCCGCATCTCTCCTCCCTCGTTGCCCCTCAACTCCGCGCTCCCCCGAGCTCCTCACACTCGGCGGCGCCCCCTCCCCCGAGCTCCTCCCCTGGCCGCCCCCTCTGCCGAGATCCTCCCAGCGCGGCCCCCCTCCCCGGAGCTCTGCCCGAGCCGCCCTCTCCCCCGAACTCCTCCCCAGGCGGCCCCCCTCCCCCGAGCTCTCCCCCGGCGGCGCCCCTCCCCCGAGCGCTCCGGGGTGAAAGCGGTGGGGCGGTGGGGAACCGAGACGGCGGGGCGGGGCGACGCGGGGAGGAGGCGAACTCCGGCTCCGAGGGCGGCGACGAGGCGCGGCACCAGGGCAGCGAGGAGCTAGGCGGGGCCCGCTCGGGTCGGGGCGGCGCGGCGAGCTCATCTCGGCCGGAGGCGAGGTCAACGGGGAGGCAGGGAAAGGCGATGGGGCGGCGACCGGTGAGAGGAGCGGCGCGGCTGGGAGGAGGCCGGAGGAGAGGAATGGCAGTATGGCACGGCGGGGACTAACGTGAGTGAGGAAAATAAACGGTAGTGCTAGTTTGGAGTGGAAGTGATTGAATGGAGTGGTATTTTGGAAAGAGCTCATGTTTGAGTGCTATTTTGGAGATTGAGGCAATTTTCAGTGCTACTGAGGCAATTCCCTCTTTTTAATGATATTAACACTTACAGGAGATGTCGCCAAATCAACGGGAAACAACTCGAGCAAACTCAACCAATAGATAAAAGCTCAAGGATGATTCAAGTTTATTATCCTAACAACATAATGATATGGTGTTATCTATACCAACGAAAGTGTCGAAGGACCATGCCATAGCTTCCAATAACAAAGGGCGGATCGTTTTATAAGGTCATCTGAGAATGAAAAATAACTAGTCAAACATGCTACTTGTAGTGTTATATTTCGTGATATTACTTTTAAAAGACAAACAGCCCTCTTTTTACTACTTCTCAAAAGTATATAGCATTTGTTTTTTATTCAAGAAAGAGAGCAAGCTAATTAAGACAGGAAATAAATAGAATTTACCCTCTTCCACATGAAAAGAATATCGGCATCTCTTTGATTGATTGCAGCCTCCTGTCGGGCCAAAGCAGACTGTTTGTGATGTTGGCATTTGAAGGATCAAAACCTTGATAAAGGAAAAGCTTCTCATCCTTGAATGTCTTGTCACCATACTCCATGACATGAGAACCCGTATTGAACTTATTTGAGTTTGAGGTTCTCGCTTTAACCTGCACAAGAAAGCAGTGACTAGATGCCATTAAACAATATGAACAAAGTGTACTCGAGACTTACCACCTCATACTGATCCTTGATCGTTTCCTTCTTTAGATTGTGAGTTTCACTGCCAGGTAGGATCAAACGGTTCAAAACAGCAAGCACATGGTTATAAATAATTGCGACAACAACATTGCTCTACCAGCGAAAATCCGTTTGCCAGTAGAATTTCCAGTACATGTACAAGAACCAAGCAAGTTGCTACGACAACATTGCTCTACCAGCGAAAATCCGTTAGCCAATACAAATTTCCAGTACATGTACAAGAACCAAGCAAGATAAAATACAGTGGGTAAAAAATGACAAATACAGTTTCAGTATGGGCAGTAGTTCAAACATAACCATTCCTAATATAGCTACTGTAGATAATGCAATATATCACATCTATGCAAAGCAAACTAAAAACTCAAATATGTAAGCCCTGTACACATACCTTTGACAAATGTAAAAAAAGATACAAGTTTTACGAGTTAAAAAAAATGCCACAAAACAAATCAGGCGCGGAGCATAATAGATTCTAAATGAAGCTTACCTGTCTTCCATCCAAGAAACACTGTACACATCACCTAAACAGGTAATGTATTCGGGAGGAGGTGATGGCTCCATCCCAGGGCAGTATGTTCCCCAACTATTTTCGACTGCATTTGATGCTGTTGTAACATAAATATTAAGATCTTCTGACATTAAACCCTCGAAGATACTGCCACTTTCACATGCTTCAACATATATAACCTGCCAAAATTGTAATTTTAATTACAGTCTGAGACTCTTAAGTGTATTGTTTCAGATTAGAAAATACATCCTTTTTTTAGAGGGAAAAAAGAGAAATAATCTTATACCATTTTCGAATAGCTGTTGGAAGCATGTTTCTTTTGTAACACCTTAATGAAGTCTCCAGCATAAAGATATGGCAGGTGGGCATACCTAAAAACTTGCTAAGGTCAGCTAAGCTCCACACAAAATCAGCTAAACATCAACGTTTATGTGGGAGTACGCACCAAGAACACCAGGACCACCATGATCCGAGTAATAGATGAAGATGTGATCCTTTGGTTTGCTGTCTATCACTTTCCTACTCCCTCCAGTAACCGCAGTTTTGTTACCCAAGAGGACTGCAAAGAAGTTTTCAGTAGTGACCTGATCACCGGTATAGTCCTGCAATGTATGTTAAGTTGATCAGTTTTGCAGGAATACAACGCTATGCATTCTTACATTAAACAACACTAAAGCTACCGATTGATCTGTGTTCAGGAAGTACAATCGGTATTAAGGGTTGAAATTAGAATTACTTGCACACTAAAATTAAAAGGCAAAACACAAACAGGTAATACCTTTGGAACACCAGCATAAACATCTTTGCCTTTAGGGTGGTTGATGATGACTCCAGGTCTTGGGTTGAGAATGTTTTCGGCGATATCATCGTACATAAACACCACAATGTTCTCCTCCTTTACTCCTCCCCTCCTCAGAATCTGGTACGCATGGCACACATCGGCCTGCCGTGCAACAAGAACACATCCGTTGAACAAGCACTCATAAAATTGTTCAGTGATCGTATTTTGACCAAGACATCACATTTTGACATACAACGTGGCATTGAATCATTGACCATAATATACATCCTACATCACTCTGAACCGAGCTAAATTTTTTTGTTGCCAACTAAATATCTCCACCAAATTATCTACTTAGACAGGAATCAGGGAAAGAGCTGATCCGAGTTATCACTATCTGGGGCTGGGGTGCTCTAACAAAGCAATCAACTCCCGGTTGGAGCAAAGATTAACAACGCAAGGCCCTTAACTCCTAAATCCTCTAGGGAAACACAACATATCTCCACAGCCAATTTCAAAACTCGAAGCGCAACGAGGTCGAAGAAGGACTGGGATTTTGGAACAAAGGATCAGCTCAGAACCTCCCCCGATTTGGAAGTAGAGAGATTCCAAGCACCTCGAATACGAAATAAACGTGCAAAGCAAAGCGGAAATTGACCAAAACTTTCGAAATTCAGTTGGCAAGCCCCGCAGACCCTAACAGTCCTACTCGCGCCCGAGGCCGCCGCGGGCTGTCACCTGGTGCCGGTAGTTCCCGTAGCCGGAGGAGCCCGCGACGAGCACGGCCCACCTCGTCACCTCGTCGTCCGCCGCCGCCGACGCGGCAGGAGCAGCAGCAGCAGTGTCATCCCCTTCCTCGACCGGCATCCGAATCAGCGGCTCCCACTTTCCCCCTGCCCCATCCGCGGCGGCCGCGGCCACCGCCACGAGCAAGAGGAATCCACAGGCCAACCACCACCCAGCCATCGCCGCCCGCGAGAACAGTGTGTGGGCTAGAGAGAGAGAGAGAGAGAGGGAGAGGGAGGGGGGAGGGGAGAGAGAGAGAGAGAGAGAGAGAGAGCGGAGTGAAAGTGCGAGGCGGGCCGGTGGGACTGGGGCCGCACTTTAAGTTGCCGCAGCGGCGTGCTGCACGCGGACACGTGGTGCGCGAGTTAGCCGTGCCGTGGTGCCGGTGCGGGTCGTCGCATCGCAAGTTGCGACGGGGCACCCAGTTGGGTAGCGCGGACGCGCACGCGCAGCGCCTCTGGAAGTCTGGACTTGCGTGGATAAAGATTCCAAGTTTGGCTTCAAAATGCACGCATAATAAACTCGTAAAAGTCTTGTGATTTCAGCTGGATTTGAGCCGTAGCCAAACACAAAGTCGCACTCGGCGCCGCCGCATCGGTGAGGGGCAGTGTAGCACCTAAATTAGCCGACGATGACTCCGTGGTCTGCGTACGGAGTCTCCCTTTCCTATCCGCCATGAAAGGGGAAAGGAGAGGAACTGACGCTTTCTGGGTGGAGAAAAGGAGCAAAGGCTACTCAAGAGTCGTGGCATGTAGCCTACGTACGACAGTGTCTCTTCTCGAGCAAACGGACATTTTTATGCTGCTTTTGCAAAAGATAGCTAGTGGACTTTGCCTGTGGAGATGGTGAAAGCCAGAAATGTAAACATGATCAACTTCTTGCAGAAAGTAGAATGTACCTGACGACTTTGGAACAGTGTATGCACTGCTCTAGCCCGCCGGTGAAAATGTGAAAGTTTCGCCCACTCCAGATCCTTCTCACCAGCAACAGCAAAATGCAGATAAACCTCTTTGATTAAATTGACAATTAACAGTTGTGATAATTTATTCCTGCGGTCCTGCTTTGACTTGTATATTTGTATATGATGTGCAAGTTTGGACCACTAATTTATGCGTCTCACATCAACAAGATCTTGATGGCTAATATCCTACCAATACAGGTGATGTGCATGCAACAGTTTATCTTGCTAAGTATACCCCTGTATACAGATGTCATATTGCCCTCCTCCTATATATCGTGTTCACTTTTCAGCATTCTACATTCTTTCGGTTCTGTTAAAAGTTCAGTTTGGTATTACCGTGGCTTACAATCTGCTCCATTCAGTTCTAGATATATATTTAAATAATTAAAGCGCTTTTATTGTGTTCACTTTCAGTGCTCTGAGCAAGTTTGCTAGGAAAAGCAATGTTTTGAGCTCTACGAAACACACATGGACGATTGCATGTTCTGCTGAGGAAGTGGAACAATCTAAACCTGGAAACAATTTTGGTCAGTTGGCTCAGATTGACAAAGCCGAAACAATTTGGTTTCAGAATTTGGCAATGCCCATGTCAGTCGTCCTAATTTTGACTAATCCCAAATCTGACAGTTAAACAAGCAGTCTCTTATCTCTATAGCCCACTCACCAAAGATGGACAAGCAATAGTTGATGAGGACATGTGTAACATCTTAATTTCCGAAACCTAAAAATTAAGGCCAACAAAACTTTTTCACTAATAGTGTCAGTTAAAATACACCAGAGTAAAATTTTTATTCAAATCATGCTTCTGCAAATCCTAAAGTAAGGACAACCAAAATCTTCCACCTCTGTTCGCTATTTCCTTAATCTCTGCTTTGTCAAAATTCTGTCCGGCAAGGTATTTAAACCTTGCTTTACACCTTGTCTCCCTATATGGCTAACCACCCTTGCATTCCCGCCATGAACACAACTTTGCGGCATCCCTTCCCCTTTCTCCTAGTCGGTGTAACCTGGATCAATATCTGCAGCTAAGTACCACGCGGTACTTTTGTGAAATTGGAGCATATATACGTCACGAATCTTTTCCGAATGACGTGATCTTCTACCACTTACCTCCCCATGTCCTATCATGCGTGTATGCATATTATATACTGCCTTTATTTATACGCATATACGCAAAACCCTAACCCCTTTTTCCCATCCACGAATCGAAACTCTAACTCTTCGGTTGCCCTCACCACCAACCCTAAGCGTATATGAGCGTATGCCTGTGGCTACTTCTTGAGGTTTGACACCCACCATGACCCCCTGAGATTGTTCTAACCTCATCGTAATCCTAAATATTCTCGCAGTCACCTACCACCTTTTCTCACTCCTAAATATACCTCTAGTATACTCTCTAATGTTTTGGCAATCTCCGCTATATAAAAATTCAGCAAAAATCACATGTGTACATACTCATGAACTTACGTGTAGTATTAACCCTTCCATCTGCACCCGGCTAAATCCTTTCGTGCAGCAAGAGTCCACCCCCCTCCATTCAAGCTTTCTCTCTCATAATCAATCAAAGCTCCAGGGAAATATCTGCTCTCCTTTGTGGTTAATCCCTCTCCCTCTTTGCTAAGCCCCCTCCAAACTGCACCAACCGATCAGCCAAGGCACTCTTACGCGTGGACCCACCCCGCATGGTAGCTCTATCTCTCCAACTCCTGCCTCTGCTCTTTTTTTAGCACCAAGCCATACCACCCTCCACCTGGTTTCAATGCTCAACCACTTCTTCTTTATTTCTTACTATCTCTCCTGCAATCCCTGCCACCACTTGAAACCGTGTCAAACTACTCCAAGGACAAACCCGCCGTGCAGTGCTCTCCTTTCCACTAGTCTCATACGCCACTCACTTCTTCTTTCGTTTTCTTCACTCCACTGATGTGCCCACTACTTGCTTCTTACTCAAGCTGCCGAGCCGCCCCTTTCCCATTAGCTCTGCTGGCCGAGCTCCTCCCCCATTACTTCATCTTCTTACCCAAGCTTCCTGAGCTCCTGGTCTCTCCTATTTCCCATCTGAACCGAGCTGCGCCCAGGCTTACTCCCCATTCGCCCTTGAGACTGAGCTCATCTCTATCTATCTCTCCCTCCCGAGCTTCATTTCTCCCCCACGCGCGGCAGCCTCTCTCTCTCCACAGCGGCAGCACCGCGACAGCTCCTCATCCACTACGGCACCCCCTCTCCACGTGGCAGCCCTCCCCACCGCGGCAACTCCTCTCCACTCGCCCTCCTCCACCTTCTCTCCCACACGCGTACCGCCACCACACGAGCTCGCGGCAAGCGGTCCCGAGTGCCGCTGCCACCAACCGGGACCAAGCGCCATCTTGCCATCTATGCTCCGGACAACTCCTATGCCAT
>JAGXJF010003292.1:0-67500 GCA_019208055.1 Stipa capillata | reverse complement strand
GGTTTCACCAACAACAACGGCGACTTCGCTCCAAGCTGAAACATGAGTTTCGGTCCCCTGGATTCTGTCGCTGATCCAGGACAGTTTTTCTGATTCAGAAAACTAGATTCCATCACCGACAAGCTCGGCAAACTTTAGCTCTGCAACTCAGCTTCTTGCTGATCGGCGGAGGCTTCATCACCTTCCTCACTGGGACTCTCCTCCGAGTCGAGGGCTTTGACGGTCGTCTCCGAGGATGAGGTTGTGCCAACAGTTGGATCTACTGCTTGAACATGGGCTTTCACCCGTCGAACAGGGATCCCGACTGGTTGGTGCAATCGAGTCCCTCCTATCCGTCCTCGACTACGACTCGGATGACTTCGAGAGTTCAGGAAGTCACCACCCTTCTCGGGAGGTCTTCATGGCTAACTCGGGCGCACTGGCCAACAACGATCGAGAAAGCTTTTTGACAAAGTTTTCTACTGGCCAACCGCTGTCTCTGATACTGAGCACATTGTGCACACTTGTGAGGAATGCCAGTACTTCGCCCGACAGATACACTTGCCGGCTCAGGCACTCCAACCTATCCCGATCACATGGCCTTTTGCCGTCTGGGGTCTGGACATGGTTGGTCCCCTGTCACATCCTGATTTCCAAAGCATGAAAATTAGGGCTAACAAAAACTTTTGGTGTTAATAATAATAATATTCTCAAGCAAACCTAATTCTAACCTTGTCGTCTCCCTCGTGTTCACATCGTCATCAATCCATAACAACCGTGTGATTTTCCTCCTTTTGACACGCGTGGTTCAAACCCTTGTCATAACAATCTTCTCACCAACTCAACCTGGCGTCTCTCGGCGCAAGATAATCTCCGCTTTGCCAAGGTTCTGTCCGGCAAGGTATGAAAACCTTGCTTCACACCTTGTCTCCATACATGGCGGTTCATCCTTGCACTCCCCGTCACGAACACACCTTCGGCAACCTTTCCTTTCTTCCTAGCCGGTGCAACCTAGACAGGCATCTGCATTTAAGTACCCACTTGGTACTTCTGTGAAATTAAAGCATATATACGTCTTGAATCTCTTTCGAATACTATGATCTTCTACCATCTACATCGCCATGTTCTATTATGAATATATGCACATATATACTGTCTTGGTACATACGCAAATATACCTATCCTATTTCTCATCCGGATCGAGGACTAAAACCCTTACTCTTTGTTCAACTCTGCCACAATCCTACGCATATATGTGAGTCTACTGGCAATACTTTCCCAAATCCTAACTTCCATGACTTCCTACCACTATCCTAGCCCCGTCGCCACCCTATATACGCTTAGTTTTCAAATGTATGTGGGTATATACGTTGGAAGTTCTAGTCCACCGAAACCCTGGACCTCGACCCTTTCAGTTGCTTCCGCCACCAATCCAAAGCACGTGTATATATGAGTATACAGATGGCATTCCTCAAACTCTGGCCGACCATGACCTTTTCTGCTTACTCCGACCTTATCGCAACACTATATATGCTTAAATTCCCACGTGTATATGAGCATATACACTCTGAACCGTAAATTGTTTCTTTTGAGCAGAAGGAAATCCAAAACCCTAGCTCCTTGTCCTCTCTTGGCCCTCCTGCTTTTGTCTTGATTATTTATCTACATAAACACATCCCATTAACAAGATGTTTAGGATGATAGTCCTGAAATGTTTAAAATATGACCCCTCCCTAATCTGGGCTATACAGAACCTTTTAGAAAATAACATGTACCCATTTTAAAATTATATTAGTGCTCCTCCACAACTTAATGATTTTAATAGCATGCTATTTGAAACTCCTGTTGTAGTAGCTGGAGTCAACCAACTTGCATATACGTATGTCCATGAGTCTGTGCAGCATTAATTCCCTCCATATGACCATGCGTGATCACCCCTTAACCCAATTAAAAAAAATATATATATATATATGCACTTATGCCATCTACCAATGCAGGTGCATGTGCATAGAAAATAACTCCTAGTTCTTTTCCTGAAGCTATCAGGGTCATGTCCCATCACCTACACATACAACACCAAGCCCGGAATGAATTAAACACTAGCAGCACAGCACGAACTCACTATTCTACCAAGCATTTCTCTGCTCCTTTTGCCAGCACACGCACCAAGCGGTGCCTAACCCCGCTGTGCGGCCCAGCGACCTCGGTAGGTTTCCTGCACCTTTGTCTCAGCTCAGCAACAACTCACCCCTCATCCAACTTTTTTTAAAAAAACCGAGCTCTACTTTATTCCTCCATCAGTTCTGCCATTCCCCATTTCCCCAAGCTTCCTCCTCTGCAAATCAAGCGACTTCATCTCTCCTTCCCGAACAGCTACTCTCTCCCGAGCATCCTCTCTACTCTCTGCCATTTCTTCTCCTCTTGATTGAAGCCGAGCTCTATCTCCTCTACTCTTTCACAAAGTGTGATTGGGTCTAGCTTGCCTGCTGGAATTTTCCCCTACTGGACCCGACCAAAGCACCTAGCGGTGACTCAGGCATCACCATTGCTGGACGATACGCGGACCGCCACCGGCTAATTCCTTCCAAACCCAGCTGAGTTGCTCCACCTCACTTCTATTTCCCAATCATCCTTCTTTCCCACGAGCTCCTTTCCGCTCTAGCTCCTTCCATTTTCTCTTGCCCAACTCTTCAACGGTTTCACAGCCCCGAGCTCCAATCCAACTCCTCACTGCTACCCAAGCTCTCCTTGCCATTTTTGAGTGATTCACGCCCTTAACGTCTTCTGCTCTTTCTTCTTCTGTTGCCAAGCTAAAAGCCGAGTTCCCTCTGCCCGATTTTTTCCCCATGTGCTACAACTCCTTCTCCCCGGGAGCCCTCGTCGCACTCACCACCACCGGCGACGGCCATAGCTCATAGGCAGCACCGGCCACCATCGCCTTCCCATCAGCCGCCGGTGATCCTCCGCCACTAATCGCTCACCTCTTCGACGACGAGCCGCCGCAAGTCCCACCCCAATAGCCTCGACTGGAGCAGCTACCGCCACCACTGGACGTGCCCCACCGGCCGACGGTAAGTCACTCCCTGTTGGCCTTACCTCCGGTGACAACTGCCACCGTGGTGTACTCCCCCTCTCTCTACCGTGAAACCATGACCACATGTCCAATTGAGCCAAGGCATATTTCCCCTTTTTGCACATTCCTTATACCGAAGACGTAACTCCTCCTAAGGCTGCCTATGTTTTCACTTTCCATCGCCTAATGCACCTTCTCAAAATACGTCTTCGACGTCCGCCCTAGCTCTGCCAGCAGAGTTCCCCTCTTCTTTTATTCTTCCCTGACAAAACTTTGGAAGCTCATATCTCCTTCGTCGTAGCTCCGTTCAACCTCATTCTTTTTCCTATATTCATATAAAATCAAACCCTATCCAACAATACCAATTTCATAATTTTTGAAATTATTTGAATTTTCAAATTTGAAATCAATTCATTGCGCATGTGATACATTCCTTAAGCACAGTTAACTTGGTGATTTCCTTGTTGCATAAAATCAATCATGCTATGTTAGTTTCAGTATACCTTTATTCCCAAAACCTTTTATACAATAAAAAAAGAAGGAAAGGGGTTTTGAAATCTATTAATTGCAATTCAACTCTTATATGCATGTATGCATATATGTGTGCGCACATGTCATTTTAATCTTACTCTAGTAGTTTCCATATAGTTTTCTAAAATCTTTTAAACATGTATAAGGCTCTCTGGACCCAACCTTTATATGAGAGCTAAAAGCTTTTAAATGCTAGTATGCATATAATCTAGCAAACCCTAGTTTTCCAATATGCAAAAACCTTTTATCTCATATGATTTTCTTTTCCATCTCATCTTTTGGAAAACCTGAAAACTCTTTGAAGTTCAGTGCATAGCTTTGTATGTTGCATGAGTGTATGTTGATTCTTATTTGATTCTTCTCCGCATCGTTAATTTATTCGCTGTTCTTTCGACGTGTAGATACCGACGTTAGGAAATATCGCGCGAAGGAATTCGGACAATTGTCGAATCGGGTTCAAGACCAAGCCCCAGCCAATATCGCCAGGCAAGCATTTTCCACTTTGATCATGTTGAATCCCATATGTGCGAAAACTTAATTATCTTGTTTGCAACCCTGCATGCTATGTGAATATCACCGTTATTTTATGCTAGACTTAGTTACCCTAGTAGATGCATATACCTCAGGTTCGATGAAACCTTTCCTTGTAGCCCTAGTATTAATTGCTGATCATCGTACATTTAGCAGAGTATATAGGAATATAGGCAATAGCCCTGCTTAGACCTGCTTAGAGAAAAACCGTTTTCTATCGGTATATACCGACTTCTTCAGACATGGGATAAAACCCTCGGATGGGCTTGTGCCTTCCGAGGTGAGTGTTTGAAGAGAATGCTGCTGTTTTCAAAACCCCAAACAAAGTGGAGAATGGTTTTGATCGGGTAAGAATGCTAAGGGCAGATTGGGGATGGTAGAGTAGCTGGTAGCGGTGTGGTTGTCTGCGTGACTATGGAGTCTTGCTCGAATGAACCAAGGACCGAACCTAAAGTGCTGTCAGACCAGATTCCTTACCGTACGTCCACATGGCCTTTATGGGAAGGACTTGGCCCATTATCCTGGCAAGTATTAGGGTCTGGACCCGTGGGCAGTAGGAATAATGTGCTAGGTAGATTGGCATCCCTAGAGGATCTCCACGGGATTACGTGGGTAGAGTTTCTTAGTGAGCTCCACATAATACGTGGGTAGAGGTTCGACACAGAGATGAGTCAACTTCTTCGGATTGTGGTGTCGGGCTACCCGGGCACAAGCGAAGAAATGGGTAGATCTTATCTAGTGGGTCCAACTCTAGTGCGAAAGCGGGTGAAAAACCTCGTTGTAATAACCCTGTCGGCACTCCTCGTGAAGAGTGCTCATTTGGCCATGGCAACAAGGGGGACTTACATCTTGTGGGTAAAGCCGTACAATCTCTGCAGAGTGTTAAAAACTATTTGAATAGCCGCGTCCGTGTTCATGGACAAGAACTGGTTAGGCCACACACTGGTTAGACTGAGTTTTGTTTGCAAAAACTTGGGCAAAGGGATTAAGGATGTGGGTATGACGTGTCCACAAGAGAGCAATTTAGGTCACGCTGCGGGTGGCAAGGAATTGCAGGAGAAAGGGATTAGCCGTGCTACTAGGGGTAGTACGGGCTGGTGATGGGAATCTTAGATGTCGATAGATGGAGCTATCAAGTCAAGGCAGAGAAAGGAGGTAGCAGAGACTACCTCATGAGATGACATGAATGTTTGAAGTACTTTATTTTCCAAACTTGCCTTAGAATCTATTATTCGTGTATTTAAATTGAAAACTTACTTTCCGCACAACATGTGAACTAGAATAGAGCTATCTACTTGAATCAAGCCTTGCATGGAATTTAGCTGTATTACTCTCCTGGGAGAATTACTTGCGAGTACATTCAATATACTCACCTGGCTTGTTGATTTGGCCAGATGAAGGAGACATCAATTCCGAAGATACGATTACGATCATGAAAGCTAGGGTGTAACCCCAGTCAGTTGCCTGTCGGGTATGGCATATTGATGAGCTTCATGACCGCTTGATTTCCGCTGCAAGTTTATAGCTGTTGGGCTACAGGTATTAGACTTCGACCTGAACAGTCAAACTACATGTTATAGGCTGATATATGCGTGTATGACAATGATATACAGGTTAACTTATGTGTACCGGCTACTGATCATGGGACCGGTACAGTGATCACAAGGGAGTATCCGGCCTTAAAACCGGGTACTCCACATCCCCTCAAGAAGGCTCCCGGGGGTTACACACATCTCTTCGTCACCGTCGACAAGTTCACCAAGTGGATTGAGGCCAAGCCAATTGCCACGATCACTGCCGAACGGGCCGTCGAGTTTTTCCGGGACATCATGTACCGGTTCGGCGTCTCCAATAGCATCATCACAGACAATGGCACCCAGTTTACTGGCGGCGCCTTCCTCCGATTCTGCGATGACTACAATATTGGCCTCAGCTTCCCCGCTGTGGCACACCCACGCACAAATGGGCAGGTTGATCATGCCAATGGTCTGATTATGCAAGGCATCAAACTTTGGATCTTCTAGCGCCTAAAGAAGTTTGTGGACAAATGGGCAGCGGAGATGCCCTCGGTGCTCTGGAGCCTGCGGACTACACCCAATTGGTCAACCGGTTAGACCCCTTTCTTCATGGTATACGGAGCCGAGGCCTTACTGCTGACTGATCTGGAGCACGAATCCCCACGCATCCATGCTTACGATAGGGACCAGTCGTAGAAAGCAAGACAAGATGCTGTTGATCAGCTTGAAGAGGCACGCGAAATTACTTTCCTTCGGTCAGCCAAGTACTAGCAGGGTTTACGGCACTATCACAGCCGGCACATACGCGGGCGCGCGTTCAACGTTGGTGACTTGGTCCTGCACCGAGTCCAGTCCAACAAGGATAAGCACAAGCTCTCACCGCCATGGGAGGGTCCGTACATTGTCGCTGAAGTGCTGTGCCTGGGGGCTTACCGACTGAAGGATAAGGACGGCAACGTCCTCACCAACGCATGGAACATTGAACAGCTACGTCGCTTCTATACTTAAGCTTTGTACTTTTATACTTTAAGTATGAATACATGAATAAAATATTTCTTTGCTCCATCCGAGTAATTCTTAGGGTTCCCGACTGGCCCGCTATGCACGCTCACAACTACGCATAGTGGACACTCGGAGTTTACACCTCACTGGGTGCGCCTAAGCGCACTCGGGCTTCTCTCTTTCAAACAATCATTTTTAGTACTGTGTAAAAAGCTTGGCATTAACTCTTTGTCTTTGATCGCCGGTCTACGTCACAACCCTGTGCTACACGGGAAACAGCCCACGGCTAATCTCTATGCAATGGGGGCTACGCCGGATCGGCAAGAGCACACACAAAGAGCTAACTTACACATGAACGAATCTTTACGAAAGAGATTAACAAACACAGAACATGTTCGCCAAAGACACGCATAAAAGAGTAACATTCGGACTTTCTGCGTACTTGACATGCATTTCGAATAGTTCATATACATATCCCTACTTCTACAGGTCGGCACGGTCGGCTAGGGAATTCGTGGCAGCATGGACTTCCTCCATCAGCGCCGAGACCTCTTCATCGGGGACGTCAGCAGCAAGTCCCTCCTTGATCTCTTTCATGTCAATCGACAGATAGTGGGACTTAGCCACCACGAGCGCAAACTGGACTCCAGCCCGGGTGGACTCCTTCAGCAAGGCCTTCGCCTGATCAGGCGCTCGCTAAAGGCAATCCACGACCACCTCCGCGTGGTCCGGGGTCGGGTCGTCCTCCCACAAAGCGTCGCAGGCCATCCGACCTGCCACCTTCAAGGACTCGGCCGTCTTGTGTATCTTCCCAATGCGTATCTGGAACGCTGTGGAGACAAAGCAAATACATTAACAAGATAATCGGCAAGCTCCGACTGAGCAGACGAGGGTCAAGTCCTTATCGGCGGCAGAGTCCAAAGCCCTCTTATTGGCGGACTTGGCGTTGTCCAGGGCCCACCTCAGGCGACCCTCAGCTGCAACTTTCTCTTCCTTGAGCTGCCCAACGCGAGCCCTCATCACCTCAAGCTCTTCCCTGAGCTTGGAGGCCTCTTCTCTGAGCTTGGCGGTCTCTTCGAGCTCCTTTTTGAGCCCGGAGGCCTTACCCTCAGCAGCTGCAGAGGAGGTTACGAAGAGTCAGCATAGCTCACGTGGAAGCAACTGAAGAAGTTCAGACTCATTACCTTGAACGTCCTTCTTCAAGGACTCGATTTGTGCTTCCTTCACGATCACCCACTCCTGCACTGTGCGGAGGGTGCCTTTCAAGTTTTTCCACTCGGCCTGGCGCTGGCCGAGTCGGTCGAAGACCGGGAGCTTGGCCTGGAGGAACTCGGTTTTGTCCTTGGACCTCCTGGTTAAGTTCTGCATAGACAACAAAAGAGATCAGCTATTCGAGAAAAGCGTCAAGACCCTCCGCTTGGTTCCACGAAACTGAGTGGAGGCTCGAGGGCTACACCCACTGGGTGCACTGATCGTGCCCCCAGTGCGGAATCTACAAGCCAAAAAGAACCTCCGCTCGACTGTTCCAGTCGGCCGGAGGCTCGGGGGCTACAGCCACTGGGTGCACTGATCATGCCCCCAGTGCGGAATCTACAAGTCAAAAAGAACCTCCGCTCGACTGTTCCAATCGGCCGGAGGCTGAGGCCTGCACCCACTGGGTGCATTGATCGTGCCCCCAGCGTGAAATCTACGGCTAATAAAGAGCCTCCGCCCGACTGAGACAGTCGGGCCGAGGCTCGGGGGCTACTCCCCAGTGAGAGCACCGTCTATGCACTCACGGCGAAAAACAGAGAGGAAACACAAGGGCGAAAATCATACCTGCATTAACGGCCATATCTTGCTGTTCACCAAATTCCTTCGACGGTAGCACCCCCGCCTCCACCATGGCCTGCAGTTTGGCCTCAGTCACTGTGGACTTCGCCCAAGGCACCATCAGATCAGTTGAGAAGTCCTTCTCACCGAATGTGGATGACAGCACCGAGCTCTCCACCTTCTCTTCGAACAAGTCCACCTCCTTGATGATGGTGGGCATCCAGCGGCAGCGGACCGGATCTAGGGTTTTGGATTCTTGATCGGGGTTTGGCCGGCTAAGGTGGGGAGGCGAATGCACAGAGCACTATGCGGCAGTGAGATGGATGTAGAAATGCAGCGATTCGGATTTGCTGCGGGGCGGCGCTCTCGATTCAGTGGGGCGCAGGGAAGACGCAGATGCTATTGGGCGCTAAGGAGACAAAGCATGAATTGAATGGAAAATGAGTGGGCCGCGCTGTTCCCCTGTCTTATAAAGCAAGATAGCTTGGGCGGTGCGACTCTTCCGCTTCCATGGTGCGATTCTTTTGATTCCACAGTGTGACGTTTCCGCTTCCAGCGCCCGCTTGACCAAGGTTTCAACGGTTGGCCTTCCGGGGTTAACGGACATTTGAATACACCCCAAATAAAGAGCGACTGTAACGTGCCTCCAACGGGCCGCTAGTCAGTTACCGAACAACTCGGGACTGAAATGTTACAGTTTGAATGGTTTCGGTGGTTGACCTCCAGGGGCCCACAGCCACTTGAATACACCCGAGTGAAGGGTGGCAGTAGTGCGCCTCCAGTGGGCCACTAGTCAGACACCGAATGACTCGGGACCGAAGTGCTACAGCCTGTGTTCTGGTTCTAGCATGAATTTCGAGGGTATCTCCCCCAGAGGGACACTAGCTGGACCCGAGCTACTTGGGTAACCAGGGACCACTCGGGAATTTAGTCAAGAATCATGGTATGCCCCCTGCTGGTTGATAGCTGGTCTCTATCCGCTGGAAATGACCGGATACCACCAGGACTTACCCGTTATTAGCTCACCTGCCATGATATTCCTGCCCTACGGGTGAATATTACTCGGCTTATTACTTTTATTCCACAGGAGTTCTATGAGTCCCTTACAATCTCCCTGCAAGCAATGAAGAGGCGTGCTAAGGCCAATACCAATCGGGAAACTTGCCCAGGGAGAAGGCAAAAAGCACTTGGTTTGGGTGAAGGCGTTACCAAGACAAGTTGCAGCCAGATCGTGAAGGACTCAGGGGCTACTGACGATGACATAGCACCCGGGTATCGTCAAGGAGGACAAAGCCAGCCTTCTGGTCATAGGGTGGGCCGGGCCGACTACTCGGAGTCCGACTTCTACATGGGGGCGCTTCATCGACATGGAGTACAAGACATAGATATAGACTTACCTGATATCATGGGATTATAGTTGTAACCGATTAGGAAATCTACCAGTAGACCGATCCGGACTCATGTAACCCCGCCCGTGTCGTCTATAGAAGACAGGGCAGGGATCCTCCGATCGGTAAGCAATACAGAAGAGACTTAGAAGTCTTCATATTCTTAGATACACACATAACCCTAGCAACCTAGAGATCTACTCTCAAGGTCTTGCGGCACTCGAAACACAAACAATACAATCCACCAAACACACGACATAGGATATTACCTCTTCCCGAGGGCTTGAACCTGTCTAAACTATGTGTCCCGTGTGCACCCATCTAGATCAGCTACGCATACACTGCCCCATATTCATTATTGCCGGATCAAAACACCGATAGGACCCTCCGTGGTTTGACACACGAGGATCCTCTATGGTTTGAGACTACGGGGACCCTCCATGGTTTGAGACTCACCAGGGGACCCTCCGTGGTTTGACACTACGGGAACCCTCCGTGGTTTGAGACTCATCAGGGGACCCTCCGTGGTATGACACACGAGGATCCTCCTTGGTTTGACACACGAGGACCCTCCGTGGTTTGAGACTCACTAGGGGACCCTCCGTGGTTTGACACTACGGGAACCCTCCGTGATTTGAGACTCACCAGGGGACCCTCCGTGGTATGACACACGAGGATCCTCTGTGGTTTGACACACGAGGACCCTCCATGGTTTGAGACTCACTAGGGGACCCTCCGTGGTTTGACACTACGGGAACCCTCCGTGGTTTGAGACTCACCAGGGGACCCTCCGTGGTTTGACACATGAGGATCCTCCGTGGCTTGAGGCCGTGGGGACCCTCCATGGTTTGATGATAATATTTCGCTCGTTCTACTTGTGTATCGTGTGCTCATGCTTCGTGGTTGCATCTTCGCAGCTCAGCCATGACTTCACGACGGGAGGCGGATGCTGGTTTGTTTACGAAACGGAACTCAAGCGACTTCGACAGAGGAGATTTTGCGCTCCCTGACGAGGCGTGCAATCAATGTCGCATTGGCACGAGATCGCCCAAGAAACTTCGTGTACAAGTCATCCTTGTTCGCCTCGACCCCCTCCTCCTCAGGGTCAACAGCGGCCGCCTTGCCCCTGGAGGGCATGTCTAGGGGCACCCTCGCAGAAGCCTTTGCCAACGCAGCATGCTTGCCCTTCTCCTTAGCAAAGACGCCCGAAGGCAGCCTTATCTTCGTCGTGGTGCCCGTGGGCATCGTCTTCCACATCGGAGCCCCAACATGCACGCCCTTCGTGGGCGCATGTCAACACCGGGTAGTCCATGTTAATGCTGAGCGATACACTGACTCCGTATGGTGCATGTCGATGCTAGACGAAACTTGTCGACGCTAGGTGGATCATGTTGGCGTTGAGTGGCACAATGATGTTGCTTGGCGCTTGTTAATATCGGGAGGCGTGTTGCCACCGAGTGGCGTATGTCGATGCCTGGTGGTGAGCTGACGCTGAGTGGCACGTTGACATTGTGTGGCGCATGTCAACGTCGGGCGGTGAGCTGATGTCGAGCGCACATTGAGGTTGTGTGGCGCATGTCAACGTTGGGCGGTCCATGTTGATGCCGAGCGACACGCTGACACCATGTGGTGCATGTTGACGCTAGGTGGAACTTGTCAACGCCGAGTGGACCATGTTGATATCGAGTGGCATGCTGATGCTACTTGGCACATGATGATGTCGGGCGGCTATGTACGTTGAAGCTAGACGCTCTGTGCCGTTTTCGGGAGAGCCCCGTGCCATGATGACATGGAGTTCGTTACCTACAATTTATGTAGAAGTTATTTTTTTTTGCATGACTTTGCGTATTTTGGTACAACGTTCCCGCATGGGTTGTTGAAGTGATGGTGTCAGAGGAGACGGTGTTTCTTGGTTGGAACAAGAATTTCTAGGATGTTGTGGGGCAAGAAGTACCTTGTCTCCCATTATAAAAATCTAGTGCATGAGGATGCCGTGGAGAGCGCTTTTGTATCTTCTTCTGATAAAAACACCAGTGCACGATGGTAGTCATTGCTCGACATGTGACGGTGACAAACACTTATCCACATAATGGCAACAATCACTTAGTCATGCGATGATGACAACCACTCAGCGTATGGTGGTGTCAAATATTAAGTCACGTGATGGCGAGAAACACTTGGTTGCTCGATGGCACTGACATCCGGTCACGTGATAGCGATAAACACTTGGTTGCTTGATGGTAGTGACCTCTGATTGCACGATGACAACTAGCGCTCAGTTCATGACAACAGCAAACACTAGACGCACAATGACATGAAATGAGCGACACATGCTGGTGTCAAAAGTGTGGCGTACGACGGCGGTAATTATGGTAACACTCGGCTTAGTGGTGAAGCCGATAGCACATGACCCCAGAGGGGAGGATGATAACACTCGAGATGGCTTGCATATTCTAAGCATCGCGGCATTTCTCTCGGGTATTGCCCCACATACCCGACCTTAACATGAGCCGTGGGTTGTTGAAATAAATTGGAGATGTCGTTAAGTATGCATAATAAAAATAAATACTTTGTTAGGTATGCAATGCAGTACTCGCTTCCCATCAAAGAACACTTAGTGCTCCAAGGAGCTTTTTTTGCCGTGATTTAACATGCTTACTTGGCTTGACATGGCATGGGGGCCCAACCCTGGAGTAAAGGAGCGTTCTGTCTAGCATAGGCATTAATCAATGTTGCTGGGAGCTATCATTGTGCAACCTTGGAGGGAAAGGACGCTCTATCCCTAACGAAGGTGGCTCGACATTGGGGGGAGCTATCATCGCGCGACCTTGTGGGGAAGGGACACTCACGGAGGTGGCTCAACATTGCGGGGAGCTATCGTCGTGCAACCCCGGAGGGAAGGGATACTCTATCTCAAATGGAGATGGCTCGACATTGTAGAGAGCTATCATCGCACGACCCCGGAGGGAAGGGACACTCTATCCCGCATGGAGACGGTACGACATTATGGTGAGCTATCATCACGCAACCTCGGAGGGAAGGGACACTCTATCCTGAATGGAGATGGCTCGACATTGCGATGGGTTATCATCACGCGACCCCGGAGGGAAGGGACACTCTATTCTGAATGGAGATGGCTCAATATTGCGAGGAGCTATCATCACGCAACCCCGGAGAGAAGGGACACTCTATCCCGAATGGAGATGGCTCGACGTCATAGGGAGCTATCGTCGTGTGACCCTGGAGGAAAGGGACACTCTATCTTTGACAGAGATGGTTCGACATTGCGGGGAGCTATCGTCACGCAACCCTGGAGGAAAGAGACATTCTATCCCGAATGGAGATGACTCAGCATCTGAGAGCTATCGTGGCACGATCCCAGAGGGAAAGGACACTCTCCCGGATGGAGATGGCTCGATGTCAAAGGGAGCTATGAGCTATCTCAGGACGTGCACGTGCAGACGCAAACACTTTGTTGCTGGACAGAGATCCTTGCATGATGTTGTTGAAGGGGGGGTACAGAGGATATCAGTGTCCGAACGTGTGCGTGACAGAGGTCAATGTCGAGCCCTGTGCACGATGTCACCGAAGACGGGCGTGGTGGACGTCAGAGCCCAGCTACATGCAGAGAGGGAAGTTGATGTCAAGCCCATTGTGATCGAAAACAGGCGCGGTAGATGTTAGAGTCTAGGCAAACATAGGGAGGAGGTTCATGTCGAGCCCCTTGTGCGATGTTACTAAAGACAAGCGCACGGACGTCAGAGTCCAGGCGCACACAGGGAGGTGGTTGACGTTGAGCCCTTGCACGATGTCACTGAAGACGGACACGAAGGGCGTTAGGGTTCAAACGCACTGAGCCTCACGTAGGGGTACATGGGTTGTTCGCGGGTGTACGCGCAGGGTACACGTGGGTTGGGTACGCGCGAAGCCTCCCGTGGAGGTGCGTGCAAGGATATGCGTAAAGCTTCCTGTGGGGGTATGCGAAGAGTACACAGGGAGCCTCCTGCAAGGGTGCACGTAGGGTGCATAGGGTATGCGTGGAGCATCCCGTGGGGGTCTACACAGGGTACACGGAGCGTCCCGCAAGGTGCGCAGGGGTATGCGCGGAGTGTCCCGCAGGGGTACGCGAAGGGTGCGTGCAAGGGAGCGTCCCGCAGGGGTACGTGCAGGGTGCGCGAAGCGTCCCACAGGGTGTGCAGGGTGCGTGGGGAGTCCCGCAGGGGCACGCATAGGATGAGCGCAGGGTGCACGTGCAGGATATGCGGGGGTATGTGCGGAGCCTCCTGCAGGGGTGCGCAAGTTGCACGGAGCATCCTGCAGGAGTACGCGAAGGGTGCACGCAGCGTCCCATAGGGTTACGTGCAGGGTGCGCGGAGCGTCCTGCAGGGGTGCACGCAAAGTGTGCATGGAGTCTCCCACAAGGGTACGCGTAGGGTGCATGAAGCGTCCCACGGGGGTGCACGCAGGGTGCGCAAAGCGTCCCGCAGGGGTGAGCACAAGATGAGCGCATGGTGCACGCGGAGCCTCCCGCTGGGTTATGCGCAGGGTGTGCGGAGCCTCCTGCAGGGGTGATACATAGTCATGCATTAGGGAGGTGATCCTAGTCACGCTCGGGCTCCTCCTCTTAGATGCTATGGTTTTTCGCTCAGGTCCCCATGGTCGGCGCAACTATCGTAGGTACAGGCCTAGACAATGAGAGAGAAGCACCCCCGTTCGGTTATGTAGGCCTACGAGGGTACGCGTAGGGACCTGAGGGAGAAGGTGGCGAGCGTAGCTAAGCCTCACGAGCCTATTTTGTATTGCTCTCCCAAATTAGGGTTTGCGAATGAAAAATAAGAAAATGGATCCCCCTCCCCCTTACCCTTGGGGCTCTATTTATAGAGATGGAGGTGGGCTAAAAGTGAGGAATTTATAATATTGCCCCTCGAGATACAAAACATTGATTGGAAGGGTTTTGACTATTTACATAGCATTTAATTATACATCGTTGGTTTAGGGATAACGCGCAAATACCTCTCCAACAATTACTCCTTCAGAACTTTGAGTTGGTGGTAGGGAGTTCACTCTCCTTTTTGTTTCTCTCCCCTAAATGCTAGGACCACCAGTATTCATGCCATGCCAAACAACTAGCCTAATCCTACTGCCTCCCTCCCGAATCCCCGTTGTTCTGCTGCATCTCCTTTCCAAAGAAAAGTTTGCTTTCACACCTTAACTATTTTCTGAGTGTTAGAATATATATTATGTCATATCAGGATTTGATATGAATTGTTAGAATTACGATGCCCTATTTTCATCATATCTCTAGGAGACTTCTTATACTCCAAATCTTGTAACTCCATATATACTCACCATCAAGGCTCAATATATAATCCATTGATTCCACAATATTCATCCTCTTACATGGTATCTGAGTTATGTCCTTAGCCAATAGCCTCTAATACGCTTCCACACCACGTCGCCCCTTGGGAGATCAATCTCACCTGAGGGTTGCACAACCTGTAGCTAGGGTTCGAGTTGCCGATCGCGTCGATCATCTGTCCTGGAGAGTCATTTTTCGATCTGGTCTGATTGGGTTTTTCTCTCTTGTTGATCGCTTGATTGATTTTCTTTTTTGGTTTGTTGGTCATAGATCGGTCTTGCATCACCCACCGCCGTCGTCGACTCTACTCCGACATCTAAATCTACTCTCCTCTGGTCGTCCCTTCTTCCTTGATGTCACGATGGACACTAGGAGCGCTGCCTCGAGGACGCCTTCAAACATTGCTTTCCGGCTACAACATCCGCACATTACCTCCACGCCGGATCATCGTTGCCATCATTGAGTACGTGCACTACGCCATTGAGCATCGGACATCGACCGCGTTTGCCCCCTCCAGCCATAGTAGCCGCCTGTGGTCATCGCCATCCAGCTGCTGCTGCACCTCTCCAACAACGGCACCCCCGCAGGTGGCTCCTGGTGCTGCATTACAACTGGCACCACCTCCCTCGGTGTGGCATTATCGCCCATTGACACATGCACATGGTCTTCATCACGCTGTTCAGGTGCTTCCCTGCCTAATCTGAGTACCGCCATCGCGTCATCACCTCTCTCTCACCTATCGTTCGTCATCTAGTCAAACACGTACATGCATATAGTGTCGTCATCTGGTTTTTATTTGCATGCCTTCATGCACCTTTTATGTTTCATCTTTTCATTGCAGCCATGTCGCATCAGCATTTTCTTCTCTGCCGCTCTTGCACTGCAACCACCGTCGCGTCCGCTCTTTGCTATTGTTTCTACAACCCTCGAGACACTATATCAAGAATGATGCTCATTCGTGAGAGGGACGACTTCGAGAAGTTAACTCCCACTGAGGTGCTTCGAAGAATCATTGCCCATAAGATGGCAATCCAAGACAAGAAAGAGCACGTGGCCTCCAAATCAAGCCTCAAGAAGAATATCATTTTGAAGGAAAAATATGTCATCGAGAATGACTCAAGCGACGATGAAAAGCAAGAGGGACTTGATGAAGAGGACATTGCCCTATTTGTGAGAAGATCTTCTAAGATGTTCAAGAAGGGCAATGCTAGTGATGAAAATATGCAAGGAAACAAGTATTGAGAAGTGGAAAGAAACAACCACATGGGAGAGACAAGATCTGTTATCGAAGTTTGAACTTTTGGCAAGGCTCTATGTCTCCGTTGAGGAAGCTTGATCCTAAATCGAAGCTAGCACTAAAATATGCTCTTTCCTAAAGAAGCTTGTCGATGTAAATCTTCTCTTCTCTTGTGGCAGCTCTTCACCTTGCCGTAAGCGAGCTCCAAACCCTCACAAACTTCTTGGGCCGCTTCATAGTCCTTGAAGGCTTCCAAGCGACTCCTAGCTGTCTAGGAGATGCCAATGTTCTAGAGTAACAGGCTTTAATCAGTTCGGCCTAGAGAAAAACTCTTACTTGATACTCAACTACGGCTCAATCTCTCTCAAAGGTTTACTCACAAGGATAAAAATTTGAGCATAAGGAAATGTGGAGTACCACTAAAGAGAGCAGAGGAATGTATTAGCAAAGAGTTAGGCGTGCAAAGAGCCTTGGGGGTATATATAGCCAACCCCTTAAAAACTAGCCGTTAGTGCAAAATCAATAGAACTCGGAGGTTCCGACATGAACCCAGAGGTTTCAACATTTCAAATCAATGGCTATATCGTGTGTACAACAATGGATCTTGGAGACTAGGGCAAGAACCCGGAAACTCTGACTATTCAAATCAATAGCAATATCATGTGTCCAACAATAGATCTTCAAGTCGTCCTTCCCTAGAACTTTTTAGGGTCATCAATGCTGGTTATATCATTACTTTTGAGACTAAATTACCTAATCATACTTGATGCACACATTAGTCACTTAACTGTTTGTCATTAATCATCAAAACTCACTTACGAGACCATTTATCATCAAAACTCACTTGCAGGACCAAGATGCACTTTCAATCGCCATGCTTGCATCCTTTCCGCCTTTACTTTCTAATACCTTTACTTGTGTTCTTTTAGGTTGCTAGAAGTTGTTTCGCTTTCTATCTTTCATATTAGCATCTTTAGATTGTATTTTTTTAATTGCCTTTCACCCCTCTCTAGGCGACATCTTTGATCATTTAGTTTTTCCTAATGCTCCCGTTGCAATTGCGGGGGAATGTTAGTCCAACGATTTTCTGCCTTCAGTTTTCTCTCCAGTCTGACTGTCCACCATGCTCCTGCCGTCCGTGACGCTACCACTATGACCATGGAGGATGTTAGATTATATATGGTTATGGCATATTAGGATTTGATAGGAATTGTTAGGATTACGATTCCCCTGTTTTCATCTTATCTCTAGGAGGCTTCTTGTACTTTCAAATCTTGTAACTCTATATATACTCGTCCTCGAGGCTCAATATATCATCCATTGATTTTGCCATATTCGTCCTCTTACACTACATGCACATTACACCCCCGAACTCTAAAACCGGATAATCTAACCATCAATACTCCTGAGACCATTCAAAAACAGTTTTGACCATTTCAAAGTAGTTCTGGATGACATAACACTTTTGTGTCAGCCACATCACCTCCAAATCATTTTTATGATTTAAAAATATTCAAAGTTTCATCATAAAACAATCGGCCATTTTTCTAAAATTTTTGGGAAAAAGGAGTTGAGAGATAATTTTGGAATTTCTCAAAATGTTCAAAATCGATAATTTTTTCAAGATTTCTAATATTTTGTTTTTAAAAAATTTCATTTTTTCCAAATTTTCAAAATTAGGGGAAATTTGAATTTTTTTTGAATTGTGATTTCTTTGATTTTTGTTTTGAAAGTCTAATTTTTTTAAAAAAAACCGACCTTCTATTTTCTAGCTTCTTGGATAATATAGAGGTGATATGGTAGACACGTAGGCACCACATCATATAAATCACTTTGAAGTGGTCAAAACTGTTTTGAAATGGTCTAGGGGGTATTCTACCTGTTTTGAGAGTTGATGGTTATATTTGTTCTGTTTTAGAGTTTAAGGGAGTAATATACACTTAGGTAATAATAAAGAGGTAAAAAATACACCTTTTCCCCTCTCCAATCTCCATCCTCTTGAATTTCAAAATTCAAATCTTAGGAATCCATCCGCGAAAAAGATGTGGCTAAGCAAATGCGTATGTACCCTTCTTTGTCTCAGCCATCCAATATTGTACCTTGTTCTCGTGTCGTTAGGTGACCCTAGATCGACACCGAATGCCCTGACACACTCGGTCCTAAAGCGATTAACATCGCTATCGGACTCGTCATCAGGGTAGAAATTGCTGAGATCCACGCTATTGGCAATCGGCTCCAGATTGGATGGAAGGGCAAAATCATCGTAGAAACGCTTATCTAAGAAGTCGGATCTCTGTGCAGACCTTGTCGGATCTTGTGATAATCTTAGCATTGATTCGATGGAATCGACTGAAGAGGCCCCTACGGTCGGTGTTATCTATCGACGATTGGTAAACCGCCGATCTTACGGTATTCGTGATAAAAAGAGAATGAAGGGTTAGGGATACCCTGGGGCCTTATGAAGTCAGTTAAGGCACCACAGAACAACGATTTAGATAGGTTCAGGCCTCTCTCAGGATAACAATCCTACGTCCTGTGTGCATATATTGAATCTCGAGACAGTGTACAAGGGAATAGTTAGTAGCTAGCTTAGATAAGATCGGCGGATCTCCTTGCACTGATCTGCTAGGGATCGATTTCCTAGAGGTGTTTGGATCTTCTCTTAGATGTCTTCTCCTCGAGCTCTCTTTCTCCACAGGGCCTTCTGGTTTCTTTTATAGAGGGTACGCCGTACTAGGTACGAAGTCGTCTTCGACTATGACTATTATCCTTAAACGTCGGGATTGACTTCCTAGTTTAAAGGGTATCCGATCTCCTGCGGATAGTTTCCTTATCTCCTAGAGTTCTTTACGAATACATTAGCTGCTCCGGGTATTCAGGGTATTGTACACGGATATTATCTTCGTATACGGTAGAATTGTATTATTCATTGTCAATCTTGCAGCTTGGTGGGTGGCCACTGATGAAACCTCCATAGGAGATTGCTTTGCGACAAGAGCCGATGCAAAAACCATTGCAAACCTCACAAGAAGAAAGTAGGACTAGTCGCTAGCTAGTCATGTCGCAGCGCTGGAGACAAATGGGAAGAATGGTTAGAGAAGGAATGAGATAGAAGCTTGGAGTGGAGCCTTTTTTTTCAAAGACCAATTACCATGCAAGGACCTACCGCTATTGTAATATTCCCTACAGTCCTCTAAAAGCTATCTTTTGGACATCGATAGTGTCTCTAAAATACAATTTTGACCACTGATATCTACTATAACATATTTATGCAGACCAACAAAATTACACATTATGGAATTATTTTCTGAAACAAAATTATCCACATGATTTTCAAATATCCAATATAAAATTTGAAAATTTAAAAGATATTAGTAACCTAAATTTTAAAATTTTGATTCTACTCAAAACCCTAATTTTTACAGAATGGGAGAGAGCGCATCAATTTGGTGTTGAAGAGATTAAGCACAGTGAAATTTAGACGCTCCCGAAGCGAACCGAGTTAGACACAACAACCTCGGTCGGACCCGGGCGCGGCGACGAAATCCCATCTCGTGGCCACGGGAAGCACACACCGCGACCTCTTCCTCCTCCCATTCCGTCCACAGCCACTCCTCCCCTGCAAGATGCCCACCACCACCACCACACCCTCCTCCTAAACCCCAGCCACGCCACCCATGGCCGCCGCCGCTACCTCCTCCCTCTCCCTCTCCCTCCACCTCCGCCCCCGCCCGCCTCCCCATGCCCACCGCAGGCCCCCTCGCCACGCCCAATTCCTCCTCTCCCCTTCTCCTTCTAACCCTCCGCCTCCCCACCACCTCCTTGTCGCCCACGGCCGGCTCCCTCCCCCGTGGCGCCCCTCCGTTAGGGCGCGGGCCGGCACCATCGAGGTGCCGACCCTCGCGCGCCCCGGCGGCGCCGTGGAGACCGACCGCCTCCCCTCCGACGTGCGCGACCGCGCCATGGACGCCGTCGACCACTTCGGCGGCCGCGTCACCATCGGCGACGTAGCCTCCCGCGCCGGCCTGCAGGTCGACCAGGCGGAGCGCGCGCTCCAGGCTCTCGCCGCGGACACTGGTGGCTTCCTGGAGGTGCTCCTCTCTTAATGCTCCTTTACCTCATCCGTGGCTAGCCTTCGGGCCCTTCGGCGATCTGAGCGTGAAACTGTTGCGATCTGTATAGGTTTCGGGGGAAGGGGAGGTGCTGTACGTCTTCCCCAAAGACTACAGGGCGAAGCTCGCTGGCAAGTCGTTCAGAATGCGGGTTGAGCCGCTAGTCGACAAAGCTAAGGTGTTTAAGAGATGCAATTGACTTTCTTGATTCATGTGAGCCGGTGCTGATTTTGGTTTTTTTTGCTTCTTTGCAGGAAGTGGGTGCGTATGTAGTGCGGGTATCTTTTGGGACGGCACTAGTTGCCTCTATAGTGCTTGTATACACTACCATCATTGCCATTATCTCAAGCTCAAGGTATGTTTGCTATTGCAATGAGTCTGTTGTGCACTGATTACTATGTTGTACCCCCAAAGTGATTCAGGCATGATGTCGTCTTCTTTCTAAAGCATTCAATTCCCTGAAGTGATCATTTCTGTAAATGACTTTACATGAAAATGTGAAGTGGCTTTAATCGATATGGCCTAAGATAGATTGGTGGGGCTTCAACTCTCTTTATCTGGACAGTTTTCAGTCCCACTGAAAAAATAGAATAGAAAATAGATGCCATTCTACTCAAAGTCTCAAAGATTCCATCAGTGTTAGCGATTTTTTTTGTGTGTGTGGTTTAGGAACTTTAGCAGAGATAGTCATTTATCCCCCATTTCCCTTCCAGTGACTGCACTTCTCTTCTAATTACAGTGATGAAGATAATCGTGGTAGGCGGCGCAGGTCCTATGGTTCCACTATCTTCCTACCGACAGATTTATTTTGGTAAGTCTCCTGTAATTTTTGAAAGTGCATTCTTGGCTGAAAGGATCACAGAAACAATTTCTACTGCTTTTGGGGTTTGCGTGGCTACTCAACTACGGCACTTACTATTGTACGCTTGGAGTTGAATATTGCCTAGACTTTGCATGTTAGGAGTCGTGGTAGTTACTTCTCAAATGGAACATCCCATCAAAAAGAAGCCTTGAAAAAAGAAATACATCAAGTTGAGTTGTAATGTTGTCTTATATATGTGTTTCTTGGAAATTTACCCATTACACTCCCTATGCAATCTAAATGATGATTGGGGCATGATAATATTTCTGGTGAGATACGCATCAATTGACGTCTCTAACTACATGAACTATGCTATTAAGCTACCGAACCATTCAGCTGTAGTGGAATCTTTATTGTGGCATTTGGAAGTCATGATGTTACATCTCACACCACTTACATTTTTTTGACCCAAACACACCACTTACATATTAAGAGGGTTACTACAAAATGGTATACTTTTATCAATAAAACATATACTATTTTGAAATGTAACATTGTATATGAACATAGATCAATTACGAAAACATTATTATCATTTACAGTACAATCTCCTGTGTCCCACACAGGTACTTGGATGCAGGTTCCTACAGGAAGCGGCGGGCAGAAAAAGAAAATGGGATGAACTTTATTGAATCTGTAATTTAAAAGGGTTTGACTTGATTGTTCATTTTTATGTGTAATGCTGGCATGCATAGGTGGGTTGAAACTATATTATTTGAACTAATTATGCAGGTATTTTCATTTGTGTTTGGGGATGGCGATCCAAATGATGGGCTTGAAGAGAAAAGGTGGAAGCTGGTAAACACTTTTTCATAGAGCATGTAGCTCCTACTATTTGCAAGTTATCAAAGACCAGTTATTATTTATTAGTTTTTCCTGTGACAAATTTCAAGCGTCTCCTTGAATAAATTCACAGATTGGGCAGTATATTTCATCGAATGGTGGGGTTGTCACGGCAGAAGAACTAGCACCATATCTTGATGTACCAGCACCTTCAGAGCAGTCCAAGGCATAAAACCTCTGTTCCAAAGCACTAATAAGTATTGCTTATTTTTTTAAACTTGATTAAGTTTTCTACTCGCCCTCTGAATAGTTAATAAATATAATGTATAGGTAGCTAATTGATTATCAAGATGTTGTTACTGTGAGGAACTTTCCTATTAAATTATGAATTGAGTTGAGTCTCATCATATTCATACTATCTCTTCGAATCGCAGGATGATGAATCATTTATTCTTCCAGTTCTTTTACGCTTCCAGGGACATCCAGAAGTTGATGAGCAGGTCCACCTTTTCCCTCTCGTATATTTCAGGACTTTATTAGGGAACTACCATTAAGGCATGGCCCTATATTGCTCCTCTCAATTTTGGATACCTTCAACCTTGCTACTCACTGAAGATGACTTGCTCTAAAAACTGCCAACGAACTTGAACATGACTTGCTTGAATTGATCAACTTTGAAATGTCAAATATGTTAATGTTTTTCCTTTTCTTATTTAGGGGAACATTCTTTATCGATTCCCATCACTGCAACGCACTGCCTCATCAAAAGGAGGTGGGAGTAGGGAATATGTTGGTACAAAATGGTCCGCAATGTTCAGTGGCGTTGAAAAGTTTTTAGAGGAGAAACCATGGGAATTCAGGTTGGTATTTAGTCATTTTAAGCACGATTCACATTGTTGAATTAAATTTGAGCTGCTATTTCACCCTAAAACCTGGAACTGTTATTATGTAAACATAATTAGCATATTTGGATTGCAAATTTTACCTTGGAATTACGTCTTATACAATGAACTGCAATGGAGTCCAAACTCCAGAGATTAATAATTGTTTGGGTTGATATTGTAGAGGCTATTTGTAATCAGCTCTAAATTTTCTATTTTGAAATATGAACCATATCCTGTGCCCTTGCTGTTTGTGCCAACCCTGTAATTTTGCAGTAAAGCAAATGCATCAGAGAGGGCAATGGTTGCTGGTTTGGGAGGACTCAATCTTTTTGGTGTCATCATTCTCGGAAACTTATTGAAGTAAGAATTATAATTCTTCCTTCAAAATATCATTTCATTGAATTGTAATCTCTTCTACTAAATTAACATTTATCATGAAGGCAAATGACAATGACACCTGGTGGGCTTATCTCATTTGCTGCGCAGTTATTTCCCTTGCTTCAGGTATAGCTGGGCTTGCCTTCTTTTTATTTCTTTAAAAAATGGATTGGTCCTTCGACCCTTCCATTAAAGGCATATGGCTGAAAGAAATCACGAACCCTTTCCTTTTCTAAGGGAGTTTCTGGCTTTCTGCATGTCATGAATGTTGCTAACTGTTGATTGGTTGAATCATGTGTTCAACATACGATGGATATTATTAATGATAAACTGATACCATGTGGTCATTTGTAGATATATGCTGGTTCCTTTTTTGCAATACCATTATTTCGATGGTTTCTGCTACGCAAGACCAACAATGACATTGAAAGGAGGAACAAGGCCAGAGAAGAGAGAGCCCAGGAACTTGTTTTGCCAGAACCTTCTCTCAGAAGAAAGGTAAGAACAATTGAAAGTGCTATAGCTTTGTGTTGGAACTCAATGGAAACTGAAAATTTTGTAAAGACAAGCAAACATAAGGTCAATAACCTCTATATAGCTGGTCGTTACACACACACATAGACCTGTTTAGGGAAGCCAGGTATGGTTTAGAGCATTTTGCATAAATGTGATAGGACCAAACTTGAATGAGATCAGTTGTTTACTTCCTAGTTCCTGTGTGCATCATAAGGTTCTAAAAAAGAGTCGCTTTTAACTACAACAGCAAGTGGAATTATTATGCAACTTGATCGTCTCTTGTCAACAGCTACAGGCTGCAGCAATGAGTGTCTATTACTAAAGTGAAAAAAATGGTAATCGTGATAATTAGTATTGCACATATCTTCTTGTTGCATGCTGCAGTGTTAGTTATTATCAATTTGAGTTTGTTGCCATCTTGTCATCAACTTTCTTTTTGCACTCATTGGGTACATGGTTTATGCTTTGCTAGGTTACCTTAGCTGATTTCTAGTAACTTCAACTCTTGTTTTCTTTCCTTTTATTTTGAGTGGCATAAATTTAGCTAGTGTTTTCTTCCTTTTCAGTTGCTTAGTGCACGGGATATGGCTCAACGAAAGGTGATTACACCAGAGGAGATTGTCTACACTACCGAAAAGGATCTATTGGATCAGGAATATGAAGTCAAGGAGTGGGAAAGGCGATTTAAGGAACTTGAGTCAGACTGATGGTAATGATGGATATATTTGACATTCACATTATGTCTGCATGGTCCTTTGGTCTGGCTGGACGATCATGCATCCAATTAAATGGAGGATAGATCTGACTGAACCATTTAACCAAATGGGCAGAATGCCTAGACGAGATTGGATGGTTCTGAGGCCCACTGAGATAGGCTGAAAATTTTACGGAAGCTGTTGGCTTAATTTCATCGATCAAGGTCTGCTGCTGTACATATCTGTAACATTTAGTCTGCACACTTGTATAGGTAGTTGTTCAGTGCACAGGATCAGCAAATCAAAATTCAAAACTCATACACGGCAACCACGGATGATATCACTCTGAATGGAGGGCCAGCAGGACATGTAAAAGGATATGCCCGTTAAGCTGTTGCTTCAGACTTAGGCATTCTGGAATCTGGATTTATGACACTTTACGAGTGTTCATGTCAAATTCCATTTTTATACGTAGGAATTTTGTCATAACCTTCAAGGAATCAATACATGATTGGAATTAGCAATCTCTAGTATTCCTGAGATTGTTTTATACGAGTGATAAAATATCGAAAGAAGATGCGTCAGCCATCAGAATAAACAAGAGAATTTTTAAACCCCAAATGAAATGTAATGTAAAGATCATTTGTTATCTATTATCGACCATGGCTAGCACTAGGTGCTGGCCGATCAGTGTTTTCCTGATCAGCTGCCTCACCAACCACCTGTGCCCACTTAAGTGGATGGATTGGGGGCCGTCTCGGATTATCGCAGCACAAAAATCCTGCATGCAAATTATATTTATACTTATGTAACATTGTTATAATATTTTTCGCTACAGTTCAATAAAAACATGAAAAGTATATGCAACATCCGCGATAATTTTAATAAATACATGCAATAATTTTTTATGTGCATGTAACAAATTCACGTCCAATGCAACAAGTAAGAACTGGGAGTAGTGCAACGAGACGTATCAAAGTTTTCCTACTTCCTAATCTTTCATTGATTTGGTGCACTGAAATTGGAGACTTGGAGAAGTGCAAGGAGATCACCACAATGTTCATGTATATGTAATGCAAATTGTTTTCCGAGACCCTTCTATTTAAACATCTTGATTAAGTATTTTGGTATGATTATTGTTGGTTGCTTTGCAGATTTCATGTGTATTATTGTTTGATTCACGGACATTTTCCCGATTCCCGCCGGAATTGAACTACTGCACACCATGAAATTCCTCCAAATTTCATGTGGAATTCTTACGAATTAAAGAGGCTCTAAGATTTGGATCTCCTAATGACTAATTTGCATCCTCTATATATGTTTCCTCGGCATTGATGCCTTATATATGTATAGATAAATACCTGGAGGAACCCAGAACGCATGCTCCCTAAGCAATCGAAACCGCAGAGCAACATCATGGAGACTAGAGCTGTTGAATTCAGTTCCATGGATGTCACTTAATGCAGTGCCTGTCTGTTCTCCAAAGAGGTGGTCTATTCCGAGATGATGGAGTGCATAGACTAAGGTCATTCTCCCCACCACGTTGTTGCAAATCTCAAACAACATGTCGATGTCCTCGTCCAGCTTGTGGGCTCTCACCCTCATCCATTCATCCCTCTGCGTGTGCATACATGGATTAGTTTGGATTAATCAGAAAGGAATGTCTATATAGAAATTGATGCAGTATTCAACATTCCGTCCTAGCTTTTCTTAGTTCGGCTGGCAAGTCGTGTAGTTTGGGTTTCGATCCTGCCGGAGCATATGATAGGTCTACTGCTTTTGTCATTTTTGTAGAACCAAGTATGATCGTATTATTTTCACAAATTTTGCAAATGCACGTGTTCTAAACATGTTTCTATGGTCTTTTTTGAAACTTTAAGTGTACAAGTCCATTATATCGTGTTCTTGCCTTTCGTGCTAGGTTCGTTGGTATTGGTGCTGTGCTGCTTTCCCCTTCTATTGACTCCTATTGGTTAAGATTTTGTTGGCTTCCTCAGAACACTTGATATAATCTTGGTTGACTATTTTTAAAATAAACTTGATTTTGGTTGACTTGTTATGGTTGACATGAATGGAATCTTGGTTGATTTCTAATACATCTAAATCTGAGAATGAACATGGTCATGTTGATATTGCTTTACCTTCTATGAACATGCCATTCTTTACTTGTTATGGATAAATACATGCTTAGTATTTTATTCTTGTCATGTGCTATGCTGAAATTAAATGAGATTATCCTATAAATGCATCTTGCACGTATGAAAGTACTTAAGGAATTCTATTCCTAATGTGTTGCGGGTGAACTTAGCGTAGGAGACTTCTACGATGAAGAAATGTTGTTTCTAATGTCTAGTTGCTAATGTTTTTCCTCTCGGTCGTATATGTGGGTTATCTGTCCCTTTTGGAGATGGTTGTGATGCCATCTCAATGGTTTTAATTTCCTTCCACTGCATTTTTTAGAATTTAAATATGTGTAAACGACCTTCGAGTCGGATTTGATGTGAACTATGTATCCTCTCATGTATGAGAAAAGTCTATGGTCTCCTTCTTTTTGGCTTAGGCTTGTGCATAAGCCGGCTTAGGCTTAACTGCCCACAGAAGCTCCGATGGGAAGAAACCCTGATCCCCTTCTTTTTAGCTTATGAGATGTGAGCTTATTTACTGTGATAAATGGTACAATGTCTATAATACCCTTATAATTGTTTATGCTCTGTTTAATTATTAAATGATTCCATGGGTGCAAATTTGATAATACAGATCCCCTCTCCCAGCTACCTTGTGACTAGGTTACACTATCATTTGCAGTTTGAATGCAAATTCCATTCATATGTAGAATTATAGTGTTACACTGTCATTCCAGTTTGAATTATCATGCTATTATTCTCATGCTATTACTCTCAGATGAGTAATTGGACCGAACCTATATGAATAAGTACATGGGTCAGTCCACGCACATACAACATCAAAATCTTTTGCATTTCAAAAAAATTTGCATTGGTGAATTGCACACATCGAGAATTATACATACATCAGTGCATCATTGCATATAAACACACATCAGTTCATCAGTGCATACACATTCAAAACCCCCAAAAAAATCATTAGTTCATCAGTGTGCACAGCAGCTGGCCCACAAGCTTGCTGTGGATGCTGGTGGCCATTGACCTAAGGATGTTGGCGAGCTCGGCAGGGCAGGACAAGGGAGCTCCGAGACGTTGATGGATGGGGGCGCTCGAGCGCGGCGATGGGGGAGGTTGGAGGGAGGGCAGGCAAGCTCGGAGGAGGTCAGGCTGCTGGCGGTGGGGCGAGGGGAGGGTCTAGGGAGAGAGAGGAGGAGGGCAGGGGTGGTGGTGACCTCGGGACCGGCAGAGGACGGAGCTCGGGGAGGACAGGCGGCGGGCGGAGGCGGCCGAGCTCGGTGGAGGACGGGGCTCAGGCTAGCGGGCTGTTGCGCAGGGGAGGAGGAGGGCAGGGGCTCGGGCTGGCGGGAGAGAAGGGAGGTGGTGGGTTGGCGATGTCGAGGACAGGAGCAGGCCGACGGATCTGGCAACGACGAGGACGGGCGCTGGTGGCGGGGAAGGAGGAGGATGGGCGGGCGCTGCAGGTGGAGGAGGAGAAGGGTTGGTGAGCGCTAGCGACAGGGGAGGAGGAGGGCTGGCAGCGGGGTGCTCGGGAGATAGAGAGGAGAGGGTGGGGCTCGGGAAAGAGGAGAGCTTGGGTTGGGGCTTGGGATAGGGGAGGCGAAGGGGTGTTGGGGTGTGACTTACAAGCTGTAACCTTTATCTTTTCGCGTGCTTTGTATGCATTGGATCGATGTGTACGATAGGTTATCGAACTTAGGGGGTGTTTGGTTGGGTTTTTTAGCAGCTTTTTACTGGAAAAAGCTACAGTCCAACCAAACGGTCAGCTTTTCAACAGCTTTTGCCAACGGTAGCTGTGGGATTTGTAGTGCAAATTCAGCTGTTTGAAAAAGCTGCATTCTGTCAGCTTTTTGCAATGTGTTGAAGCTTCTGTGCTCATTTTCCAAAATGCTATAGATAATTTGGATAAACCAAAAGCCATATCTTCACTTTCCCACAGCTACAGCAGCTTTTCCAGATAGCCAGCCAACAGCAGCTTTGTCAACAGCCACAGCCCAACCAAACAGGCCCTTAATTTGCTGCACTCAAGTTAGAACTTAGTCTGCTGCGGCTGCTTTCAAGCTAGAGAAGTTTGACCTTTCATGGCCATCATTTGCTTCTTAGTCACGTTGTGGTGTGGGAAGCTTTTCTAGTTCCTTCACCGCTGGTCATAAATTCATTTATTTTTGGAAAGTTGGAAAAACACTTATTGTGTCTCTGACATACTGTTCTTTCTATGTTTATGACATGTGCGCCTAATTAAGAACATAACAAAGGTTTAATTTTCTTTTGTAAGGACATTGGAGGTTTCGATATAACTTGCCACAAGTTGGGTGGCTTATTAAGCCAGTGAATCTTTCTTTTTTCCATTGTGGCATTACTTTCTACTGTCATATATTCCTGTAAAGCATATATGAATTCTGAGTTTCTCTCTTTTGCTCAAGAGCAATGAATTTTTAAGGTCGGCTAAACTATCATTTTTCCAAATGCCTTCAGACTAACAAAGTCTGATTTCCGTGAGCCTGTAAACATTGGAAGCGATGAAATGGTGAGCATGAACGAGATGGCTGAGATAGTCCTCGGCTTCGAGAACAAGCAGCTTCCCATCCACCACATCCCTGGCCCAGAGGGTGTCCGTGGTCGTAACTCTGACAACACGCTCATCAAGGAGAAGCTTGGCTGGGCTCCAACCATGAGGCTGAAGGTACGCTCCCAAATTTTCAGACAATTTTTTGTTCTGTTCAACCACCCAAATTCACACACACGCAACGATGCAAATGCTGGTTACTCACCAAACTGAATCCAATTCTGCCTGCAGGGGGTGGCAAAGTGGTGTAATTTCTTAACAAAGTTGGAGGGCAGTTTGGAAAGCCCGAGAGCCATAAGCTCGGGAAGTTGGGCATCAGTAGCTTCCTGCTATCAACAGGAATTTGGGAGAGCTTATCTCGGCAGCTATCTCTTCTTTTTAACTTGTGGCTTCTTGGGGGCCATAAGCCAGCTAAGAAGCTAAAAAGAAGGGGGCCTATGTATCTTGTAATCCTTGTTCTTTAGAGTTTGACTTGAGATATTTAAGTTGTTAACGTGGCATCCCATACATCATGCGTGTATGAATTGAATGTATGGGACCGCCGTAAAGAATTAGGGTCCTCTCTCTGGTTTCGTTAAGTGCACTGATTCTGGTTGAGTGACCCACTAGTTGAGATGCTGGCTGGCTAGGCAGGGTGTGGGTGATCATGCCGAGCTTTCGAGTGGCCCACTAGCCCTAGGGCTAGATTAGGGTGAGGGTATGATCACTGGGCTCCTCTAAAATTATTGTGTTTACCAGATGAGAGTGACTCTGGTTCTTTCAGGGTTTCGGAATTTCATTTAACTCCTATTGCAATGTGTTATCTTTGCCCTGCTTGGCCAATGGTGATCGCATACACCTAAGTTGCGTATGATATGTTGGCCCTGTGTTGGAATACCCAACAGTGATAGATACACATGATGAATGCGCATATGGTATGTTGGGTGATTTCTCAGGTATTCAGACCTTACATTGCATATGAGTTGGTTGGAGTTCCGAAGTACTTACAGTATAGAAGAATCCCTCCAAAAAACCTTTCGTTTGCCTCTTCTCCATACCCATGATGCTCACTTCCCACCAGTCATCTAGACTATGGAATTGAGAGGATGGGGTTGACTGGATGCCACTTGAGGACCCAACCATCCCTCCACACCCTGGGCAAAGGTGCAATCTTCTGTGAGGTAGATGTTAGTCTCTACTTCAGTATCACATAACCCGCAGACCTCGTCATGGGGCCAACCGTGCACTGCCAGCCTATCAGTAGTGAGAGCACCGCCATGAAGGAGCAACCAGGCAAACATCTTGCATTTTGGCTCGGCGTGCGCTTTCTAGATTTTGTCGGCATTGAACAGAGTGATAGCTCCAGCAGACTGAAAATGGTAAGTAGAGCGTGCCAAGTACTTGCCCGAAGCCGTCCATCTCCAATGGATTGAATTCGGCATGTTTGGGTAGAGGTGCACCTCCTAAATCCTAGACCAAAGGAGGATGACCTCGGTAATCTATGTTGTGGTAGTGATTAGCCAGAGGGAACGAATCCAACAGTCCTCCAAAACCTCACCGTGAACTAAACAACACTTCCTTTTTGCAAGTAAAAAAAGGAAGACGCAAGCTCACACAGGGTAGCACCATCAAGCTAATGATCCCGCCAGAAGCTTATCATCTTGTCGTCACCTAGAATGATGCAGGTGGCAGTTCGGAAGAGTGCCCAGTATGTGTCATCATAAGGCAACGCCGAACCGGACCAAGGCCTATTGGGAGAACTTCACTGGACCATGCCCAACAGAGACGAAACACTTTCAAATTTTTTGAGGTCCAGGACACCAAGGCCGCCCAGCTCATTCGGTCTGCACACCATGTCCCATCTGACAAGTGAGTGACTGCCCAAGGAATGAGTGCCGTTGTCTCCCTTCCAAGTGAATCCCCTTCAGGTTTTGTCGATCTTCTTCCTGGCCCACTTAGGCAGTAGAAATATTGACATATGGTAGATTCCAATTGCCGTGACTTGACAAGGGTTGGCCTGGCCACCCTCGAAAGATTTTTACTTTTCCATCCCAATAATTTTGTGCCAACCTTGTCAATGAGTGGCCTGTTGGAAATATGCCCTAGAGGCAATAATAAAGTTGTTATTATTCTATTTTCATGTTCATGATTAAGTTTATGTTCTATGCTAGAATTGCATTCGTTCTTGGATATGAGATTCGGAGGAAAACTTAATTGCATGTGTGGAATAATAAACACCATTCAGATCCCTAGTCAGGCCTCTGGACTAGCTCATGTATTGTTGATGGTCTTGTTTTCCTGATCATGGGCATTGTTAATGTAACAAGGATACCGGCAATAATGGGAACACATTGTTAGGGTAACAATGGTGTTGGATAGACCCCCTTATGAGATATTGCGAGATCACTTCGTTAATATGTTGTCAGTATCTTCTCATTATGTGTTAACGTTTACTTGCGTCCTTAGACCATGAGAATATCATAGACCCGGATACCGGATGGTTGCTTTGGGGTCATCAAACGTTACTCCGTAACTGGGTAATTATAAAGGTGACTTTCAGGTACACCAGAAAGTATATCGTGGTTTAAGATATGTCAAGACTGGGATTTGCCCATCCGGTGATGGAGAGATACACTCTGGGCCCACTCGGTATTATGGTGTCCAGCATCGCCTGGCCAGGTATTGTGACTAAAGGGTTAGTCACGGGGACACCAGAATATGGAAACGAGGAAAAGAGTACAAACCGATAACGAGGATAACTAGGTATAGTGATCAAGGAGTTGATCATAGGGACACCATAAAAGTCTCGCCTCGGGTTGTGTAATGTATCGTGAGGCAAAAGGATGATATGCGGTAATACGAGGTTCGCTCGATAAAGATCTTCGATGATATGTGGGAGTCGTTATGGGTGTCCAGATCCCGCTGACGATTATTGACCGGAAGGTGTTCCGGACATGTCCACATATACTCGAACCTATAGGGTCACACGCTTAACGTTCTAGCGATATTTAGGAATACTACAATTTATGGAGAATGAGAGAGAAGGGTTCCGAAAGTGTTTTGGATGATCTCGAAAGTGTTCCGAGAGGTCCCGGATGGTTCCGGTAATGTCCGGAAGTATTCCGGAAAGTATCGGAAGGTTCTAGAAGGTTCTGAAAGGTTCTAGAAGTTCTAGAAGGTTCTAGAAGGTTCTGGTGGAGTTGGACTCCAACTCCATCAGGGAGTTCCTGCTGGAGTAGAACTCCACCTTCCCAGGGAGGGCTGCCCCACCCCCTTTAAATAGAGGGGCAGGGCACCTCAAAGGGCATCCCAAGCAGCCCCAAAGGCAGTCCTAGCCCCTTCGCCAAAACCCTAGGCAGCTGCCACCTCTAGATTGGCCGCAGCCTCCTCTTCCTCTCTCTTCTAGATTGGATCTAGTACAGCTGCCGGCGCGCTGCTGCTTCTCCTTCTCGTAGATCCCCGCTATTCTTGTGTGCTGGTCCACACATTACCGCGGTGTCGTTGATCCGGTACGCGTGGATACCTCGGAGACGTTGTACACTTCGGCGTTCGATCGGGCGAACTATTCGCGAGGAGATCACTCTCGCGGCTGGGAGGTATAACCTTGTCGGTGTATTATTCCGGTAATACTTAATATGGGGCAGTGTGAGCACAGCAGATCTAGATGGGTGCACACGGGACACGATGTTTAGACAGGTTCAGGCCCTCAAGAAGAGGTAATACCCTACGTCCTGTGTTTGGTGGCTGGTATTGATGTATCCCGTATGAGGGTTTGTGTCTATGCCTATGATCAGATGATCTGAGAGCTCTATTTTTTTGTCTCCCTATCCGGGGATCCCTACCCGGCCTTATATAGGCGGCCGGGATAGAGTTACAAGAGCCTGAATCGGCTTACAGATATGTTTCCTAATCGGTTACAACTACCACCCGGGATTCCGGGCAGGTACGTGTCCATGTCTTGTACTCTAAGTCGGCGAGGCGCCCCCGTGTTGTAGTCGGACTCTGAGTAGTCGGCCTGGCCCACCCTATGTCTGGATGGCCAGTTTTGTCTTCCTTGACGATACCCGGGTGCTATGTCATCGTCAGTAGCCCCCGAGCCTTCGGCCGACTGAATTAGTCGGGCAGAGGCTGCTTCTGTAGACTTCACTCTGGGGGCACGAACAGTGCACCCAGAGGGTGTAGCCCCCGAGCCTCTACTCGGTTCGAAAAACCGAGTGGAGGGTCCTGATGATTTTCTCGAGGCTGATGGAGGAGGAGGAGGTCCATGCTGCAGCGAAACGCCTTCGCCGACCGCGCTAACCTGTGGAAGTAGGAATAAATATATGAACCGTTCGCAAATGCATGTTAAGTACTCGGGAAGTCCGAGTGTGACTCTGCATGTTTTGGTGAACTTGTGTCATGTTTATTAATCTCTTCTTTCGTAAAGATTCGTTCATGTGTAAGTTAGCCCTTTGTGTGTGCTCTTGCCGACCCGTCGTATCCCCCATTGCGCTGAGATTAGCCGTGGGCTGTTTCCCGTGTAGCGTAGGGTTGTGGCGTAGACCGGCGATCGAAGACGAAGAGTTAACGCCGGGCTGTTTACACAGTACTAAAATAATTGTTGAAAGAGAGGAGCTCGAGTGCGTTTAGGCGCACCCAGTGTGGTGTAGCCCCCGAGTGTCCGCTATGAGTAGCCGTGGGCGCGCATAGCGGGCCAGTCGGGAACCCCAAAAGTTACTCGGATGGAGCAAAGAAATATTTATTCACTTATTCATAATTAAAATATGGAAATACAAAGCTTAAGCATAGAAACGACTTAGCTGTTCAATGTTCCAAGCGTTGGTGACGAGGTTGCCGTTTTTATCCTTCAGTCGGTAAGCCCCCGGGCGTAGTCGGGCAGCAAACGTACGGCACATCCGAGTCCACCATGAAGTCCTCCCGAGAAGGATTGTGGCTTCTCGAACCCTTGAAGCCGTCCGAGTCGTAGTCGAGGACGGGTAGAAGGGACTCGATCGTATCAACCAGTCGGGATCTCTATTCGACGGGTGAAGACCCGTTCCCGAGCAGTAGATCCGATTCGAGCGCGATCAGGTTGTTGGAGTTGATCGCCGAAGTAGTCAACTCGGATGAGGTTCCGAGCACTAAAGGCGATGAAGCCCCCGGCAACTGGCTGGAAGCCGAGTCGCCGAGGTGGAGCTTGCTGAGCAAGTCGGCGTTGAAGTCGGCGATGAAGCCCCCGGCAACTGGCTGGAAGCCGAGTCGCCGAGGTGGAGCTTGCTGAGCAAGTCGGCGTTGAAGTCGGCGATGAAGCCTCCGGGCAACTGGCTGGAGGGCGAGTCGCCGAGGTAGAGCCTGCCGAGCAAGTCGGCGTTGAAGTCGGCGATGAAGCCCCCGGGCAACTGGCTGGAAGCCGAGTCACCGAGGTAGAGCCTGCCGAGCAAGTCGGCGTTGAAGTCGGCGATGAAGCCCCGGGCAACTGGCTGGAAGCCGAGTCGCCGAGGTAGAGCCTGCCGAGCAAGTCGGCGATGAAGTTGAGCTTTCCGAATCGGAGAGCTTATCCTGGAGCGGCGGCGGAGGTCCGGGGGTCGAAGCTCATGACCAGGCCCGAAACGAAGTCACCGTCGTTGTTGAAGAAACCCATCTGGATCTGTTCAGATGGATCTACGCGCACAGCCCCTACCTGGCGCGCCAACTGTCGGTGTATTATTCCGGCAACACTTAATATGGGGCGGTGTGAGCACAGCAGATCTAGATGGGTGCACACGGGACACGATGTTTAGACAGGTTCAGGCCCTCAAGAAGAGGTAATACCCTACGTCCTGTGTTTGGTGGCTGGTATTGATGTATCCCGTATGAGGGTTTGTGTCTATGCCTATGATCAGATGATCTGAGAGCTCTATTTTTTGTCTCCCTATCCGGGGATCCCTACCCAGCCTTATATAGGCGGCCGGGATAGAGTTACAAGAGCCTGAATCGGCTTACAGATATGTTTCCTAATCGATTACAACTACCACCCAGGATTCCGGGCAGGTACGTGTCCATGTCTTGTACTCTAAGTCGGCGAGGCGCCCCCGTGTTGTAGTCGGACTCTGAGTAGTCGGCCTGGCCCACCCTATGTCTGGATGGCCAGTTTTGTCTTCCTTGATGATACCCGGGTGCTATGTCATCGTCAAACCTAGCTGCGGGAGTCTGCGGACTTCATCGACATCGTCAACTTCTCCGCTGCATTGACGTGATCGGTGAAGGTATGATATCGTTGCCTGCACCTCGCTAGTGGATCTTGGTTTGGTTCGTGTACAGTAAAATTTTTGTTTTGCGTAGCACGTTCCCTAACATGGCCAGTAGTCAATTCTTCATAGTTTTCTCATATGGAGAGGCAGCCCGGATACTTGCACGGAATGCTAGCAAGCTTGACTGGGAAGGTGTGCAGAAACTCATCAAGATCAATGCCTTCGCAATGTACTGGAATGATTTCTGTCTTATCAAGGTTGGGGATCAGACCACTCGTGCTACCAAAATAAGAGAGGACGTACAGAAAGGCACAAACTAGCCTGTTCCTAGCCCTGATGGGTGAACGAACCCCCATCTCAGCCATCCAAATGAGTATGTGCTGAAGAGGATCGATGGTCAGGATGAAGAGCATGGGGAGAGATGATCTCCCTGTCTCAACCCGCGAGCATGAGGAAAAAACCCTCCCTAGACGGTCATTAAGCAACACATGATACAAGGAGGAGGCGAAGATGGGGCAAAGCCAATCCCTCCACTTCTGACTGAAGCCTAGCGTACCCATGATCTACAATAAGAGAGGCTAGGACACTGAGTCGAATGCTTTGGAGATGTCCAACTTGATGAAAAGCCTAGGAACCTTGCACGAGTGGAGCTCCTTCAGCATGTTCTGGACATGCAGGAAGTTATCATGAAGGTACCTCCGTCGCACAAAAGCACTCTAGCTGATGGAAACAATCTATGGCAACACCGGGGCCAATCTCAGGGTAAGCAACTCGGAGAAGATCTTCACAAAGCTGTGGATGAGGCTGATGGGTCTAAGTGCTCCACTCTCAAGGCATCAACCTTCTTCGGCAGCATCACAATGTTTGCCGAGTTCAGGAGGTCAAAACAAAAACTCTTGAGCTGTGCCAAATGATGGATTGATGCGACGTTGTCCCCCTTGATGATGTCCCAACACTTCTTGAAGAATAAACCAATGAAACTGTCGGGGTCGGAAGCCTTCTCCAGAGGCATGGAAAAGAAAACCGACTTTATCTCCTCTTATATGAAGTCACTATCCAAAGCCGAAAGGTCAGCCGGGCCATATCCTAGGGCCTCCCTATTGAGGCCCATCTCTCGAGCACACTCGGTGCCCATGTGCTTGCTGATATGCTTGTAGATGGTGCGCTCTTTATCCTCTCTAGCCACTGCAATGTCGTCACCGGTTTGAAGAGATTGAATAACATTTTTCCGACGACAATCATTCATTCTAAGGTGGAAGAATCACATGTTTGCGCTCCCTTCCTGATCAATGTCAACCTACAACGCCGACGGAGCTACAGCTTGGGAATGACAGCCGGGCCCTAAAAGCATGAGCACAGCTCCTGCGTAAAGGTGAGTTCATCCTGGCTAAGGCGCAAGACTCCTGAGCAACGTTCAGACAGTCAACCTCCAAAGACACCACCATTTGGAGCCGAATGTTGCTAAAATGTACATGAGGCCATTTCATGAGGGCCTGCACCACATGGGACAGCTTCGTGTGGACCCTCCTAGGCAGTCTATAGTAAAAACTGGCTTGCCTCAATCAATTCTACCACCTCCATGAAGACCGGCATGGTTACCCAAAAGGATTCAAAAAACAACGGGCCCTCTCGTGGTCGACGGCTCTCCTAAGGAGAAGAGGGCAATGGTCAGAGACAGCCACCGGGAGAGCCATGAGATGGGAGGCTAGGCACACCTTGTAGAACCTAGGGGAGTCATGATTGTGGATGTATTGCTTCCCTGGATTTCAGATGATGAATATTTTGCTATAAAGTGTGTTGTTGGAGTTGAATTTTAGGAGCATGAATTCAATGTTTTTTTTGTTGAAATTTGTGTATCAGATGTTTCGGCAGTTTAATTTGGAACTTCTGATGTGTTTCGGAAGATCCGAAGTTGACTGTGTTTTTAGTGCTCTGGAAAAACCGAAGGTCTGGTTTAATGATCAGAACTTTCGATGTGTTTTGAAAGATCCGAAGTTGACTGTGTTTTTAGCGCTCTGGAAAAACTGGAGGTTCCGCTTTAATGATCGGAACTTCTGATGTGTTTCAGAAGTTCCAAGTTTGAAGTCGGAGGCTTCGATGTTCATTTCCGGAAGCTCCGATAGTTGGCTAGAAGCTCTGAGGGTTGTGAAAACCAGAGGTTCTGATCTAGGAACCGGATATTCTGATATTGAAAAAGTTTTTGCCCACGTGTTTTTTGATGAACTAGAGTTTGGTCAAGTTCTCTCGTAAAAATTGATGGAGTTGTTTTTCTCAACTAACTTGGGTCAAGTGGAAAACTTGTGCTCGCAATCGGTTTGCTTGTCTACTAGTGTGCAAGGTCGATGAGTGTGACGGTGGTTCGGTCATGAGGATCAGCATGGCATTTGGAGGGCAGAGATGCGATGGTGGTGGCGACAACATCGGGCTGCTCAAGACGATTGCTTAGCGGACGAGGCAAATGTTGGAGGCAAGACGTGATGACCAAGTTGGTGCGATGGCACTTTGGTAAAAGTACGGAAACCACCAAAGCAAAATTGAGAAATCACGGTGGAGACCAACAATGCGGTTTAGAGTTAGGCTTGCGGTGGTAGGAAGGTTTGAGGATGGATAGGTGGCTTAGACACTTTAAGGTGCATGCTAAGTGTCATATGCCCTTAAGTAGACTTTAAGACCCAAGTGGAGAGGGGTATGCGCCTTCCACTATAAGTAGGAGATGGTGAGTTGTTTTAACTCTAAACTTTTTTGAGAATCTTTTGTTAGAGCTACTCAAGAGATCTTTGGCCTAATCGAGAGACGTGTAAACATCAAGAAAACCTAAGAAAATCCAATACAAAAAGATTTCTCTAAATCACTATGTGTTCTTGAGTTTTCCCTTTCTCAAATTGTTTTGATTTTCGTTTTTTTTGCCTTCTCTTTTGATCTCTCTTGGGTATGACAATTTAGTGATGGAAAGATCATCTCCAATTTGATTACATCCTAGCATACCTAAAGAATCTCTCATCCCCATCTCGATTTTGAATTTCTATTGGAGGAAGGTAAGTTTTTGGGGTTTTCAAGTTTGATTCTCTTGGAGGCTTCAATCTTGTGGTTTGAGACTTGGAATTGATTGCTAGGATATGTGAGATTCTATCATATTGATCCCATATTAAAATTTCTCAGGAGCACCTAGGTGCCTCCAATTTTCTGTGCTGATTTTTAGGGTTAGAAAGGGGCCGATAGTAAATCAGGGTTTTCTCTTAGCACAGACAAGCTTTTAACATGATTCAAATTGAAATAGCTCCGTAATCTCTTTGTCTACCACTGTACAAAATTTTACTCAATTTCACTGAGTAGATCAAAATCTGTGAGCATTTTTTCGAGCGATAGTCTCCTGTTTTTGCCAATTTCAAAAGTTCCAATTTACATCAGAAGTTCCGACCCAAGAGTCGGAAGTTCTGATTTTTTCCAAAGATTTTAGAAGATTTTTACTCCGGAACTTCCGATCTGTCCAGTTTTGGCTCCTCAGAATTTGATCGATTTTGTTGATGGTTTTCTACTGCATTCTTTGATTTGGACACATTGCATTGTGTTCTTGTTTTGAGAAGAAAATTTTGAATTTGAAATTCACACACACCCCGCCCCCCACCCCGCCGGCTCTGTTGGAAGCCTCTCATCCTACAATCATAATTAGTCATGTAGAAGCATCTATCAATCTTGATCATGATGGGAATGTCCTGCTCATTCACCTAGGTGTATTTCCTTCTCGCCAAGTTTAGCTGTTTTAGCTCTCAAGCATCCAAAGCTGCCTTGAAACCTCTCATGAGATGACGATTGATGTTTGAATTGTTCTTGTCATCAACCTTATATATGAGATTAAAATCTTCTAACACCAACCATCGCTCCTGAGGAATGGCACCAAAGGCAAGGAGCTCGTCAATGAAGAGTGTCTTTTCCGCATCACCTTGAGGCCTTTACACACCTGAGATATGCCATGTCCTTCCCTCCTCCTTCATCTTGATCATCGCCGAGATGGTGTTTTGCATCGTGGACACTTAGGACATCTCAAAAAAGTCACATGAACACGCAAGAAGGATGCCTCCCCTTGTGCCAATTCGGGGCAGGAGCATACCCCCTCCCCTCTCCCCCCTGCTCGTAATCAACTGTTAACCAGCTTCCAAACCTCTATGGTGAATGGGTAGTCTCTGCACAAGGGCGTAGCCATCTCTGGGCCCCAATGCATAGCTGACAAATTGGGTTGTGAGGCCACCCCCCAAACTGCCAGGGCTTTTCAAAAGTGAGGATTCTCTATTGAAGCACTAATCAGGAGAAAAGTTTGCACTCGGTTCCACGCGTGCTTCCCAAATCTTTATCGACTCAAATCTAGGGAAGTAGCCCTGGAATATGTTGAGCACGACGAATAGACTCCCGAGGGCTTCCATTTCCACTAAATTGTGTCCCTTCGGCCTAGGACGATGTTGGCCGTGTTGATCAGGTGCCATAGGTCAAGGTACACAAGCAGTTTGGTGGGCAAGTTCATTTTGGTGATAGATCTGATCCAGTTTTCGTCTTTCATCTCCTTTTGCACCCAACGCTTTTTCTGAATGGCAATCTCGTGCGGCTTTGGTGGTTGTAAGTATAGGAGGGTCCCACCGATCCACATGTCTAACCATAAGGAAGTTCTCCCCTGTCGCCAATGGTAATCTCCATAAACGCACGAAAGAGGGCTATATATGTGGCGTCACATCAGAGTTCCATGCCCATTCAAAGTCTTTCTAGGTTCATCCAATGAAACCATGACCAACACAGTCGTAGGACCCGACCGAAACGCTCAAAGTCCGTGATGCCTAAAAGAAGATGTGCATTGTATTGCACTAGTGATAACAGATCGCACATAGATGCGTCCAGATTTTGTACATCAGAATAAAACAATTGAATTTGTAAACCCAAAATAAATGTGATGTGCAGATTATTTGCTATCTATTGTCGTCTTGTCGACCAATAAATAATTCCAGTCCGTTCGACAATTTCTCCACACAAAAGAAAAAGAAATGGAACTCCGATGTGTTAATGACGTCCAGGTTTCAGTTAGATCTAATCTAATGCGAATATGAAGCAACTTCAACTCCCAATGGGAATCCGTATACATTACAGGTTGTAGTGAATCAATCCAGGTGTGCTGAACCCAACAGAGAGCAAAACAACTTCGGATTTCTTGGAGCTTCCCTGCTAAAATATGGCAGTACGTACATACTCCTACATTAGTTCTTCGACCCAAGACATCAATCCTACTGTCTTCTTTTCAGGATGCTTTTGCGAAGAATCAGCCGCGGTTTCACTGCAGTTGTCAGTACTCAATAGCTGATGGACGCTGTCAGGACAAGGCGAATGCGACCGATGCAACGGCGATAAGTGCAATCAAATGAATCACCTGCGAAAACACAACCCAGGTGGTGGCTTGTCACGGTCAATCTAAAAGCATATTTGCACAAGAGAACGTGCGAGTATAGTATTTTGAAATAAGAGTATAATGCTTGCTGATGCATTTGCTGAGTGGAAACATATGGAGTTATGAACATGTGCGCGATAGTGCAGATTTGACCCTAAAAGTTGCAAAAAATGTGCAAAACAATTGCTCAGCAAGTGATCTGATGTATCAAGAACCCGTACCTGCCGTGCTCCATCAGATTCCAACGGCGGTAGGTAGCCGCGCAGGCCGACGTTGTACACCGGCGTGCCGTCGGGGTAGAAGAGCCCGTAGTTCCGCTCCGACGCCGGCCCGGGCTTGAGGTTCTCGTTGAACAGTGCGAAGACGTAGACGTCGATGGGCACCGCCGGCCGCAGCGGCGTGCCCTGCTTCATCTCGATCCTGCGCAGGAGGTTCCCGATGTACGTCCCGGCGTGCTCCGGCGTGGCGCCGGCCTCGTCGGGGTCGCCCCGCGATGGCCACCCCGTCTCGGAGACCTTGACGTCGATGTCCGTGTGTCCCAGCGCCTGGATGGCCGCGTACACGGCGTCCACCTGCGCGTACAGCATGTTGTCGTAGTTGAGCCTCGTGTTGGGGTCGGTGACGCCGGCGTTGGGCTGGAACAGAACGTACTCCAGCGGCACGCGTGCCGGGTCGTCCTTGTAGGCGAAGTACGGGTAGCAGTTGATCAGGAACGGCGCCCTCGTCGCCGACAGGAAGCTAAGGAACGGCTGTATGTGCGACACGGCGCTCGGGTGGAACGCGCCGGCGGAGGGCGGGTAGGAGACGCCCATGATGTCCAGCGAGTGCGCGGTGGTCACGTTCACGAGGCCCTGCAGGCCGAGCGTGCCGAGCGCCTGGTGCACGGACCGCATGGCCGGGAGGAGGCTGGCCTGCAGGGCTGTGTCGTTGCCCTTGAACACCTCGTTGCCGACGGTGATGCAGGTGATGCGCGCCCCCCGCGCGGAGGTGCGGCACGACGTGCTGCTGGAGCCACGCCTGCGCCGCCGCGGGGCTGACCATCGCCGGGACGGCCTCGTTGCCGATGCCGACCACGAACTCGACGCCCGTGCCGAGGAACGCGCGCAGGACGTGGGGGTCGGCGTCGTACAGCTTCACCTTGCTGATCTTGAGCGACCGGAGCAGCCACGACACCTGCCCCGGCGAAGGGAGGTTGTTCGCGATCTGCCCGTAGTTGACGCCGATCGACAGGGCATCGGCTGCCGGCACTTGCTCTGCAAATTGTTGGTCCGTCTCATTAATCATTACTGCCCAGTCAGCGGCATTATCGGTATGAACGTAAAATTCATGTATTTGTCGCATTTTCTTAATGATTTGATTGTCATAAAACATGGCAACATTGGCAATCGGCAAGCGTAGCCTACACGAACTCATACTTGATGCCATCAGTTAAAACTTAAAAGACAATCTTGGTAGAATACAAACATGCAAGTCTCATTGTCAAGTAGTTACGCCTTGGTACCAGGCCGGTGTGCATTCTACTCTTACACTCGTACGGAGATCGAAGGGTGCGTGATCCAATGGAAGCAAGATTTCACTGGACCACATGGGCAAGTGGTGACTGACTGACCCACGTACTGATGCGTCCCCTACCACGAAGTAATACTAATAAAAATCCGATTTTCCCTAAAAAAACTAATTAAAATCCGATTATTCCAATACCACGTGCAATGCTGGCGAGCCCTTTACATTCAACTATTGGCAAGTTGCAACTCGCCGGGCACACTAAATTTAATTAGATGGAGAAATAAGAAATGATAAAAAAAAACTGTCTTTCCGGAGAAACTTTGTAGAGAAAAAGCAACCACACCACAGCTCAGGACCAGATCAGATGCGCGAAAATGGAGAGAAAAGAATAGAGTGCAGGAAAGCCAAACACGGGGTATTTTTGGTTAGTAAAGAAACGTATTAAAGTTGATATGGTTTTGATTCGGTTTTTGTCGCCACCACGGGCGGTGCCTTCCGCCATGGAGCACCAAGCTAGGGAAGCACCAAGCTAGGGAATAACCATGTCATCTCCTCAGCTGTGTTAGTTAACAACACCTAGATATGATTAATCTCAGCAGATGCACCTGCTAATTAATCAAAGATAATTTCAGCTAATCAACTACTAACTAGGCTAAGATAATACCAGCAAATGCAACTAGTAATCACCAGCTGGCAGGAACTTAAAAAAAGCTCTTGAAGAATGATCCCTGTATGAATTCGCAAGAACACAACAAGAGTAAACCAATCCCACAAGCAGCAATCAAGAAGCCAGGACGAAGCGCTCGCAATTCGGCCTCCAGGATCCGTGACGCAACTCTTAAAGTGGACAGAAAGAGTGGCGATGCAATTAACAAGAACAGCACGCAGGAGTAACAGGCAAATGCATAACCATATATGTCCTTCCTATCTCGCAATAAGGCACACGAACTCTGTTGGCAGAGAGAGAGACACATAGCTCAATATACAGGAACATTGTGCATGCTGATCGATGAAACACACCTGTCAGGAGGACGGCCAGGAGCAGGAGGAAGCCGGCAGCCATAGCAATGGAGGAAGCTGTCGTTCTCGATGGCTCCCGAGCTGCTGCCATCCAGCCGATCCAGCCACGCGCGCGCCCCCTAATCAACTAGAGAGAGAAACCGAGCAGAGGGCCGGAAGGAAGAGAGCAAAGGCACCGTCTCTGCGTTCGTGTAAGCTTCACCGTTCTCTCGCTACGCACGATGCTGCATGCGTACGTTCGTTCGTTGCCTTCTGTTTTTCTTGGATCACGCACGCGAATGGCGTAGAGTTGACGAATGGCCTATTTAAGCTGCAGAGGGGAAGAGGCTGCTGCAATGTGTGTGCCGGTGGGAAGCGCGGAGGAAGCAGATGGATTGAGGGATACGACAGTTCACCACCTTCCCGTTGGCTGCCACTCTCTGACCGTTCCATTCCTTTCTGTCCGGTTACTATCTTACTGTTGCAGGTGCCGGAGCGCGTCCTGTGTTTCTGCAGCAGCTGGGAGGAAGTGGTTGACACGCGGGCCGGTGACGGAGCTGGACGTCCTCTCCGCCAGCTTGGAGCATGTGTTCCCATCCACCCCTGTGTAGGAGTAATTTTTTGTTGCTGCCTTGGTCGTTGGACTCTGGGTCATGCTTGAATTGCACTACTGAAACGGTCCTGCCTTTACCCAAGCTCCAAGCGTGACAACGTCTGCATTACCGGATCTGAAAGCAAATGTTGACGGCTCGTTTCGGTAAACACAAACCTGTGAAAATCCCAGTGTCCGAAATGGGTCGTAGAGCGGTAGAGGTTCCGTGCTGCGTTCGGAACAAACCAGCTGGAGCCTGCAAACGACAATTACCATTCCAGAAAGAGTGTGACGGGTGAAAAATGAGACGCAAAGTAGGACATTTTCCAAGTCACCGGCGGCCGCAGCCTAGCCTCGTCGGAGTCAACCGCCGGTCGTCACCCCATCCCCGCGTCACCGGTGACACCCACCGACATCCTGAGCCCACTATAAGATGGCCCACGCTTCAGCCACAGAACTGGGCGCTGGTCGAGGCCGTACGCGGGAGCGTCGGTGTGGGCGCGGTAACGAGGAACGAGCGCGCCGGCGTAGGTGACGCCGATCCGAGTCACCCCCGTCGTCCGACTCGGCGGCACGTGATCCTCCACGCGGTCCGCGCATATTGGCAACGGAGGCCGAGTGGTCGCGCCCAGATCCCAATCCGAATCCTCACGCAGTTCCGCGTGATCCAGACCCACCCCACCGCGGAGGCGGTCGCGATTGCCGCATCTGGTCCATACGGCAGCCGCCGCCCGGGTATCTTTCCAGCTTCGTCGGTCGTCACCACGCCGACAGGCTCCGACCAGTCGGCGTCACGTCTCCACAAGGGACGCGATTGATGGCCTCCCGTGGCTGACAAACGGAGAGAGTGCGAATCATGCACTAGCATAGTAATTGCTCTAGGTGAGACATTGAGAGTTTGTAATCACTTCTGGTTTCACAACGAATCTCTACTACTTAAAGAAAAGAGTAGCGTTCCCTTTCCTGCCGGCAGAGTGCGTTTTGCCCACCCTTCGTCCAACCTTCCTGTTTTGCAACCTTCCTGTCAATAAATACTTACCAAATATGTGTTTACCAAATAAAATCCTACTATTTTACACAATCACATTAATATGGGCAGGTAAATCACGAGCTAACGTACTAGAATATTTATACCCCGTTGCAACGCACGGGCAATTATCTAGTTATTACAAAAAAAGGCGAGCGCTAAGTCAACCAGGCGGGTGGAGTCAATCTTCTCTCCCTCCGACCGTCCGATCCAACTTAAGCGATCAATCTAGAGCGTTCGACAGTTACAATATAAAAATTGTGTATGTAATATTTCTTTTACCTATTTACAACATCTTTCCTCACGGTTTAATAAAAGCATGCAAAAATATATTTATAATATCTACGACATTTCAAATAAATGCATACAACGAAAACTTTGTACCTATGCAACAAATCCTCATCCAATACAATATTTCATTAAAAACAGCGACAACATTTACAACATGAAAGAATAATACATGCAACATAAAAAAACTAACTTACGCAACAATGAAAAAAACACATTTATAACATGCACGCAATCTATACAACAGAAATAAAAAAACATTGCAACATAACATCCACGTATATGCAACAAGAAAAATACACATATGCAACATATAAAAACAACCTATGCACATTAAAAATTCTCGAATCGCTAATCTCTCGCCATCATCATGTGAGCCACTAGTCTCATCACCTCTGAGCATACCGGTGGCCTCACCTTCGCCAGATCTAGACAGCCCAAACTCGTCGCTTGCACCATGTTTCGTCCTCCTCGAGCTCAGTGGCACATAATTGGTCGTTTTGGACTCCACCATGAGGTCGAAGCGGCAGCTTCCACAAGCTCCATCTTGGGTATAGGCGTAACGATATTGAGAAAGAGAAGACATTGGGGAGGAGGAGGCCTTATCGGGGAAGAGGAATGGAGGAAGTGGAGTGAGCCATAGGCAGAGGCGCTCGGGAGTAGACAACGACGCACAAGAGTAGCAGAAAAGGAGAAAGAGCCACGGATGATGTTTGCTTCAATGGGTCGATCAAGCCAAAGAGTTTTTCTTTAAGAAAATCACAACTTCCGACTGGTGCGTTCCAAGCCTCCAATTGGACCTGTTTTACAGTTTTCACTCAATAACGTAGACTCCAATTCAACCGATTGGATTAGCTACAAGTAAAAGAGTAACGTTGCTTATTTCTTAGTCCTCTAAGAAATTGATAACCTAAGTTGATTATCCAATGTTGTGCACATAGTTTCTAAAATGGTAACTATCTAATTTTTATTAGATAAAAAATTAATATTTATAATTTAAGATAATAATTTCTCAATCGACTAACAAATAGAGCACCCAAAAGTGAAGAATCAAACACACCAGCTAAGCAAGAGGAAGAAACCAAAGGAAAACTCCTTGCTTTTCTTTTTTTGAAAAACAACCAAACGAAAACTTCTTGTTTTTCCGGAAAAACAACCGAAGAAAAACTTCTTGTTTTGTCTGGAAAAAACAACCAAAGAAAAACTTAGATTAATAATGGTCAACAGGTACGTGGAAGAGAAAATAAAAACTTCCCAAGATATAACCTTTTTTGGTAAAAACTTCCTTCCCCTACAAGGCTGCAACACGAAAAAAGCATCTACTCCAACGACGAGACCAAACGCTGAAACCTATTATCCAATCCCATCCGGCCCTGTTTGTTTGGGCTTTTTCTGGCTTCTGGATTTTGGCTTCGAAGCCAGAAAAGCACTTATAAACCTGCTTTTGGCTTTTGGCTTCGAAAAGCCTGAAACAACTTTTCGAAGCCAAAAGCCAAAAGCACCTAAATAGGTGCTTTTCTGACTTCGAAGCCAAAGCGCAGAAGCCAGAAAAAACCCAAACAAACAGGGCTGCTAGCATTGCACAATTCTATAAAAATCTTTGAGTAGCAAAGCTGGGTATGGATATGGATGTGGATCACCAATGCGTGGCACATATCAAATACCGGATAATGAATAAGCTTTTGCTTGTTCGAAGAGGAACATCGCACTTTCTACTTTCAGGAACTTTCTGAATGCGCCTTTGTAATCCCCACTCCAGCTAACTCCCACACCCTAATCACCCAGCCTAATCATCTTATAATCATGCCTTCATGGAGTTATGATCTAAAAGACTACTAGTCATGAACACCGGTATTTATTCTATTATTCTATTCTATATATATAGAATAAGCCAAAAAAATGTGCTAGAAATTTTTTAAAAAGTAAAACATGTGGCCATTGATATGATAGACCATTTTTATTACTAATGGACCATAACTGATAGATCTTCATAACTTTACCTAAACAGATCACAGCCGATAGATTTTAGTAACTGTATCTAAACAGATAACAACCGATAGATATTCATAGATGTATCTTAACATATCACAACCGATATATCTTCATACTTATAAATAAATATGTCACGGCCTGTAGACCATTATAATTGTACCTAAACGAATTACAATCGATAAATTCTCATAGACGCACGTGAACATTATCTGACCATTGATCTGGTGGACCCATATTATTAATAGACCACAATAGATAGATTGTCATACTTTTATCTAAATCTGGTGTACGTTAATTATTAATAGCTCACAACCAAGAGATATAGATAATTTTGCACATCATAAGAATGATATGCAAGCCTTAAGTTTGTCTATTGATATCATCAACTGGTTATATAAACTTCAACTCCACGTACGATTTAATATCACATAAAATTGATCAGCTAATCATAATCTGAGCTCTAATTCCGCGTGATCTAATATCATGTATAAACAACCTACCAGTTAAGTAGAATGACTGATCAATCAGCTCGTGATCTGAAATTTTATTTTTTATTAAGATCTAATATCACGTGGAAGCCTAAAAAGTTAAAAATAATTAAAATATTTTTCGTACAATTACAACTCGAGACACTATAGTAATATGTACTAAGTACAGAGTCGATAGACATATGTAGAATCAAGTACTACCAAAGAGGATCAGTACATCACCTTTTACAACACATAATGCACAAGCAGACGAAGCACTTTGTGTGTTGGCAACAGTGCACGCTTCAATGGAAAAGTGGTGCCTGCGCCGTGCGGTCCGTGGGAATCGCTAATTTATCCCTGATGTCCATAATTCTAGCTGTGTTCCAGGGACATGCATGGTGGTATGGGTGAGCGTATCTCCACGTTTTCAATCTTTTTTTTACTTTCCTCGTTTGCAATCTTAAATAAATGAATTGTTGGTGAGCGATTCTAAAAAAATGTTGGTGAACACAAATCAGAGAGGCCGTTGATCTTGCAATACGAAACGGGTCAAAATATGTCCAGCTAGGAGTAAGGTAAGCAACAGTGGGCTGTGTTGTGCCGGTAGCAGAGAAATGGGCCTGAGCAGCCTCCGTATCGGATAATGTTTCCTCTGTCCACGGGCCAGGTCTTGGGCCACGGTGTAAACCCAACGGCAACTAGAACTTTGGACGCCATAACTCCAGTTACGCAATCCTCTCTGAAGACACAGCAAATCAGCTGCACTACTCAATATTCCCTCCATCCTATAATGTAAGATATATTTTAATTAGTTAAGATAAAATTAAATATTAATTACTTTATTAATATGTAGTTTATATGATACAAAGCTATAATTATAAATAAATACTTTTGAATACGAGTCTAATAATATTAATTTTATATCATATAAATTATATATTAATAAAGCAATTATTGATCAAAACTTTATTTTAAATAATCAAAATATGCTTTACATTATGAAACGGAGGGAGTATATTACTCCTCCTATGTTGTGTCACAGTACTACTCCACTGTCAAACCAGTTGGTAGTTGCTTGTCAGTTGTCATAGTAGCAATTAAAATAGTTTCACTACCACATACTCTCTTTGTCCCAAAATATAAGGCACGCACGTATTCTAAGATTTACAATTAGGTCTATAATATGTTAGTTATATGATATAAAAATGATATCATTGGAAAGTGTTTTAAAAAACGAATCCAACAATATCACTTTTATATCACATAATCAAAATATTATAAGTCTAATAGTAAATCTTGGAATGCGTGCGTGCCTTATATTTGGACGGAGGATTATACACCAAGTACAGTAAAGAAGCCAGGAAAGAATCTGTTCCACAAACGGAAATTCAAATTGAGAGATGGGCATGAGGCCACGTCCGGTAAGATGTTGATGCAGAATCGTTTTACTGGTTCATGGAGATCAAGAGAACTTGTCTTCATTAAATTGATCTCGGTGATGGGAGAAGTAGAATAGTGTTCGATGTAATTAGATTGCATGCATAACAAATTTGTGGATACCGCATGCACATGCAATAGCACTCGTATTAGGATTTCAGAAGTTTAAAAGTTCTTTCTTCACTAAGAGCCCATTTGATTTGCAGGACACAAAATATATAGGAATATAAAGAACACAAAAATATTATAAGAATGTACATGTAAAATAGAGTATTGAAAAACTTAAAAACTAAACTACTTTTATATATAAAGCAAAGACTGCCTCGAAGATGCCCGAGCTTGGTTTAATTCATAGGATTGTAAAAAGGAGATTGCTGGTGCCTAGTGGATGCTTAGATTCTATGAAATATCTTAGATGTCATAGGAATGCTATGGTATTCGTATTGACTTGGTTTAAGTGATTTTTACGGATTATACAACCTATTTAGAGAAAAGATAAATAAGATTCACAGTCCTCCAAAAATCATCTAAATCAAAGAGGTTTAAATACCTTTCGTGGTCATACATACTGAGAACTAATTTGAGATGTAGACTAAATCTGATTGATATACAGAGATCAACAAAGTTTATCCATGCACATGAGAAAAAGTAAGAGATGGATGAAATAATAATTCTGTTCGGATATACAAGTTATATTTTGATTGGTTAATACAATATTTTGACCAACAGTTATTTTATTAAAATATATAATAGGACATAAGATCGATATTATTAGATTTATATTTAAAACTACTCACTTACGATTATAAGTTTTTATCACATATATACACATTAGTATAATCATTATTAGTTAAAATTTTGTTTTCACTAATTAAAATACGTCTTCTGTACCGGGCGAAGGGAGTAGCTCTTAAAAGCCAGACAGAGTACTAATTCGAGCATGAACCGGACTTGCCGCAATGGTGATCAAGTGACTAATTACATCCACCAGTAGACAATAACAGTACAACAATTTAGTACTTCACACCCATCAAATTCATACTCCGAAAATATTCGAATATAAACTTAGAGTGAACAATTACTTAAGAAGAGGTGAAACAAAGCACTCCGGATCGATCAAGAGCAGCCGTTCTGCACCCGGAGCGGGCGGGCGGTCGAGCCGTGGCCGTGCGGCGGCCGGCGCGGGGCGGCGCACTCGGCGACAAGCGCGTCGCGGGCGGTGAGCAGGCCACGCGTGGCGGCGAGCGGGCGGTCGAAGACAGCGTAGTCGACGACCCAGTCCTTGAGCAGCCTCTCCTGCCCCCACATCTCCGGGATCCGGACCCGCCCCGCCATCTCCGTCCGGTGCCGCTTCAGCCGCTCCCGCGCGCTGTCCTCCCCCGTGGCCGCCGGCCGGGTCCGCCTCGTCGGCCACCCTGCTCTTCTTCTCTCCACCTCTGCCGACGCCGGCCTCCCAGCCGCGGCGGCTGCAGGCTGGCCGGACGTCTCGGCGATCCCGGCGCGCTCCGCCGGCTTCGGAGCGGCGTCGGAGGCCGCCGCGTTCCTCTCGTCAGCTGGTGGCTGCTGCGCGCACGACTCCATCCAGCTCCTCTTGCACATGGAGAACGAATCAAAGAAAGGCAGCAGCTGCTCCCGAGCTACGAGCTATAGCTGGAGCTACCTAGCTTTGGTTTTCTTGTGTGGTTAACCGGTCGCGTGATATAGATGGTACGATCGATCGGGCGCGCGCGCGATGTTATGGTGGGTGGGAGGAGAGCGTGGCCGCGCGGGCGTGTGTGGCTGCGTTTGGCCCGGCTACGTGGTGAACGGGTGCGTGCGTTTGTGCGGGCTCGCAATACTCTCTGTTTAGTAATATAAGATATATTTTATTTAGTTAAACTAAAATTTTAATTAATAATTACTCTATTAATATATGATTTATATAACATGTTATTGATATCATTAGATTATATTTCAAAATACTTACTTATGATTATAATTTTATATCACATAAAGCACGTATTAATAGAATAATTATTAGTTAAAGTCTTATCTTTACCTTTAAAATGTACTTTATATTTCTGGACAGAGAGCGCATGTGGCTGTGTCCATGTAGGCCTCAAAAATAGGCTCGGAGCTCGTGAGCCGGCTCAGCTCGGCTTGGCTCGGCTCAGTAGACTATCGAGCTGAGCCTGAGCCAGCTTCTTAGCTCGGTCGCTGTACGAACTGAACTCTGGCTCACAAACTGCTCGGTTTGGCTCACGTGGCTTGGATGTGCAACCCAGGCCCAATTAGCCCAACAAGGCAACAAAGCATTAGTCATCAACATTAGGTGGCCTAATTAGCATGATATCAGCATGCACGAATCAATCACCCTAGCAGGCAGCAACACGCAGCGGCGATGTGCGACATCATCTCCAACCTAGGGCTCCTGCCACCAGCATCTTTCCCATGGAGCGGCAACCGAGCTTGCAGTCACGCGCACGTCAAGAAAAAGCTGCGAAGCTTGGTTATAACTAGCTGTTGATGCTACATATATATAGATTATATATATATATCGATGAGTTTGAAGCAGGGATGTTCAATATATGAAATGTTTAGATCACTAACGATAAAATGTAAACTGGATGCGTGTTTAGTTTTGGCTCGCGAGCCAACCGAGCCAGCTCGAGCTCACTACCAAGCCCGAGCCGAGCTAGTACATGGTTGAGCTCGGCTGAGCCGAGCCGAGCCAGGCCAAGCCTGGCTCGTTTCCAGCCCTACGTCCACGCCTTGAAAGGCTGAGGCGCCACGCACGCATGCGTTTGCCTTGTTTGGCTGGGGCGTCATGCACGTACTCATGCGTGCGCGTGTGAGCTAGGGTGTTAGATTGGGGTGGGGTGCATGGACTGGGTGGCCGCACCGGAGCCAGTAGGTTGATGCGAACGGGTTGGATTTTTTTTGCAGGGTCCACTTGGCTCTACGATTGCTCTCAGCCTCTCGATCACGTCCAGATCGAATCTCGACAAGTTCATGAATAGTAGGGACATTGTGTCTGGGTCGTCTCCGGTTGGTGTTCAAGAACTGGAGGTGTGTAGTGTGGTTGTCCCGTTGTCTGAGGTTGTGGTTTGTGGGTGTTGGATCAATCGGAGTTCCACAATCCTATGGTGGTCCATGAGTACACGAACTTAGAGTTTGTAACTTTCGTTGTTATGTCGTTGAACCAATTAAGATGATCTTATTTTGGGCAAATGCAAATATGTGAAATCATATTAGGTCCATGCATGTCCTCAAATATTGAGCAGAGGATGTCTAACTAAGAGTGTACAACGATTAGTTTGAACCCAGTAACTTAAGTTCTACCTCTGATTAAAAATTACTTGCTGAGTCTGTTTGTTTTCAGCAGTTGAAACATCATATGGCAAGCGGCAGTGTCTAGAAACTCATGACGTGCGTCCACAGTTGCGGCACAACTGGAGAAGATGGCTCCCAAGAACTGGAAGGAACTATTCCTGATGCGCCAGTTCTCTTTTCTTCAGATATAGACCCATGCAACTTGAGCGATGGGCGTCGCTTTAAGCCTTTAACCGCGACTAGCAACTGAAAATCACCCTAAAGCTGATGCTGCCTCGAAGCTTCCGTATGAAGTCCGTTCACGGGCCATGTATATGTGCGGTATCAGGTGCCTCCTGGCTCCAGCGGCCGTACGTGCGGCCACCGCAAGATCGACAGCTGTGCCGAGGATCCACTCCACGTACCACGACTTGCATCTTTTGATGCAAGATTTTGTATATGCAAATCAACTCACATATAATATGCATGGGGGGACATCTGCATTTGGAGCCCAGGGACTTGGATAGGCACAAACTTGATAAGTGAAGCATGTAAATCCGCAAATGGATGCCTATTTTGCAAAAGCTGGTACTAGACATTTCTGTCATGTAAAGCACGAATATGTCATTTCTAGAGCCAAGATGATGACCACTGACAACTTGATCAGTGTTTCCTCTCGGTTGCTTCAATTTCATACGTGTTAGGACATTTTTTTAGACATTAGCTCACGTTTTATTTATGCGAAGGAGAGAAGAGGAGAATGAGAGAGAATAAGACTTTTAATAAAGAGTCAGACCCTATCAAAAATAGAAGCTCTAGAATCAATCTTATTGTCTTTGTGCACTACTGTATTTAATATTAACTCTTCAGATAAAATTAGCGTAAGACATAATGGTTGACTCTATCTTTCTAGATGTCTTTAGTTCGCTAAAGCAGCCAAGTGGGAAGAGAGTAATTATAGACTCCACTAAGACTTAATTAGTTTGGTGTTGTGGTTGCTTTTATTTAATCTATAATTTCAATTCGCCATTTTATTGATACTACACAACGGGTAGGTGATTATTCTCTCGGACATGTACAATAATAAAGAATGTTGCATTTTCTTATGCTCACCTATGTCATCAAAAATAGCATAATTTGAGAATAGAAAATGTTAGCATAATTTGAGAATAGAAAATGTTATTATCTCTTGTATTCGATGTCATGAATTTGGTGCAAGTGGTTGCACCACAGCCTCTTGTTGGTTGACACACCTTGGAGTTTCTAAAAATTGTAAAAAAAATATGTGCATGTTGGAAATGCTAAAAATATGAGCCTACAATAATTCATGCAAAAATCGACTATCCTTCTGTGTCCTCTAAAAAAAGCAAAAGAGATAGATGGATAATGCGACAACTATTCATTTTATTTTCTTTTTTTTACAGGAAATGAACGGTCATATTTTTGTATAAATTGTGACGGATCCACATATCTCTATATCGACGTGATATTTTTATGATATTTAAAACCGCAAAGTGCATCAACCAACAAGGGGTTGCACCACTTACCCCAAAAAATTATTGTTAATTACAGGGCACCACGAAGAGTTAAGCTTCTCTCTATCAAACATATACACTCTCTCAATTTTGTGTCAATAAATATACTATGTGACGGTAGCGAGGGAAGGTTCACATCGGTACATCACCTCGTTGTACGTATGCCCTTAACTGCAATGCTATAGATTCCATTTAACGGGACGCCACCTGTACAGACGGCAAGTTGGAGCCGTCTGTACAGTGCTAATCACAGACGGTTCGGAACGCGAACCGTATGAGAAAATGACTACCAGCGATGGCGCACAAGCGGGACGCTACAGTACAGACGGTTCGTATGAGGAACCGTCTGTACAAATATCACAGACGGTTTCCAACTGGGACTGACTGTACTGCGAAGGATAGCACGGACGGTTCCCAACTGGGACCGTCTGTGATAGGTTCCCAACTGGTACCGTCTGTTCTAATATCACAGACGGTACCGGTTGGGAACCGTCTGTACTATCCCTCACAGTACAGACGGCTCCCAACTGGGACCGTCTGTGATATTAGTACAGACGGCACCAGTTGGGAGCCGTCTATATTGCGAGTGATAGTACAGGCGGTTCCCACCTAGGACCATCTGTACTGCTAGATATTTTCATAGCCGAGTGTGCCGCTTCGTCTTCAACCTTCGGAACTGCCGCTTCGTCTTCGCGCGCGTCGCTTCATATTCCTCTTCATGTCGCTTCGCTCCCTCTGCCTCTTCCAAATAAGTATGCCGCTTCCACCTCCGCCCAATCCATTCAGCCATGCCGAGTGTGTCGTCGTCTTCACCGCAACCACCCGTCCCATCGCCCTTCGCAGGTGCGCCGTCGCCAATTAGTTGGCCATCCAACTACTCGTCGGACGAGGACTCGCCGGCGAAGAATGTGATCTCCTCCGATGAGGAGACTAATCGCTCCGCCGATTGGAGTCCATCGAGCTCCGACGACGCCACACTAGTACAGAACTGGTCTTTTAAGACCCTTCATCGCACACGGTTGGCCGAAACCCGTCACCAATGTGAACATCGCAGACGGCCAATATTTCAGGCCCGTGTGTGATGTGCCATGGCAAACTGGGCCGTGTGCGATGTGAGACACATCGCACACGGTTTTTTCTGAGAAACCGTGTGAGGAACATTGCACACAGGTATTTTCTAAGAAACCGTGTGCGATGTTCCTCACATTGCACACGGTTATTTCAGAGATGCCGTGTGCGATCGCACACGGTTATTTCACTCACATCGCACACAGTTGCTTCATAGGAACGGACCGTGTGTAATGTCTCTTTTCATAGGTAGCCGGCATCAGTGATGTATTTTGTTTAATGACCGTGTGCGATGTTGTAATTATCGGTGACGGTTAGTTTTGATAACCCATGTGCGATATCAAACTTCTTCTATTTATAAATACGGGAACCTTAGCTTCATTTCGCACCATGCTGTGGCCGCCGCCTCCTCCCCGAGCCCCCCGAGCCCGGATCCGGTTGCCGCCTCTTCCTCGAGGCCGGCGACCGCTCCTCCCCCTTGCAGCAGCGCTGGCGCCGGTGGAGGCCGCCGTTTTCCGTTGCGTTTGTGACACTACGCTGCACTGCACAAGACACTTCTTTTGGAAAGAGTGTCTTGTGCAGTGTAAACGCAATGTCACAATGGTGACGACGTTCTATTGCGGTTACACTACACAAGAAAAGTACGTGACGTGGTGGACGCCTTCCTCTAGGTATTACCTTCCGAACCTCTGTACTTTGTTATATGCTGATTATACCGTGCTAAATTGTGAATTGTGACTGACATGATTGTGTGCTTCAATCAGAGGTCAGGATGAAGCCCGAGCATAAGAGAGAGTGCACATACAGTTGTCGCATTCTAGTGCGTCATAATGAGTCCATTTCATGTCAGTATGTAAACACTCTAGCTAACTTTCTACCCATGAACCAAGCCCTAGATAGTTCGTTTCCATATGAAACTGAGATGTGCAAAATTCTTTAGCAACTTGTGCGATGTCGAATGTGTTGTACATATATATATGGTTGAGATGTGGACTTGTCAAATTTGAGATGTGGAATTGAGATGCAGAAAATTCTTTAATTTGTGTTGTGGATGCTTGTGATATATATTGTCCTGTGCATGCTGGGATGTTATTCTGTTTTTCAGAGGTGGCAAGCGAAATGAACTGATGAAGCCAGGAAACATATATAGAAAACACTGTCTGGTATGTAAGTCTCATCACAGACGGGTCACATTTCAGGCCCGTGTGTGATGTGCCTCACATCGCACACGGTTATCTCAAAGATACCGTGTGCGATGTGCCTCATCGCACATCGCACACGGTTGGTTCATACATCGCACACGCTTTTTTTGGGCGACCGTGTGTGATATCTCGTTCTGGAAATTCTTAAACTTTTTCGTAGGTAGGCCATCAGTGATGGATTTTGTTTGATGACCGTGTGCGATGTCGTAAGTATCGGTGACGGTTAATTTTGATAACCCGTGTGTATCAGTACCGAGCTTGACCTAAATGCTCCAGTTCAAGCGCGCGGGAACGGTGGCTTGTTGTAAGGGCGGGAGTGGCGCACGACGGCTAATTGGAGTGGCGGTGGTGGCGGCGGGCAGCAGCTGCGGCGGCGGAGGTAGTGGTGGGCCGGGGCGGCTAGCTGTATGTGAGGTCTGCTTGCAAAGACAGAGTACGCGTATAATCCGCATCCAGTAGTCATCCTTTGGTTAATTTTTAGGTCGGATATTCTGCATGCAGTGCTAGCAAAATCATGCCATGTAGTTTTTCTGTTGTTTGAAATCCTGTAGATGGATCGAGGTTGGATGTCTGAGAGTCTTACAAGTCGAGCATATATCAGTGGCATCATTGGTTTCATGAAAGTCACCGAGGCAGACATGAGGAACAGGGGGGAACAGCTGATTTTCTGTCCATGTGTTGAATGTGAAAACTCTAGACTGTGGGAGGACCCAAGAGTGATCGAAGAGCATTTGTTTCGGAGGGGTTTCAAGATGGGATATACATGTTGGACCAAGCACGGTGAAGAGCTGGTCATGCACGTAGAAGACGAAGATGGTGATCATCATCATATGGCAAGCCCATATGATGGGCAGCCAGATGGTGACGATTGTGATTCTGATGGCGATGATACTGCTATTCCAAATCTGTAACACATGATTCATGATTTCGAGAGCAACCATGATGATGCAGAATACAGGGAATTCATTGGCTTGATGGAAGACGCCGAGAGACCATTGTATCCAAACTACAAGGCAAAGCACTCCAAGTTGTCAGCGACACTTGACCTCTTGAGATTGAAGGCAGAAGGCGGATGGTCGGACACGAGCTTCACAAAGATGTTGGATCTTTTTGCAGACATGCTTCCAGATGAAAATAAGTTGCCAAAAAACATCTACGAAGCCAAGAAGGTGATTTGCCCCATGGGACTAGAAGTACAGAAGATACACGCATGTAAGAATGACTGTATGCTTTATCGCAATGAGTACAAAGATTTGTGTTCATGTCCGATATGCAAAGCTCCTCGATATAAGCGTAAGTTTGCAATAGACAAAGACAAGGCCGATGATGAGATCAGGACGGGAGTCCCTAATAAGGTTGTGTGGTACTTGCCTGTAATTCCTCGGTTGAAGCGTTTATTTGCAAACTCGAAGGAAGCAAAGCTGATGCGTTGGCATGCGGAGGGACATAAGAATGATGGAAAGATGAGACACCCGGCTGATGCTGCCTAGTGGAGAAGAATCGATGCGAAGTACCCAACCTTCGGCGATGACCCAAGGAACGTAAGATTCGCAATGAGTACAGATGGAATGAATCCATTTGGCAGCATGAGCAGCAGACACAGCACTTGGCCTGTGCTTCTGTGTATGTATAACCTTCCTCCTTGGCTGTGCATGAAGAAGAAGTACATCATGATGTTGATGCTTATCCAAGGGCCAAAGCAACCTGGAAATGACATCGACATTTACTTCAGGCTGCTGGTGGAAGAACTACAAACATTGTGGAAAGAGAAAGGGGTAAGGGCATGGGATACGTACAAGGAGTCATTCGATCTACTTGCATTGTTACTCTTTACTATCCAGGATTATTCAGCACTTGCTAATGCTTTGGGGCAGAGTACAAAGGGAGCCAAAGCATGTGTCACATGCATAGATGATACCGTGAGTGTTTGGCTTCCGTTCTCACGCAAAGCCGTATACATGCGTCATCGGAGTTTCTTGAGAAGAAATCACCCTTACCGTAACATGAAGGAACAATTTGACGGTAATACAGAAAGAGGTGCGAAACCAAGGCCTTTTACCGGCGAAGAGGTCAGTAAGATGGTAAAGGATGTGAATGTCGTGCTTGGTAAGGGACATAAACGCCCCCGTCAGAAGAGCGTGTGGAAGAAGAAATCAGTTTTCTAGGACTTACCTTATTGGAAGGATGTAGATGTACGTCACTGCATCGATGTCATGCACGTCGAGAAGAACGTGTGTGACAACGTTCTTGGTACATTAGTAAACATGAAAGACAAAACGAAGGATAGCATCAAGTCACGAATGGATATGGTCATGTGGGCATCAGACCAGAGTTAGCTATAGTAAAGAAAGATAAGGGCCAGACGTATCTCCCACCTGCCTGTTACACTTTATCCAAGAAGGAAATAATAGAGTTCTTGGGCTTCTTGTATAGTGTCAAAGTCCCCTCTGGTCATTGCGCAAACATAAGGAGTCTTGTTTCAATGGAAGAGAAGAAACTAATTGGCATGAAGTCACACGATTGCCATGTAATGATGACACAGATGCTCCCGGTGGCAATCAGAAATATTCTGCTCACAAAAGTTCGAGAGGCGATCATGAGGCTTTGTGATTTCTTCAACACGATATCTCAGAAGGTCATGGATCCCGATACATTGGATGATCTGCAAGAGGAGGTTGTGAAGACTCTATGCTAGCTTGAGATGTTCTTTCCGCCCTCGTTCTTCGATGTCATGGTTCATCTTGTTACACACCTTGTGTACGAGATAAAGATGTGCGGGCCTGTGTTTCTACGCAGCATGTATTCGTTCGAGCGGTTTATGGGAATACTCAAGCACTATGTTTGGAATCGGTATCGGCCCGAGGCCAGTATCGTCGAAGGATATACCTCGGAGGAGGTGGTTGAGTTTTGCACCGATTACATGCACAACTGACAGCCTATTGGTGTGCCCAGGTCTCGCCATGAGGGGAGGCTATCTGGAAAAGGGACTATCGGAAAAGAAGTCAGCTGGAAGGATACTCATCTATTTGACATTGCCCATTTTACGGTCATGCAGCACATGACAATAGTTTCTCCTTATATAGAAGAACACGTGAATAAGCTACGGCAAGAGTTCCCAAAAGTGCCATACAGTCAGATCTTGAACAAGCACAACCAGACATTCAGCCAATGGTTGCAGAACCGTATCGTAGATGGGCCGACAGATGACACGCTAACGTGGTTGGCCAAAGGGCCAGCATTTACAGTTCATAGTTGGCAAGCGTACGACATGAATGGGTACACATTCTACATGAAGGATCAGGATGAGAAGACCACATTTCAGAATAGCTCTGTCCGAGTAGAAACCATAGATACAGATGGACAGAAGGAATTTTACTATGGGATCATAGAGGAGATTTGAGAGCTTGACTACGTGACATTCTGGATTCCATTGTTCAAGTGCAAATGGGTCAATCTTAGACATGTCAAAGTCGACAATTACGGCTCGACGTATGTCAACCTCACCAAATTAGGATACATGAATGAACCCTTCATTTTAGCCTCCCAAGCTACCCAAATTTTCTATGTGAAAGACCTCGTACATAAGAACTGCCATGTGGTGATGCATGGAAAAAGGAGGATCGTAGGAGTTGAGAATGTTGTCGACGAGGATGAATACAATCAGTTCGATGACTTGCCACCTATTGGAGAACACATAAGAATCGACGAGCAAGACCAAGAGGAAACTTGCTACTATGTACGCCAAGATCATTCCGATGGGCTAGTGTACAAAGGAAGTCATGTAGTGGATTCATGATTTATTTTGAATCTGATACTCATTTTGAATATGTAATCAGTTGAAGTAAGCAAATTATGTTTCGAAAAGTCATCGCAGAATTGGGATACGTAATCGGTTGAGCTATAGATGATCAACTCGGTCACATCGCACACGGTTAAGATCTAACAGCCTGTGTGCGATGTGACTAACATCGCAAATGGTTAACTCCTTCAGCCCGTGTGCGATGTTGTCATAGTCACATTGCAAACGGTCGAAAGCTGTAACCCATATGCGATGTGACCCACATAGCACACGGGCAGAGCATCTGACCGTGTGCTATGTGATTTGCAACACAGGTGGAGAAGACATTTCCAACACAGATTAACAAGACATTTACAAACAGAAAGTAAACAGTTCGAACGCAGATTAAGAAGATATTTCAAACACAGATTAAGAAGACATTTCCAACACCGATTAACAAGGCATTACATAACTAAAGGCCTCTTCTGGTTGTTGCGAAGAGGAAACATTACGTTACATAACAAAAGCTAGCCTAGTTCATGCATATGTGTACACATATAATGTGAAGCAAAGGGAAATACAAATATCTAAATCGACTCCAGCGGCAGATCTTCATCCTCAGGGTCAGGCATCAGAGCGGAGACATTAGCAACTATGTAGAAGCTCACCATCTCGGCACCCCACCAGAAGCACTTCGTGTGGAGGCGCTGGATGATATTCTTGTTCCTGCAGCGAACGAGGATATACCCCGGCTGGTGGTGAGCTTCGAGGAGAAATCTGAGGTGCTGTGGAAACTTCTTTTGCAGGATACACCGGACGGTGTACGCACTGGAGTAATTGACGGGGTCGGCGTTGTACGCACAGAGGAGGGTGTCGTCGGTGGGTCCATACTAAACAGCCTGCAGGTCTCCTATCGATGACATCACGGGGCCGATGAAGTGCAAGCTACAAGTGCCAACAACGCACATGGCTTTTCCGTTGGTGGCAGCTGCAGGTTGGTTCATCCACCGGCTGAGGGAGCTACCGTGCACGATGTACCGATACAGCCAGGGTTCGCGAGGTGCACTATCAATAAAGTCGAGCCTGGCTTCCAGAGCCTCCCGCTATTCCACATAAGCCAGGATGCCGAACTCCAGACCTTGGGACAGGCGGAGATGTCCTTCGTCCAGTGGCCGAAGAAGGACATACTCCTTGTGCCCTTCACATCGGCACTGCCTCCTGCTTCCCCACCATTGCCTGCTGAATCTGAGCTGCTCTTCACAGCACATCCTGTCATAAGCACGCGGTTTGAGCCGCCTTCGTGCCCACCAGCTCAAGGGTCACCCAAGCAAGCACCGGTGCTTCCGACACCACCAAATCTTGGCTTACCGCCACCGCCCCCACCAGTGAAGACTAAAAGTACAAGATCAGCGCTGCTGAAGGGCACGGGCAAGGGACAGGGCAAGGCAAAGGGCCAGGGCAAGGCCAAGGGCCAGGGCAAGGCTAAGGAGCTGGGGTTAATGACGGACGAAGAATTCAACCGATTGTTCCCCCCAGCGGAGCTCATATGCACGTACGTCAAAGGAGAGCCATTGCTACTCCCCCAAGACCTGGCGGCAGCAGGTATGTTATGCAGAAGGCTACATGACCACTATATGAAACTATGTAAAGCCGGTGAGTCGAGCATTCTGGTGTGGTTCAAGAAGGAGCATTTCCTTCATGATTTAGATAATTGTTGCACGGTGGGCTTCGAGGACTTGTTTCTCCTCTTCAACCTGGGTATGATCGATGCCTCCCTCATGAGATGCTGGACATTGTAAGTATTTTACAAGAAATTCCACATTCTGGCAACTCTCTTTTGTTTCGTAAATGATAACTCTTTTTTTTCCCTATGCTTAGGCACATGATCACCGAATGCAATGCTCGGAAACAACCGGTGGGTTTCTTGGACCCACAGTTGGTCTCGAAGCAATAAATTGATGGGAATGAGAAAAGGGTCTTTAATTATGTTGTCCACGCGTTGATGGCTCAACAGAACAAAGAGTTCATTCTCCTTCCATACAACCAGAAGTATATGTGTTTTTATACATTAGCTATACCTCCATTGTCATCATTCCACACGGGTTGTGATATCTTTTTTTGCAGCCAACATTGGATCTTAATTATCATCATACCTAAATGGAGCAAAGCCGTCCACCTTGATTCCCTCCAAGCAGCACATTACGACTACTCGTCGATAAGGAAATTCTTGGATAGTGCTTTCGCCGAGTACGTCAACCGTGGAGGGAGGTGCTCACCAAAGGGAGACTCGGCGGGCTTGCAACACGGAGACGATGACTTGGTGGAGGTAACAATTGGTACAACATTCCTCCTAAGTGCTAAGTAATGCTAATTGATGCCCTAATTGATGCCGTAATTCCTCAACAACTTTTCAGTGTAACCAACAGCCAGAAGGGACCAACCTTTGTGCTTATTACGTTTGTAAGCAAATGATGAGGGTTGTTCCGAGTTCGAGGACAAAAGGCACTGCTGGCCTCCCTACGGTTAGTACTATATGTGAGACTCAAGATTTTACTTTTACCTATATGCACCTAAATCTGAATTTAATTACTTCGTGCAGATTTTGAGTTTGATGGACAAAAAACCGTTGAGTCAAGCCGATATTGTCAAAATTAGAGGACAGTTTGCCTACTTCTTCGTCACGCATGTCATACCAGAAAAGGGACAATTCAGATCACCTTGATTGTGAGGTATTTATTTTCTTTTTGTTGGCTGTCAACCTTGTCAGATCCAAACTTGTAGGAATGTTGGCTGTGAACTCCTGTTTATGTAGCTGTGAATAGGTCAACTCATATTCAATTGATTCAATTTGCTTATATGTCGGCTGTGAAATGTATGTGATCTTTGTTTTATTAGTGTTTGGATCAAATCTGTGTATTTGCTTGATGGATGAAATCTGTGTATATATGTTACTGATCAATGAATTTTGTGAATGTGGCTGATGAATTTTGTGAAATAATATTGTTGCCTGAGATTTCCGATTGTCGTTACTGTTGCATTGCCAGCATCGCACACGGTTCGGCGGCCCGAATCGTGGGCGATGTGCGCGTCAACGCACACGGTCCAGAGCACCTGACCGTGTGTGATGTGGTTCGTCATCGCACACGGTTCCAAACATTCGCCCGTGTGTGATGTCGAACAGTCATCGCCCACGGTTAAGAGCGAATAACTGTGTGCGATGTGGCCAAATATCACACACGATTCTGATACTATGACCGTGGTGATGTGGGTACTTATCGCACACGGGCTGGATTCTTGGACCATGTGCGATGTGTCACTTCATTGCACACGGTCCGGAGAGCGGACCCGTGTGCGATGTGCCCAGTCATCGCACACGGTCCGGAGAACTGACCTGTGTGCGATGTGGGTACTCATCGCACATGGGCCTGCTTGAAAAGCCGTGTGTGATGTGCGTATCATTGCATATGGCGCTGGACCCGTGTGCGATGTGCCCCCCACATCGCTGACCAGCCGGTGCATACGGGCTGAAAAACCGTATGCGATGAGCTTTTCTATAGTAGTGCCGATTGGACGTCGGAGGAGGAGACCGACGATGACGACGACACCGATGACGACGAGGACGACGATGACGACACCGACGATGACGACGAGGATGAGGACGACGACGACGATGACAACCAGCAGGGCACCGCCACTGCCCACGGGTACTGCACCGAGGACGGCTGGGAGGACACCACTGACGACGATGCCGGCTGGGACGACACCGACACCGACAATGACAATGATGGCAGCGACGGCGGTGACGGCGACGACGGCGCGGTCGGTCCCACCCAGCAAGAGGCGCAGACTTAAGTAGATAGTTAATTAGTGCACTAATTACTAGTACTTTGTAAATATTAGTAGTACTTTATATTAGTATTACTACTACTTCAATTAATATTAGCCTATATTAGCCTTCCGTACTACTGTGTTCAAATATTAGCGTACCGTGTTCTGTTCCGATTGTTCGATCTCCACAAATCAAAAAAATATCACATACGGTTCCAAACTCGAACCGTCTGAGAAAATCGATGGCGAACAAGCGGGACGGCACAGTACAGACGGTTTCCAACTAGGACCGTCTGTAATATTAATATGGACGGTTCCTGTTGGGAGCCGTCTGTACTATCCTTCACAGTACAGCCGGTTCCCGATTGGGAACCGTCTGTGCTATTTGTACAGACGGTTCCCGACTTGGAGCCGTCTGTACAAATAACTACATAAGCTCACTCCCAGCTCGATTCGCCGCTATCACCATTGTCGCCGGCCCTCTTCCTGACCTCCTCTCGAGCCGCCCGCACACACAGCCACACCAGGAAGAGCCGGCAAACCTCGTGCTGGAAGGAATCAAGCTCGGGGCACTGCAAGTCTTGCTCGCCGACGACCTCACCGAGCTGCCGCCGCCACTCGCCGTCGCCGCCGTCATCTCCGGCCTCCCCAGCATCGGCCGACTCTTCCTATAGCACCACGGTGAGCCAGAGAACTTTCCCGTGCCCTTCCCCCACTTGATTCCATGCTGGATGATCGAGTCCCCTCACTAGCTAGCTACTGCTCTATGCCATTCAGCTTGTTGGGAAAAAGAAAAGAAAAAGAAAAGAAATGTGGGACAAACGTGTCATAGAGAAGAAAAAAGAAAAAGAAAAATTAATATGACAGAGAACCCCACTTGTCATGCTCCATGGCTAAGTTAGGCTGAGTAACAAAAGTTTTTCATAATTTTGATTTTCTGAGAAAAAGCAAGAAAATGCTAAAAATGCTTTAAACATCTAAAAATCATAGAAAATTCATACGAACTCGAAATGAGGTGATTCTTTTTTGTAAATTCATCATTTAATATGTAGAATTTTATGGTATAACTTTTGTTCATGTTACAGTGCTGTAAATATTTGAAAATGACCAAAATGCCCTTAAACCCTAAAATTGAAGTATGATTTTTAGAAAAATCATGCTAGCTCAAAAAATAATATATGTTGCACCAAAATTCACTTTTTGATATATGTTGTATCTTGGCTTCATTTTATTCATGCATCAACATATAAAATTTTGACATATATAGAAATGTTGCTTTCTTAGATTATTTAAATAATTAGCTATTGACTTTATTTGAGTTTTGCATAGTGGGGTTTATATATTACTAAAATTGCATAAATGTAGTGTTTTAGATTAATTTACGTACGAACTTGATGTGAGAACCCTAGTTTCGGGATAGTCGTAAGAAGCGTGAGGAGGAAGTCAGGTCAACTCGCGTTGTTGAGTTGACCCGATACTATCGAGCTACGACGAGAGTTAGAGTAAGAGAGGGGGGAATTCGTTGTGCATTGCATCATTCATGGTATACATGTAGTCCATTGCATTCACACATGAGAAATATGCTTGAAAATTTAACTTTATTGATTTCGAGAATGTTACAAAGATCATTGTACAACATTATTACAAAATGGATAAGAAGAAGAAATAAAAATTACATAATGGGAATATTCTATCTATACATCATCTAACCCTAAGCCTCAAATCTTTGAGTCTTCGAGTCTTGAGCCGTCGAGGAGTGCCGAGAGTCGGAGGGGGGAAGATTCTTAGGAAATATTGGCGACATCCGAGGTCGTCTAGTATATGCACTCGAGACTGTTGGATTTTTGCTGTTCCTGTAGCAGGTTGGTTTTCAAAAACAAAGGTTTAAAATACAAGTGGCCATCGGCACAATTCCACCGACATCCGCAGGGTTAGTTGCGGGGGCAAAAAGGTGCCGATGACCTAAATAATTTTTAATTTTGAAAATAGTTTTGTAAAACAATTTTGTTTTCAAAATTGTCCGAGGGCCACGTGGCTAAGACCCTCATTTGGACGAATCTACAATATTTATATAGGGATAAAAGAGGTGAGAAGTATTGAAAATACTTTTATTTTTCCTGCACTAAAATACCTCCATAATCTGGTTTTGAAAAGAATTTAAAGATCAAATTATGAGGTAAACATCAATTCCAAGCCAACCCTCGGTACTCACAAATTCAGCTTTAGTCAAATTTCTTAACCGACAAGCTAACCAAGCTCAAGTGGAATAGCCATCATTTCGGTAATGCCACTGAATAACAAAGCAATAGGAGGGGCAAGAAAAATTCCCACCGGAGAGGCCTAGAAAGCCTCGGTAGAAATAGTAACCAGGCAGTAGCTCTAGCGCCGCAGTTCTAATAGGCATCGTTCTCTCCGAGAACACAAAGAGCAGCAAGGAAAAGGCCACCATTTTCTCCGAAGTTAGTAGCAACCAGAGGGCAATAGTAGTAGCCACCACCAAGCTTAGGAGGAGCTTCAGAGGAGAAACCGAAGCCAAGCCAAACCTTAGGAGAAGGCCATCAGAACCAAGTGGAGGAGAGCAGAACAAGTTAGGGAAGGATCAGCAGAAGGGAGCTAGCAAGAGCAAAGGGAAAGGAGAATCACCAGGACCTGGGAGGGAGGCCACAGCCATAAGGGAGGTCAGCAAGCTTAGGAGCCCAAGGCTCGGGCTTGTCCAAATTGAAACAAGGTATAGTTTCATCCAAACCATCACATTGCATATATATGTGAATGAAAGTTGGAGGATCATAGAACCCTCAGAATCTACCCTCATCATAGAAATTGTTGTAGGAAATTGGGTAGTATCTGTTCTTATCAATTAACACCACAAATTTCTCCAACAAAGATCTCAGGTTTTTAGATTCATCACAGGGTTATCATTCAGGCAACTGGTGTAGCAAATCTGTTCTTACCAGATTTTCGGTTTCAAGCCTTCCTCAGATTTCTTCTTAGAGAAATCAGCATGCATATATTAAGGCTAACATCAAGCTAGCATCATGTTCTTTCAGTGAAATAAGCTGGCACGGATGTATATGTAGAGGAGAGAAAAGCTAAGTAAGGTACATCAATTGCTTTTGCCAAAAGTAGACTGATATGCACGCATACATGGGGAAAATGTAAAGAGTCTAAGTTCAAAAGTAGCATCTGTTCTTATCACAACTAGGCATTACCAGACCTAATCACAAAAGGAATATGGGATCAATGAGGGAGGCTAAGGCCAAGTGTAGTAGTTCTTTTCAGTGTTAGGTAAAAACAACACCAGAGAATGAAAAGAATAATATCTGCTCTTATCCCATTTCCCAGTTTTTCTCAGAGTTCATCATTAAATATATTAAGGCAACAATATAGTATATAATCCCTTATCAGTTTGTAAAGAAAAAGGTAGGAATAACCATATATGGGAAACAATAGAAAGAAACTGAGATTAAGTCTAGCATCCGTTCTTCAGTCTGAGAAACTAAATAGATAT
>JAGXJF010003291.1:0-136977 GCA_019208055.1 Stipa capillata | reverse complement strand
AGGTAACCTCTAAGAAGGAGAAAGGATATCCCTTAAACTAGGAAGTCATCCCGATATTTAAGGAAGCCAGAATCCCACTCGAACGTAAGTCCATGTACGGCACGACTAGATGAACCCCCTATAAAAGGGTCACCAGTCCCATAGGGGAGGACAAGTCAATTTAGATCGACAAGGGAGGTTAGATCCAGAAGGTCAATCCAGATCCTGAAGCCCCATCACCTCGAAAGAGTTGAGAGTAGCGGAATTAGCTGGATTAGTCTACAATTAGGCCTTGGATAGCCACTAACTTCTAGATTCCCTTGTAAGACGTTTCTCCATTGAATATATACGAACAGGACGTAGGGTTGTTATCCTGAGGGAGGCCCGAACCTGTATAAAAAGGGTGTTTTCCTTGCCATTATACCTCTAGCCTTGTGCCCTAGCGGTCCCTACCCCTCATACATACACATTCCACGAATACCGTAAGATCGGTGGTTTACCGATCGTCGACAGAAACCATTGAGAAGAAGGCACAATACTATGCAGCAAATGCCAACAAACACAAGAAGAGGTACTCTTTGAACCCGGAGACTTAGTATGGGTGCACCTTCGGAAAGAGCATTTTCCCGAGAAGAGAAGCTCAAAACTGATGCCAAGAGGAGATGGACCATTCGAGTACTTACCAAAGTCAATGACAATGCTTACAAATCAAACTCCTAGGAGATGATTATGCGGTAAGTACTACTTTAATATTTCAGACTTATCTCCTTTCTTTGGTCCTGAAGAAACAGAGTCGAGGACGCCTCCTTTTCAAGAAGGGAGGATGATGAGAATGGCCCTAGCTCATCCTCATCAATTGACATTCCAATACCCCAAGCTCAACAAGGACCCATGACAAGGGCAAGAACTCGACAAATCGCTCAACAGGTGAATCTATTCCTTAATAAATTCCCATTGGATTTGAGCTTGAAAGGTGTGCTACATAATGCTTTGATCATTTGCATACTTAGGTTTGAGGGTAAGGACTTGGAGCATGTTCAAAACAAGCATTTCAGAGGTTTCCAGGAAATGTCGGAGTCTCCGACATCTATCCTGGAGCCTCCGATTTTCCTAAACTCAGGCCAGAGCACCCGAGAAGATCTCCAGGCAAGATCAGCAGCTGATCTCAGAGTCTCCGACATCAACTCGGAGTCTCCGAGATTCTGCCTCCGAAAAAGACGTCCCTCAGCCCCAGACTCTCCGACATGCTACTCGGAGCTCCAAGTAGCCCAACTCGGAGCCTCCGGAAATATCGGAGTATCCAGGAATCCTCCCGATGCTCACTGATGCCAAGTCCAGAAGCCAAACCCGGAGCCTCCGACCTCAACCTGGAGACTCCGAGTTTCCCCGACAATGCAGCATCCGAGTATAGAAGGCAATTCCGGAGCCTCTGACTTCCAAACCTAGAGTCTCTGACTTTTCTGTCTGTACTCAGATATTTTAGGCTTTTTGAACCGACTACTGTACTGTAGCACATGTACTGTAGCGACCGACATACTGTAGCTACTAGTTGATATTTTGATTTTTGTTAGCTTAAACCTTAAGTCATCAACCTCTATATATATGAGGTTGCTTCCTATGTAAAAAGGGAGCTTAAGAAATTCAGAAATAAAGAGAACACTTGTTCCTCTAGAGAGGGAGCCATTTCCACCTTCAAAAGGGATTGGGTGTATTCTGAGTTGCTACTCCGTTGTTCTTGTGATTACTTCGTGATTGCTTGAACGCGTTGCTCCATGTCAGTGAGTAACAAAGGGCCAAAGTGTGTGGTTGGGTGAATCGAGTGCTGCAGGCTTCCGTAATCAAGACGGTGGTTGGCTGTGTCATTCATCAGGCTTCACAGGCTAGTTATCCAGGATCCTACGTCATGAAAATCGGGCAAACTTCGGGATTGATCATCCTCCTTCAGGGTGATTCACATCAATATGGCTTCCACTCCGTCCATTTCAGCAGTGACCGCTACTTCCACTCTGTCGGCGACCACTACCTCCACTCCATCGGAGACTTCACGATGAAATTGAAGGCTGTTTGAGAAGGATGCTGCAAGTGATGAACTCCAGACTTTGAAGCCTCCATGAAGACATGAGGACGAAGACCGTAGAAGCCTAATTGAAGATACAAACGAAGCTTCAGTCAAGTCCTAACCCAAACTGTCCGGTTGGTAGTTTGGAAAACTTCTGTAAAGGCCGGACCTTCACCTAGACAGTCCAGGTGGCAGCCCAGGTGCTAGCCAGTTTAAACTACCCATATGGTCGCTTTAAGCCAATGCCACCGACTTAGGGCTTCCGAGTCTGTTTTAGCCTAGGGGTCTTGTTCCAACTATAAATAACCCCTGACTGCCTATGCTTTCGTCGGGTTTCTGTTTAGATATAGTTACCCATATTGCTACTATTTTGTGATTTCAGTCATGTCGGACGACTGCTTGTAAAACCTAATATCAGGAATCCCACCTTTATCATTAATACTTCATCTATATTTGTAATTTCAGGTTGTTGTTATTGTGTTCTTACTTGTTCTTCAATTGCATGCAGGAATATATCCCTTATGGGTAGGTTGATCATGTTTCTCAGCAAGGTCAATGACCCTCCGGAGTTGGTTCAGTGATTGCTAAGACGCACCATGTTGCATGGTTGTATTCGAATCACTAGGGTCATCTCCACCATAATCGATACCGTGTTCTCGTCGAAAGATTGGGACACTTATATGCCATCATGTACCCCTTAAGAACAGTCATTGATCGTACTCCGTGTTTACTTTTTTAATAATTTTAAATTGTTGCTCTTTACTTTTATACAATCTTGCTTCACTCGTTTAAATCAACAAATCTTTAATTCACTCGCTTGGTCATTTTGATCCTTAGAGATAAAACACTAATTCTTTTTGCTCCTCGTGGATTTGATACTCTTACTTCGTAAACTGGCTACAACTAACTCTGTGCACCTGCAGGACATCAAGATCGCTGATTTTAGAATTCAAAGATGAAATCGGAATTCTACTAATAGTTGAGGGGAAAATAGGCATTTTTCCTATAATCAAATGTGCACTATAGATTTTTTTAGGTACTGTTTAAAATATAGGTCGCAAGTATTATCGTTTTGTAAATCTACTCCAAACATACTTCAGCATACTACACTAGTAAATGAGTACTACAATTGCCAAAGGCCTCATGGTTTCTCACGGTACAGCACAAACATTTAGTATGTGCAAAGTGTAGTATTTTGGGTCTACAGCCTAAAATGTGTCGTTTTTAGAACCATGGTTTTCAAAAGTTTTACCATTAAAACAGGTCCTTAGCATATCAAAATTTCGAGTCGTCTCGACTTTTTCCTCTTAAGAGCGCGTGCTTTTATATCATTTCAAGGCACTTTAAAGTTCTTTAAAATTATAGAACAAATTTAATGTATACTACAATACATTAACATGTAAGATTTTATTAAAAGTACATCACTCATGATACGTGCAAAAACATAACAACTTTTTGCATTACAATTTTGAAGTTTATGTTATTTTTATGCAGGACAAAATAAACGTATTATTAGATAACTTATTACATATTTAAAGATTATAGCATACACCCCTTAGGAATGGCTTATGGATCAGTTATAGGTTCCAATAAGCCATAAGTCATTGCTAAGGCATTTGTAAACAAGAGCTTAATTTCTAAGTCCTCATTTTCTGTTGCTACATGGAAGCCTCAAATTCTCTGCAACCCCGCCTCTTCGGTTCTACACAATACACTTAAAGTTTATTCTAATTACAAAAACTGCCATCAAGCAATTTTTCTGACTCCTACTCCTCCACCAACTACCGAGCACCTCCCACGCCTTCCCCAACACCCGAGTGCACCACGAGTCCTGGGCGACCCTCCTCTCACTCCAGATGCACTGGCCCCAGCTCGACACAGGCCCTCGCACCACCCAGATCCACTCGTAGAGGGTCGCCTCCCGCCACCGCCGCCACCATGTCTTCCTCTCCTCCTCAAATCAACGACCTTCCTTGGATCCAAAAACTAGGACACCTGCCCACCTCGGCGTGCTCCAATCACCACCCTCCTCAATCACTGCTGTCCCCCCGCTTCCATCTCCTACGAGTCAAGATAGGTGCTCCATGACCGTCCTTCCGTGCTGCGAGTAGCTCTGGCAGGGCCATGGACCTGCAGCCAAAGGGCATCTTCCGCAGTGAAGAGGACGACAACCTCATTTATTTATTATTTTTTGGGTTCGGTTCCTGCATGTGTTGCCATGATGCTAAGTGGTATGTGGATGCTTGGTAGCTAGGGAAGCAGGAGGGGAGACCAACAAGGGCTTGGTCGTCTACCTCACAAGACGCCTTGGCCGGGATATGTCCCTTTTGCTGCAGACATCAGCCGGCATGTATCTCTTTTGCTGTAGATATTTCATGTCACAGTATGCATTCCAAATCCCATTTCCTCCTTTGGTTATATTTACTACTATGCTCTGTTGTTTGATTCTTTTTCCCTTCTTTTTGTACATTGTGTGATTGCTTTGATACTAATTTGCCCCTGCCTGCATCCTATATACTAGATTCATGCATCTGGCACCACTTTGGACCTTTATAAATATGTGATTGTGCATCCATGCTTTCATCATATGATGTCGCTTCCGGTTTAGTGAAGCCAAAATCTATCTGCCCTGATTTATTATTTGATCAAATTTGTGAAGGAAGTCTGATGTATTAATGTAGGCTTTGATTTATATTTTTCTATAGGTCCCTCCTCCCCTCAGCCCCTCCTCCCCTGTCAGTTACCGGTGGAAGGCCGCCTCCGGCCCGCCATCTCAAGCTGCCAAGCCCCCGGCCTCATCCTCCCTAGCTCCCCTGAGCTCACCACCGTTCGAGTTTTTTTTCAGAAATAATATATTTTGTTCAAATTTTGCAAAAATAATACCGGAATCAAAAGAATTGCAATCTAGCCCCAACAACCATCCTGCGTGGCGATTGGGGGCCATCGCCACAGCCATCGATGATATTTATGGCTATCGCCATCCAGTGTGGCGATAGGCCCCAATCACCACGGTGCGTGGCGGTAGGCAGTAACTGCTGAGCCAATCCCCCAATGTCGCCAACGGCTAGGCTGACGTGGTGTAATCGTCACGCCGTATGGCGATAGCGACCTAGCTATTTAAAGGCCGCCACGGCCACCCCGGCGCAGGCAAGGAGTAGAGAGGGGTTTCGGGGAGGAGGGAGAGGAGAAGGTAGGGAGAAAGAGGGAGGAAGTGTGGGATGCGTCATGGGAGATTCGAAGGTAATTCTTTCAATCTTTCTATGTAATTTAGTATTAGATTTAGAAGTAGCATTAGACCTAGACTTAAGTGTAATTTTAGAGTAGTTTAGTATCTCTTCTGCAATGTTGTCTTCATTAAGTGCCTCCAGTAGCAAAGTAGTCTCCCCAGATGAGGTCCATATTTGAAAGAGATAGATCTCTTTGTTGAGCAACCTTGCATCATCTGGATGTGTCTACGCACAAAAAAGTCATCTAACAAACAGACACAACATGAAAATGGTAAATAAGTTATTAAGAAGGGATCTACAGCGTACTAATCCTTATGTGCTGACCGTACTGAGATTCCGGAATTGTTATGGTTATACTACCAAAATCATCTTTCTTGACCCTTGCCCAGAAAAGTTTTCTAAGCTCATTTGCCCTCTCTCACCTCTTTTGCAACTCTTAGAGACGCTTGCGTACCTACTTGTAGGTCAGTGCAGGGAAATCATTTTTGGTGACGACTCCGTAATCACACACATATGAACTTTCTCCTAAATCTGCGAACGAAGATGTGTACATTTCGTCTTCGTGTGCAACGTAGCACCAAGAAGTACAAAGTCCATTAACGGGGTTCATACAGGATCTAGAACATCTACCGATTTGCAAAAAAAAACAAATGTCAAAAATAGCGTTATCTTACATACCATAATGTTCCTATTATACCGGTATGTAAATAAATAGAATGTTGAGGAACTTACTCCCGTTACATCTATCCAGGCCCCGCCCTTCTTCCTCTCCTCTCAAACTCTCTACTAGAGAAACTCAAATATTTCTTCGGAGAGAAAATGGCAAGCTTTACAGAAAAAAGACATGCAATTTATACGGGGAAAGGCGCTATTGCCATGGGGGTGACGATTACGAGTGGTGGTTACAGCCAATCGCTACATCAGCTGGCGATTCAGTGATGAATTGACAAGATTCCTAGCGATTATACGCCAATCGCCACGCGGGGTGGCTATTGGAATCAGATTTGCAGTTTTTTTGATTTTGATATTATTTTTGCAAAAACCAAATAAAAATAAATTATTAAAAAAAACTCGCCACCGTTCTATGTGCTATAAACCATCTTCAGGGGCGTTGCTAGGCCGCTCTTCCTCCTCAGGATGAGCCTGTTCTACCTGTCCGGCCAGGCCGTGGACATTATCCCCTGGTGGGTGCGCGTCCCTTGGATCATCGTCGTTGGCACTGCGAGCACGGTGAGCAACCTGTGGATTTGGAACCTCTGCAAGGAGCTGTTCAGGGAACAGAAGCAGAGCATGGCAAAGAAAGGCACATAGTTGTAGCCGTGTAGGTATACCTGGGCTCAATTTTTCGGAATTGTGGTGATAGCCGATTGGGATGGTGATTGATGAATTGATCTTTCTTCAAAAACTGATGATGAACTGGTAATGATGGTTATCTCGTGGAGAATATCTATGTGATATCTCTTTCTTCTTCTAGTCAGCCATTCAGGTGAAATCTAACTAGTAAGATAGTTTAATTTAATGCGCTTCTTTTAACATTTGCATTACTTGGGGAATCCGTGTTGGTGTTGCCCTACAGTATTTTGTCAAAATGTGCTACATGGACTACTCTATAAACAATATAATGGCTGAGCGCGATGTTGTTTGTTGCAATTGGGTTTGACTCAGACGTTTCTTGTACGAAATCAATTTCTTAACTGGCGGACTTGTTCATGTTACTTCAAACAATTTATTTGTTGCTTAACGTGTTGTACTTGATGGAAAGTAAGGGTGGAAATACCAGCGGTCTTCTGACTTTGTAAAACAATGTTATTTAACCAACTTGGTCTGAAGAAACAAGTTGACCCTGCCTACCTGGGTGCACTCCATCAATGATGACTAGTTGGGGCTGCGTAAGTAGTAAATGACAGTATGAGTTCAATGTTGTCTGCCTAATTTCTTCCAGTGATTTCCTGGAAGACAGTCTATTTTTGCTGACTCGTACGTAACCCTATTTAGCATTAGTTTCTAAACGGTCTTGTACATGAACTTACTTCAACATTCTGCTGTTACGTACATCAATTAAACAACAAGCCTTAAATTTTATAATATTATCGTTTTATCTTCAGAATTAAATTATGTGGCCAGATATTTAAATAAATAATCCAGAATACCAATTGAACAACAAACAAACAAGTCAACAGTATTTTATGTTTTTCACCATTCATCACTTATAATAAGCTTAATATTTATAAACCATTCCTAATAGGCAACTATAAATAAACTAATTTATTCCCATTGCAGCTTATCAGGAGTTTATCTAAGGAGCTGGTTTATGTGCAAGCCTAAATCATTTTTAAGGGGCTATATCTATAATTTTTGTCATAATTTTAGAGAATTTTGAGGTTGTTCGAAACGAGATTAGTGCACGCGCTTAACTAAAAAGTCATTTTTCGCGCGAAGCTCTGATGCCCAGACACCCAGCCACACACGATGCCCGTTCCACCTCCGCTCCCGCTTCCGCGGCGTCCGCTTCCCTCCTCCCCGCCGGCGCCGCCACCCCGGCCGGCGTGGAACACCAACAGCAACCTCGTCGTGACCCACCCGCTGCTCTCCTTCCTCGAGTCATGCGCCTCCTTCCCCGCCTCCTCCAGCTCCACGCGCTCCTCACCGTCTCCGGCCTCGCCGCGCACCGCTTCCCGGCTTCTCGCCTCCTCGCCTTCTGCGCCCTCTCCACGCCTCCCCGCATTGACCACGCCGACGCGATCCTCGCCCGCGCCGCCCCCGGCCCCAACGCCTACATGCTCGCCACCATGATGCGCGCCTTCCTCCGCGCGCACCTCCCGCGCCGCTCCCTCGCACTCTTCCGCCGCGTCATCAGGGATAGCCTCCCCACCGACGCGCGCATGCTCGTCTTCGCACTCAAGGCCACCGCCTCTGAGCACGGCCACCCGTCCGGCGGCGAGGCCGTCCACTGCGTGGCCCTAAAGTGGGGGTTTCTTGGCCAGAGCGTGCTCGTGGGGAACGCGCTGGTGCACTTCTATGCTAAGCGTAAGTCATTGGCACATGCGCGGAAGTTGTTTGATGAAATGCCTGATAGGGACGTGGTTTCGTGGACGACTCTGGTGGACGGGTACGCGCGGGGAGGGTTGGCTGACGAGGCGTGGCGGGTGTTTTGCAGGATGATGGTGACAGGGGGCCTGCAGCCGAACGAGGTCACGCTGGTTGCTGTGGTCTCGGCGATTGGGCAGATGGGTTTGCTGGCGCTGGGGAGGATGGTGCACCAGTATGTTGCAGAGGGTGGTGTAGGTGGGAGTGTTAATTTGGAGAATGCGCTGATCGATATGTTCGGAAAATTCGGGTGCGTGGCCTCTGCCAGGGAGGTTTTCGATGGCATGGCGGTCAAGGATGTGTACTCCTGGACGAGCGTGGTTAACGCTTATGCCAAGTCTGGTGATTTGGAAAGTGCAGCTCGGCTGTTTGAGGATACGCCTAGGAGGAATGCAGTTTCTTGGAGTTGCATGATCGCAGCTTACGCACAGGCAAGACAGCCTGAGGAAGCAGTGAGGCTGTTTAAGGAGATGTTTGAAGAAAGTGTTGAGCCGATTAATGCTACTCTTGTGAGTGTGCTTTCAGCATGTGCGCAGTTGGGTTACTTGGATCTTGGTAGGTGGATATATGATAACTACATTGTCAGTAGTAAGGTTGTGCTTACTGTGAATTTAGGTAATGCATTCATTGATATGTATGCAAAATGTGGAGATTTGGGTGCAGCATCAAGATTATTTGCTGAGATGGCAGAGAGGAATGTAGTGAGTTGGAATTCGATGGTCATGGCCCATGCTGTGCACGGTCAGTCTGAAGAAGTCCTTCATCTCTTTGAGCAGTTGAAAGGAACAGGTATTGTGCCTGATGATATCACATTCCTTGGGTTACTTTCTGCATGCAGTCATAGTGGATTAATTTTGGAAGGGCGCCGCTATTTTAAAGAAATGAAAATGGTTTATCAGATTGAACCCAAATCAGAACATTATGCATGCATGATTGATCTTTTGGGTAAAATTGGGCTTCTTGAAGAAGCATTTGAAATTGCAAGGAGTATGCCAATGGAAGCTGATGAGGCCGGTTGGGGTGCTCTTTTAAACGCATGTAGAATGCATGGCAATGTAGAGATTGGTGAATATGCTGCAGATAAGCTTGTAAAACTCAATCCTTCTGACAGTGGAATCTATGTACTTATGAGCCAAATATATGCAAGTAAAAACAAATGGGATCAGGTGAAGATGCTGAGGATGATGATGAGAGATAGAGGGGTAAAGAAGAACCCTGGCTGTAGTTCTATTGAGGTAGATGGAAAATTCCATGAATTTTTGGTGGCAGATGTTTCACATGTTCATTCAGAAGATATATATGCAGCATTGAAGAGTATTTATTTCCATTTAAAATGGGAAGGTTATGTTTCTCAAACTTGACATGAGTGTGGCGGAAGTTCTTTGTTCCTTCTTCATGCGCCTCGTAATAGCCATGACTGTAGACAGAAAAGGAAAACATACCAGAAGGCAAAATTTACATATTTAGAGCTCAAGTTCCTGCTGGACATGTTTTCTTCAACGGCCTGCTGTTATACTTTTGGTTTATGTAACATGGACCGAAAATGAGATACATTCTGTCTTGAAAGAAATTGCTTACATGGGCAGAAAAAGGAAGTGATGCACCTCTGTTGGAGGGTCATTCTAATTGTTATGCAATAGTCCTGATTTTGTTAGATTTACCATCTGGAAGAAACTGCTGTGCCGTTAAGGTACTTGATTGAACCCCGACTGTTCTTTCCGACAACCAAACTGTAAGTTCTTTCGGAGACATCTGTTTAGCTCTGATTTTATCATGTAGATGCCCTAATTATTATGGAAACGTGTGCAGATGGCAAGCTGTGGAGCTTTACTAGGTGAAACATATCCCTTCCAGTATCTAAAATGCACTTTGGTAAAGGCCTTTCTCGAGGTTATTCAGGTAAATAGTATCATTGACATTCTGTTACTAGATTGGTTATCAAGGAAGGAAATCATAGGACTGATGCTACCATTTTTTTCTCTTGTGCCACTCTGATGAACGCAGTGAAATTAACCACGGAAACACATAAAGTAGCAACGATTGGAGTAAATAAAATAAAATGAAATGAAATGCTAGTATTGTGAAAGCATGCATACAAAGAACTAGCGGATCTAGTGGAATCGGTCAGTTTATTATATAGTAGTCAGGAACATGGGAGCAAATTACACAAAATTAGGAATAAATATACTCTGATCCTGTGTAGCCCTAAGATATGTTAATATGAACATTTCCCTTGTACTCACTCTTTTTTTGTTTGCACGAAACTTTGGACTAATATTTTCTTCTAGGAATACTCGGCACTTCACGGTTCCCTAGATAAACTTCCCCAAACTACCCTATCAATACTAGCTCATTACCTTATCAATACTTCCCCAAACCTGGGTACTCTAAATGGATCCACCTAGGGTATTGGATCCTCCTCCCCTCCCGACTCCGGTGAAGGTGGTGGAGGCAGGGGGAGAGACCGGCGATTCCACTGGAGAAAGCGAAGATGCGGAGTTGCGGACGAAGTCACCTCTTCGTTCCTTTCTCTCGATAACCTTGCTGTGGAGTTAGTAGAATTTTATCTCAGATACATCTAGGGAACTACACTATAGATTTTTTAATGGTTCTAAGTCATGATAAAACCGTGCATATATATGTGCTTTTGTGTCTCCTTGCTACTGTTCTTGAGGGTGGTGGTCCGGTGGACTGATGTTTTAGATACCTAGTCAATGCCATTCCTGTATAGTGTAGACTTGCCGTACTCTACTGTCTATTTGATGTTGACAACACTGCTCTATGTGACTGAACTCCATTTTTCCTCTGACCATTAGTGCAGTAACAATTGTCTAGTCCTCTTGCAGTATTAGTTAGTTATTGTTGAGCAACTTCATTCCAGTCAGCATCCTTGAAGGCATATCCAAATTGATGGGTGGGCAACTAAAACCACCTAACTTTCTAGGCAAAAGCAGCCTAATATGGTATAAACGCCACTGAATGCCGCCTTGGCAGGGTATTTACACCCATCCGGCACATCGTAGCACCACAGAGCACTTCACACTTCATAGAGATACGTCAACCGTCCATGGGGATGCAATTGCATGTCACTGTGCAAGGTTTAACTCGGCACATGCTGATCACTGCTCACCATCTAGCTAATGCACGAGCCAGCTTTGCTGTTGCCCCACAGAAAAGAAGTTAGGCCGAGTCATCTGAGCTCAAAATGTTCTGTGACCAAGAACAGAGCATTTATTTCTACCTACGGCCAAGTGCCGAAAGAGCAGAGCAGAGCCACACCCGGATTCCTCGGAGACAATGGCCACATGCACATGCAGATTGGACGCCTTGCGTGGGGAAGTGCACAAGCGCACAAGCTCGTCAGTCAGCATGGGTGTTCCAGAGCTCATCGGCCGCATGCATGGCTGTTGTAGTTGGTGTGTAGCTTTGCACTTGCACTTGCAGTTTGCACCCTCTCCCTACCTAGGATCCCTCACCCTCTCGCTAGCGCAGAGTGCCAAGTTCCTGTAGCTATCTCAGGTTATCAAGGCACTCCCAATGCATAGTATCTTAGGTTGTATCTTATTACATTAAATAACTGTTTAGATACAACCTTCTCAATGGGTTGTATCTTAGTATTATATCTAAAACATCTTCATTTATTATATTTTATGATTTATACTACCATTTTTAGCCTTGTAACCTGTTTGTGGCACAGTTCTAGTACATAGTAGTACATGTATGAGCCACATAGAATCACTCAAGAATTAATTTACATCGATTACACCACTAAGAGCCGGTTCCAAATTAAGAGACAGTCTCCTTCTCTTTCCTCCATAACTATCCTGTCACATAAGTTTTTTGTCTAGGTGGTATGGTTTAAGAGACAGCTGAGTTGGAGCATTGGGACTGCCCTTATTCATTCGAGTTAGAGTCAGTTCTTAACCGCATGTGTTTTGGGGATAGGAGACAGGAAAGGGAATAGAATGTACAATGCAAGCGAGGAGTCGAGTAGGTGTGGCATTCATGCTCCTCTTCACTCGCTCGGCCCAAATCTACCGCCTCAATAGTTTACGTTTTTGAGCGATGGTGGCAGTCAAGGCCTTTATGGTGGCGCGGAGGAGCTAGCACCACCACCACCACCATCACCACACCTTCTTTAATGGAGAAGACAAGGCCAAGGACGGCACCTTCACTGCCTATTGCCTCAGTTTCATTCAAGACCATGGCAACAATAAGTGTACTCACGTACGCATACATGTATCCATCTCTCTAGCTAGCACATCTATCACCATTACTATTACTTAATTACTTAATACATTTATAGTTTTACATGCCCCCTCACTTCACCATTAATTCTATGTCAAGGTCCTTGATTAACATAGTCGATCCCTCTCCCGAATACTAACCCATGGACTAGCTACTAGGATTTTCTTTCTACAGCGACCATCTGCCCGGCCGAGCTGGCCGGCATGCGTCTGCCTAGTGGAGAAGGCTCAGGGTCTCCAGCGGCTTGACGGCGGTGTCAAGCCTGCGATGAACCGCCTGTGGCGTCGTGGCTGGTGCCAACGGCTGCACGAACTTGCAGTTCGGGCAGGAGGGGGAGGATTTGCAGAGCATGACGAGGAGATGGCAGTTGGCGCACGGCACGGCGACCATGTTGCGTCCGGAGCTGATCACGGTGCCCCTCTTGGCAGGAGCAGTGCCGGTGTTGCTGTCAACGACGACGACGTTCACCGGGGTTGTTGACATGTTGAGCTCCAGGTTCACGCCCTGCTCCTTGGGCCTGATCCAGCTCCTCTTCAAGGTCTTCCTGTTGAGGTAATACATCCTTCCAGACTGCCGAAAACCATAACACAGCATTAAATTAAAAAACCATAACGCATCAAATGATGAGGCAATCATGACGGCACCATCTTTATATACTTGCATCTTCTAGATAACGTGGTACTGCAAAGATAGATCCCTCGTGGGAGAATCACAAATAATAGGGAAACAATCACAGGTGCAGCTTTCTGCATGCACGTTCAAGCTGCATGCATTTTTGCCACCAATAACCATGTGCGTCAGTTCCACGTACTTTGCCACCTCGGTGGCAGGGACACTTCTTTGAATAGGAGTCACGTGCCATAAATAGCTTTGTTAATTAGCTTTACCTATTAACATGTGTCCGCACCATGGACGCAGTAGACAGGCACATAACCACACGACAGGATGAGATAGTTACAGTTTGGTTTTAGTTGAGAGTTATGAACTGAAAAGAAAAAAAATTGAATTCTATGAAAAGTAGAACCTACTAATAATATTATTCAAAATAACTAGTGATGATCTAGAGGGACTCACTTGGAGATCAAGGCACTGCTCCCAGGCCAGGGGCAGGGGGTCATTGAGATGGAGCTCCAGGTGCGGGTGTGACATGGGCTCCTCCCAGGTGTAGTGCTTCCTCTTCTTCCGGGAGCTACCGTCCGACTCGGACGACGAGCTCTTGGTGTTCTTTGCCGAGGCAAAGCCCAGCGCCGACCACGTTGGCCCGAGCGACAGCTCCGGCTGCATCTCCATCCTCTTGGCACTCACCTCCTGATGAAACCCGTCCACTCTAAGGAATTCAGTGGTCATCTTGGCTGGCGATACCACCACTCTATATATATGTGGAGCTCTAGGGTGTGAGCCTGTGAGGTTATAGCAGGAGCAAGAGGAGGAGAATTCAGTGGGGGAGCTGCTTCTCTTTCACACTAGGCTTTCGATTCATGGGGTCATGCAGGGGAGGGCGCGGACACTAAAGAAGGGTTCTTAAATGGCCTTCATCCAACCCCATTAAGGAGAGGGGCAGGCCAGGCATTAAAGGGTGACAAGTAGAGTGACCTTAAATGACTCAAATCTCTCCACCTCCTCCCCCATTTAAGGCGACCTTGCTCTGCATGCCCGGACTGTACACTTTATAATGCCACCCAGCCCAGGAGAGCCACCACAAAATCTACAAGGCCCCTGCCCTTTCTTGCCTTGTAAGTTGTGGGTGGTGTAAGGATTGGAGCTCAGGCAGCAGCTGTAACTGAGGTGATGTTGGTTGTGGCTCTGTTGGTGAGTTAAACACTACAGGGCTGAATTGGAGTTAAGGAGGGTGGGGGCCTTGTAGATGGAGGAATTCAGAGATACATATGCTCCTATTTAGTACCAGTTCAAGATACGCTTCGAGGCTTTTATCCATTTGTTATCACTTTCCATGCTACTCCTACGAACACAATAAAATGCAATCTCTGTGAACTAGGAACAGTGCACAGAATTTAGTGCACCTTCCTGTCCAATGGAGAAACCGGTGCGCGTTGGTTGGAACTACAAAGGCCATCTATTGCTGCAATAGTGCTCTGCTGAATTTAAAAAGCACAGGAGTGAGGAGTGGGATAGCTAGCGTGTGAGCTTGGACAAGATGGCTCAATTCATGGCGATAGACACTAGAGTGAAACCTACAAGGCAGCATGCAGAGCCCTCCCATGTCTTAAACCTCTCTTGTACCGTCTGACCATCATACTTCTATACCTACACCATTAACTACGTCGTAATCATGAACTGCTTCTTCTGGGTGGGCATTCATGGTTTTGCACCCGAACTCTTATTCTCATAAGGAAGAAGCTAGCAGAGGGAGCGATGATGCATAATAAGAACACAAGTCTCACCACCCAAGCCCCATGCAGTAAATAGGCCAAGGCATTAGGAAGGAATAAATAAGGCTTGTTGGGCCTTCTTCTACTCCTCACCAGTGCCAACTACAACAATAAATAAAGGCGCCTCTCTCTTTGGTTGTTGGAGGCATGAATCCATTTAAGTTTTGGTGTTCCATCTTTCACTATTAATTCGTCCAGACGTCCTGTTGATTTGATGTTGTCTATTCTTCTCTAACACAGGCTGATGAGAAGTTGATGGAATAATACGAAGTATTTGGACAGTTCACTGCACAACGATGTTTCGCGAGCATTTGGTCTAATTGGATTTTGTTCAACTTGTGACCAGCTAACTCATATGGTTCCTTCGTATACTTGTCGTGCACTCATGGTTAATATTTTCCTCTGCTAGTTCGATCCTCACCCTTCATGTTGTCAATTCTTCCAGAAATTTACTAGTGCTAATTATTATAGATAAATCATGTGAAACAAAGTAAATTTTCTGAAACCATTACTTACCTTGGAGGATTGCTGGTTGCTAGGTGTGAAGTTGTATTAATTAGTGCTAACTGTCAGACCTCTATACCTTCGTAGATTTCTACTTTGAAGAGCATATTGATATGGCTAGTTAGGTGCAGATGTTTATGAATTATGATCTTTTTCTTAGTTCTTTATGGATAAGGAGTAGATACACAATATAGAACTTTATCATTCTAGATATACACAAAATATTTACAAAATCTTTGTAACATTGATCTTTTGTCGGACCCCAGATTCCGTAATAGAGAGTCTTAAGAGGAATCACTCGCTAAGTCGAAACATCAACCCCAACCTCAACTCACGGGGGTCAAATCCGAGAGGAGTGGAGTGATATGGCTTCGAATAGCCCGAGACTTCAACCCCAAAGCTTACTCCGGCAAATCAATGCACAGAGCAGTAGGGTGATATGGTCTCCTCACTCTTTCCCACTGAGCCGGAACATCAACCCGACCTCGTCCCGGCAAACTAATGCGCGGCTGGAGTAGGGTGATATAGTTCCCAACCTCTCAGTGGAGAGTCGCTTCACAGGAGTAATTAAACTTAATGACTCTATGTTAAAGACTCTGAAATCCTACCTGCATAATGCACTTCAAACATACACGCATTGTACACGATACAGGGGGGAAGAACAAACCAGTATCATAACAGAGACTCTACGACCGAAACTGCAATAATACTATTTGTTCGAAAACTTAACAACGTATATACAACCAAAAGTTATATACACAGCGGAAGTTTGAGTTTGGCTGAGAAGCCTAAGGGTAGGGCCAAAAGCGGCGGCAGAACAAACCAAGCTGCCGAACCCAGGGCAGGACCACTGCCCGGGATCACCAGCGACTAGTCGATGTCAGCGTCTACCTCAACGTAGAAACCCTCCGCTGCGGGAGTGGTTTCCTCTGCACGGAAATAATATCAACGAATGCAAGGTGAGTACAAAATGTACTCTGCAAGACTTATAGGGGAAATTAATAATAGATGCATCAGGTATCAAGAAGGGACTATCTGTGGACTATTTTTGTAGAAAGCTAATTTATTCTTTCACAATACCTGTAAGTAGATTGGAATCCATCTACTGGAATACTTTGCAAGGAGAAGAGCTGAAACTGAATAATAAAACCTAAAGCAGACCGTCGAACACACGAAACCTTCGATTCTTCCTCGACCACCAGGGAGGAAGCAATCGCTAAAACCAAATCCTTAAAGTTGGCAAGTTTTAGATTAGGGTTATGCTTGTCTAATTCGATGCGGATTCTTACCAAGCTGTCCATAACCGCGGACACGGCTATTCGAATAGTTTAAACCCTGCAGGGGTGTACATCTTTACCTACGCGTATCAACCGACTCTTAGTGCTACCGAGAACACACTTTCACGAGGTGTGCTAGTAGAGGGTGGTTGAACACAACCTTTACAATGTTTTGACCTAGGTATGAGCTGCCCTAATAGGCTAGTCCGCGAACGACAGTTCGGCCGATATTTCGACGCGGTCCCACTAGTTGTGACAGGTGATACATCCCCGGTCCCGGACCGTGTGTAACCCTCACTCCTATATTGTTGCATCACACCACCTCCTTGTTTTCCACGCACCCAAGTCACGAAAACGGCAAACTATGCGGCTCATATCCTAAGCCTAGACAGATTATTCGGTCATGGGTGGCCCATTATACCACCCGCGTAGAAGCACGCAAATCTTGGTTCGAAAGAACACCGGGAACCGGTCCTTGTGGGATGAACGAGACAACCTACCATGCTCCGAGCATGGCCTCTCGCCTATGCCCGATTTAATATTAGTCAGGATTATTAACCATCCCCGGTGAACACCCACCTAACCGCTAACCAATCCAGAGCATTGTGTTTTGTCTGCCATCCCAGGAATTACGACTTGAACCCGACTAAGCAGGTCTAAGCATCAGTAGCTGTATAAGCAATATAAACGCAACAAGTAATCTACTCTAATCAGGTTGGGAGGGTCGGTGGTGTTGATTGAGCGACAAAGTAAGTTCTCATGCAGGGAATAGGGTTGATCCTTAGCATAAAATATCAGTTGAACGCATGCAATACGGATTTAAAAACAAATAATAGATTTGCAAATAATGGGATATCCGCAATATGTTCAAAGGGGGCTGCTTGCCTTGCGGTTCAACGACTAGATCCTGTTTCTGCTCAACGTTATACTCGTCGTGATCCTCCGGTCCTATCGGAAGAACGAAAACACAGAAACAAGCGCAGTGTGAACACCATGATGATGAACTTCAGCATGGGATGCAATGTATGCCATGAGCTAGAGGATTCGAAATGCAAACTAACGCAACTGGAATCAAGTTAATCAGAGTCCGGACGCTCGAATTATCGCGATCCGAATTTCTCCGGCGTTCGGGGAAACCCTAATTGGAGTTTTTAGTCAATTTTACTTTTCCTAATATGCAAACATGGATGAATATGACATGATTGAATAGAGTTCATTTTTCTGAACATTTCGATATATTATTTGCAATTTTCTGAGTTCGGATGAATTTTCTACGAATTTAACAAGATTTAAATCAATTTAAACCCCTTTGTTGTATTTTTCTCAGCAAAAATAAAATGAATTACTTTTATTACTCAATATAACTCTAGCTACAGAGAATGACAAGTGGACCCCTCAGTCCACTCAGGTCAACACTTATAGAGCCTATGACATGTGGGGCCTACCAGGCAGCTCTTTTCTTTTCTTTTAATTCTTTTCCCTAATTCCTTACATGTGGGACCCGCAAGTCATTGAGACATAACTAAAGAGCTCATTCATTACAGTGGTTACTCATCAATGACAATCATTAGACATTTAGTTAACATTAATACAATCATTAGCAGCAGTTAGCAATAAATAGATCGATTCAGACAGGATTAATACCACTATTAAATGCACTTAGTAATTAATAAGCTACTAATTAAGCTTAACTAACCGCTAACCTAACTAATTAACTGCTAATCCAACTAACTCAACTAACCTAACTAATTAACCGGCGGTTTAAATGGGGCATTAAGCCCTAATTGGTCCGGTCAGGACCGGCTGCTCAGGCTCGGGCCGGAGTAGCAGGGCTCACCGACGGTGACAGAGGGGTGGTGGGGCGGCCGGCGAAGGGGAGCTCGACAGCGACGGGCGGCGGGCTGGACCGAGGCGGTGGTTGACGGCGTCGGGCGGAGCTCCGGGAAGCGGCGGCGAGTCCTGGTGGCGGAGAGGCGACCTACGGAGGGGAGCTAGACGGCGTCGGGGACCCGAGCGGCGAGATGGTGGCGCAGCGGCTACGGGGGCTCGGTGACGGGGAGGAGGACGGAGGGGCACGGCGGAACCGAGCGGGGAGCGGCGAGAGGTCGGCGGCGGCGACTTGCGGGCGGGGCGAGCGAAGGGAAAGGGCTCGGGCGGCCGGGGCGCTTGAGGCGGGGGAGCGGCGCTCGGGGAGACCGAGGCGAGCGACGGAGGCACGACGGCGGTTGGGGGCGTCGGCGAGGCGGGGTAGCGGCGGCGGGAGTGAGGTCACCGAGGCGGGGCACCGGAGAGCAGCCGGGCGGAGCAATCGGGCCGGCGGCAAGGATGGCGCACGGGGGCGGGGGTGCCGAGGGGAGCAGAGAGAGGGAGGAAGCGAGTGCGCCGAGGGGGGGGTTTAGGGGGGCTCGGGAGAGGGAGGGCGAGCTGGCGCGGGCGCAGAGGGAGAGCGCCACGGGGCGGGCATGGGGGAGCGGAGGTGGCGCCGGGTGAGAGAAGACCGGGGGCGGTCGGGTGAGAAGAGAGAGAGGGAAGAAGAAAGGGGTGCGGGGCAGGCCGGATGGGGAAGTGGGCCGGGGAGAAGGCCTGGCCGTAGAATAGGTTTTCTATTTTTCTTTTTCATTTTCTGTTTTCCTTTTGATTTCTGATTTCAATTTGATTACAAAATAAACAATTTCAAACCCTGCTCCTTTAGTCCAAACTCGAACCCAACATGAACTTTCTGTTTTCTTTTGTCTCCTTCTACATTTGTTTTACGAATTTAAACATTTTTGAAGCTTCTCTTTAGGTTTAAGATCATCGTTCGAAATTTTAAATTCAGTAATGTGATGCCATGCTATGTCATGATGCACAATCAGCGATATTTGAAATCAGGGACGTTACATCTTTCAATATAAATAAGGAAGATAGACAAGATGATAAGCAGATAATAATATTTGTTTGACATTGACAAGTGAAAGGTGATGTCGATAATTTTTTCCTGTCTTTTCATGAAGGAAAGGAGTTGCAGAATGTCTCTGCATTTGTTTTGAACAAAATTACATTCATGCATTTGATAACACTAGTGAGTTGTACGTGCTTTGCACGTATAGGTATCGCAATACAAAAACCAAACAAGCACGTGTCTACTCTTCGTCACGAGAAAATGAATAACTATCAAAATATTCCACTGTGTTAGAAAATTTCAAATTCAAAGAAAATAACAATTATGGCAAAAAAATAAATCATAAAATGAAAGAGAGCTGGAAAAAGATGAAATATCATACTGCATCTGCCTCGAGTCTCAAATAAGTGATATTTTCAATATTAATCAATAAGGTCTCCAAAACATAACTTCGGCAAATAATTTATAATCGATGGCTCGATCTAGACTTCCATGAAATTAGAGGAGGTAAATTAGATATTACTTTTTGTTTCTCCTAAATCATATCAAGTTTAAAGTCTGTTTCTCCAAACTTTAGATATTTATTTAAATAGATATTATATTATTCATGAAACAACTAAAGCGAAGTATTAAATCTTGTTACGTTGAAAAATCTACAAATAATTTGCATGCTTATTCTCCAGGGACATATTTATAAGCATATGACCCATGTTTACCTCTGAACTTGCATCCAATATCTTAATCAATGACCCTTACATCTCTACTTTGGTCATACGTTGACCCTTACAGCTCTACTTTGTTCATATGTGTACATTGGAATTGCAATGCGTTTCTTCCCTGCTAGTGCAGTTCTCCCAAATCTGTGTGAACATTTCTCAGCTAAGCTACTAATATGCACATCAAACAGCTAGAACAATCATACTTTTAGGGCAGCGGAGCTGATCATATCTTGCCTAAACAGTGCCGAGTACTTACCAACACATGCAGGGTTGCAAATTATAATAAGATAGCAAGAATGGTCACTTTGAGCCACAGAAATTGCAAGTGTGAGTATTCTTTACGACTTGGACGGACCAAGGAAAATACTATATATCAAATTACAACAAGATTACTGTTACTTTATTAGCTGCCTAAAAGGGCAACATAACTCTCCTCACTCATTCAGGGTATGTTTGATTGGCGACATAGATACATGTCTGGAAAAAAAATGATGCATGAAGATAGTCCGGGATTTTGATTTTGATTTTTTTACCTGTCCAGACAAGCTTGAGGTTTCAGTGTTTGGTTGAGGACCTGAGCCTGGTGAAGTATTAAGCATTTATATGCTTTGGTAATTATGCATCGTGTACCATATATCACGTATCTCTCCCTAATATTAAAGGACGGTCGATTTCTTCGTCCGTCAAAACAACCCCGACCCCGGATCTTCTGGCCCTTCCTCCGCGACATGGTGGCCGGCGCCGAGCTCGCCCTCCTCCTCGGCGCGGGCGACGCGGCGCGCGACCTTGCCCGCCGCTTCGCCTCCGCTTCCGTCCTGCGCTGCTTTTCCCTCGTCAGCCGGCGCGAGCAGCTCCGCGGCGGCACGGCGGCGATCCGAAAGCATCGATCTCCAGTCCACTCTCGACGCTGCAACCACCGATGGGCTCCCACGCCGCCTCGCCGTCGGAGGAGCAGGGGCTCCATAGGACGGTGTGGTCGGAGCCACCGAAGCGGCCAGCGGGGCGGACCAAGGTCCGGGAGACGCGCCACCCGGTGTATCGCGGCGTGCGGCGCCGGGGGCCAGGCCGGGGCCGGGCGGTGGGTGTGCGAGGTGCGCATTTTCTCCTCGCGGACGCTCGGCGGCAGCCGCCCCGGGCCGCCCACCGGCCGGCTCCTCCCCATCACCCTCGGCCAGGTCAGGAACGAACAATCTTGAACTCGAGCTGAACTGAAAATTGTTTCAGAAACGCGACCCTGAAATTGGTTGTGTGATTCCATGCCCAATTCTTTTTTCTGCTTATGAATTTCAGTATATTAGAAGGACCTAAGATTTGTAATAAGTGATCAAACATTCCGTGATTCACCTCTACAGACATAGCCATATCTTAATTTAATCGATCTCTTTTCATCCAAATGCAGCTATTTGCCTTTGATACAGCCAAGAAATTCCTGACTCCAAAGGCTGATCAGTCCCCTAAGACCCCCTTCCCTCCGTCACTTGTCGCTGGAGCACTTGCAGGAGTCAGCTCAACCTTATGCACATATCCTTTGGAATTGATCAAGACCCGTTTGACTATAGAGGTGAATAGAACTCTTTTGTCATAACTTGCAGAAGTGATGTTTCTTTGTGTACCTCACCTAACTTCTACTTATTTCTGCAGAAAGATGTCTATGCCAATTTTCTCCATTGTTTTGTCAAGATTTTACGAGAGGAAGGCCCCTCAGAGCTTTACCGTGGTCTGACACCGAGTCTGATAGGAGTGGTGCCATACGCCGCAACCAATTACTATGCCTATGACACCCTGAGGAAGCTCTACAGGAAGACATTCAAGCAAGAGGAAATCAGCAACATTGCAACTCTCCTGATCGGTTCTGCTGCGGGTGCCATCTCGAGCACCGCCACCTTCCCCCTTGAGGTAGCTTGCAAGCAAATGCAGGTCGGAGCAGTGGGTGGGAGGCAGGTCTACAAGAACGTGTTCCATGCTCTCTATTGCATAATGGAGAAGGAAGGGATCGGTGGTCTTTACAAGGGGCTTGGACCGAGCTGCATCAAGCTGATGCCTGCGGCGGGGATCTCGTTCATGTGCTATGAGGCCTGCAAGAAGATACTGGTTGAAGCTGAGGAGTAGAGTGAAGCATGTGCCCTTGAAGCGAGGAGTGAGTCCTTAAGAAGAGGCGGCAGGATAAAAATTAAGAGAAGAAAATTGGATGCTCGACTCATCAGAAATTTAGGTCCAAGATATTTGACATATCTGTTAGATTAAGTGTTGGCTTTGATTAGTTGTGTTTGAGTTGAAATCCACAAAAGAAATTAACGCGGAAGCAGTTTTGTCGTACTATGCTTCTATCACAGTCCTGTTCTCTCTTACTACCAGATCTTGGTTAATCTTGTTTCCCAGGCACACCATGCAATTTTAGAGAAAATGCCAGCATGGTGCAGAGTCGATTTTCCATAGGTAGTTGGATAAGTTACTTTTGTGGATTATTCATGATTTTTTGTCATTGCGGATAAGTTATTTATGTTCATTTTCCGGGATTTTAAATCCAAGATCTTTGGGTTGTGTTGAATCTCCAGAATTTTAAATCATGATCTTTAGGTTGTGAGCCGCTGCACATTTGCACACGGCATAAACTCAGCAACCAACTGGAGATATCAAGTGAATGAACCAGCATACCATGACCCCACCATTCAAACGAATCAAATAAGTAGAGCTCTTTGATTACAAAAGTATCAGTCTCTTGTCGGCGAAGGCATTGGAATACAAAACCTAACAGCAGGTACTAAATTAAGCTAACAACCAACTTAAAAGTTTATTTAGCTCTGTTCCTCGCCCTCCTCGGCAGCTGCAACTTCCCTCTCCTCCGCAGCAGCGGCCATCAGCTCATCAAAGTTCTCTGTCTTGCCCAGCACTATTTCAATCTGGTGTGATAACAGTTTTTAGGATCAGCAAACATTGACCTACTAATTCTGAAACACTGCTGCTTCATATCATTCATGGAAATTTCGAAGAAATCTGACCTTGGCCTTCTGCATCGGCCGGCTCCTTGAATCGTCATTGACATCAACAGTGGAAGTCATGATCTCTGCAAGCCATTTTGAGTGAATAACTAGAGATGAAAAATGCAAAGATCAATTACAACAAGACAACAGGAATCTTACTCTTTTCAACAGCGAGGCCATTATTTTTCAGAATTTCAGCAACAGTCACCACAGTGGCAATGGCTGAAAGGATAAACAAGAGACTCATCAGTTCAAAAGCATCAGAACAAAGAACCAATGAGCAGAGGAAAAGTAGAATGAAGGAGATGCATAAACAATTAACGTCACAGGCTTTAGCATAAAATGGCTCAGATAAACAGCTGAATCAAAAATTAGTTTTATGATATTACATGAATGTAACTTTGACCACAGAAATTTCCAAGAATTAGGATAGACAGGACAAGAACAAATCAACATTAGATAAAGTAACGCACACAAACTCGTAAAAAATTAACTGTGGCAATTCGTAGCTGCATTTGAATGTAAATAACTAAACATAACAATATGGCGTCTTAAATGGAAAACTAAGGCAACCAATGGTTCGAAAGACTCAAATATTAGGACAATTCAGATAAGGTACAGCTCGGGATAGAAATATTTTTCTAGAGACCATACAGGGGAACTGCATGTCAATGCATTAAGGAAGAAAAGTTCTGTACGGCCGAATTACGAGCTACCGACTGGCCAAAGGCCCGATCTAGGACACATTACCTTGCCAGAATTGCTCGGGAAAAAAATCAGGATGTGAATGGTGCGCATTACCTTGCCGTGACCCGAGCGAGCCTCCGGGACCGGAGCTCCACCAGGACGGAATTCTTCGCCGGCGGCGGCAGCGCTCCTTTTCCTTCTCCTCTGGGATCGCTCCGGTGTCGATTGCGAGGTCCTCCTCGTGGGCATGGCTGTGGGCGTGCTGCCGCGGCGGAGCGCAGGAGGGTTTGGTCTGGATTCCGGCCGCCGCTGCCGCCTTCCTGCCCTCGACCTGGATCCCGACGCCTCTCCTTCTTGTGTGGCGGCAAGCGGCAGGGATTGGGGGAACTGACCAACAAACCTCAATTGCTCCACGGGCCATCAAAACCGTCGGAGAAAAAACCAACTCTTTCCCTTCCGTTTGGGCGCTCGTCGTCGCCTCCTCGCACCATCCCGCCCGCTGCGCTCCACCAAGCCTCCAACTCCGGAACAGGAGGAGCCGTCGGCCGAGGGATCGAGGAGGCGGCAGCCGGCGAGCGTTCCCCGCTGTTCCCCACTCCGACTCGGCGCCGGAGGCGACCGGCGACAACCTCGACTCCCCCGCCTCCGACCCGGCCTCGGACGGCACAGGACTCCTGGTGAGTAAGCTGAGGAGAGGAATTGGCCGTGGGACTTGAGCCCGTATGGAAGTGAAGCACGCGGTATCCTTCACCGACGCCGTCCCTTTATCCGAATTCTACCGAGCTACGTAAAATAGTCCGACTTATGCTTTGAATTAGGTACAGTTGGTGCTATAAATACACCCTTAACCTCTACGTGATTTTTATACACAATCTCAAGTCTTTGGTTCAATTAAACTGCTTAGCAAGTCAATTTTATACGTCATCTAGCAAGTCAATTTTGTACGTCGTCTTGCGCTAGCTAACTTTGGTTCAATTAAGCTGCTTAGCAAGTCAGCTTTGCGTCAGGTATTTTTATTATCTGTTTCCATACGACATCTTTCAACATCTTTACAAACACTGTGGTACCTGTCATGTATAAATTAAATTTATGATCAGCGATTCAGAATTTCACGAATGAATAGAACAAATAAATGGTGTCTTCACACAAGTTATTCTAATCAGTTTTCTTACCGTTTCCAAAACTCTCATGCAGGCAAGCCATTTGGGTCACAATCTCCGGTCATGGATGCCAACGAACAAAGAAGGAAAAGAGATAGAGAGCGGTATGCACAGATGACCGATGAAAAAAAGCAGGGAAAACTGAAAAAACGCCGTGAAGCCTATCAGCAAAAGAAATCAAAAATATGCGCACAAAGTAGGCAGAAGTATGCAAATATGCAGTCAGAACAAAAGAAAGCTAGAATAGAACAAATCACGGCTATCCATGAATTGAAGCGCAGCACAGCAAGCAAAGACTCAATTGCGATGGAGAACCCTGCAAATACCACAACAGAACATGAAGTAAGTACATCTACCTTTAATGTAAAACACAGGAAGCATGTCACGCCGGGAGAAAGACAAACGTTGCTAAACCGTCGTAACGAAGAATTCACGGCAAAACGGATGAAAACTGTTCCGGTATCATCACAAGAGGACACATCCATGATGAAAACCGGCAACAATGATATAGAACCTCTAGAGCAGCCAGAAGTCATGATTAACGGTAATACTCTAAATTTTATACAATACTCTCGCATTCCAAATATATACATATGTCTGCACAACTAACCATCTTTTGTGGACAGACATCCCCTCCTCAATGTTTCCAAACATCAAAGAAGTAGATGCACCAACACAACCATTCTACAATGATGATCACAGTAAGGTGGCTTTGTGGCCAGACATCCCCTCTTCAGTGTTTCCAACAATCAAAGAAGTAGATGCACCAACACAATCATTCTACAATGATGATCACGGTAAGGTTATCAATTTCATATATATTCTTATGCAATACAAAGAAATATATATACATTCAAAATTTACTACACAGGTAATGATGAAGTCATATTTGAAGAAGACACCAACGAGGATGAATACATGTTCTCTGGTCAAGGTATGCTCAATACAATTTAAATATATCTGCATCATTATGTTACTCCTTTACTAAATTTTTGATTGATGCTACAAATCAAACCAGAATGGGACAGAGAAGTGGAAATCGAAATCAGAGAAGACGAGGAATTTCACAACCCTGATCCATATGATTTCGTCTACAGCAACATACCAAACAACACACACATGTTGAAAACGGTACAAAATTGCAGATTCTGCAATGCAAAAAAATTCCAGTATGAATCTAAGGGGTTATGCTGCAGAAAAGGACAGATAATACTAGCCAATCCAGATACACCACCTGAACTCATGAGACTTTGGACAAGCAACGATTCTGATGCAAGACATTTTCGGAACAATATAAGATTTTTCAATGGACACTTCTCATTTACTTCTCTATACTGCCACCTTGACAGAGACACAACTGACATGCGAACAACTGGTATTTACACCTTTCGAGCTCATGGTCAGATCTATCACAATATACACTCATTTGCTAATAGTCGCTCAGATCCGAAGCATCTAGAGCTATACTTCTATGACGATGATCCAAGCTTAGAGCATCGGTACCGCCGTTGCCGCGAGGAAATGTACGAGCAAGACAAGCTCATAGTTGGCATAATAACCGACATTCTACGCGACAACCCATACTCTAAACAGTTTAGGAGCTTGGGACAAGCCCAAAACCTTGAGGACTACAGACTCATCTTGAACCTTGACCAAAGATTGGACCAGCGAACATACAACGCACCAATCACTTCGGAGGTAGCTGCAGTGTGGGTCGAAGGGAACGAAAGAAGAAATACCTATGACAAGAATGTAGTACTACATGGGAACAACAACGAAATACAGGGCATTCGATCATATTACGGGTGCTATGATCCGTTGTCGTATCCTCTATTCTTTCCAAGAGCTGAACTGGGTTGGCATTCGAAAATCCCAAAGGCCGATACACAAGAGGAAGGTGTGACAAAGGCTGGTGCTGATAATAACAATAATGACGATGACCCAGGTAAATATTTCATATATTATTGTCTTCAAAATTCAATTTTGATATATGGTACGCTCCTACATACGCAACTAAATTTTTATGTTGCAATATTTGCACAGATTCAATCAACGGGCTGTGGGTAACCATGAGAGAATACTACTGTTATAAATTCCATACACGGCCAAACATATTCAACCCAATATTGCACGGTGGACGGCTTTTCCAGCAGTTTGCTGTAGACACATACATCAAGATTGAAAGCTCCAGACTGGATTACATGTGGCATCATCAAAAAGAAATAAGGGCAGATCTATACCAAGGCCTTCTGGACAGCATTCAAGCTGGAGAACAAAAGGGAAATGCAGTCGGAAAACGGACAGTTCTTGCCTCATCATTTATTGGAGGGCCACGAGATAAACTTCGCCGGTATCTAGATGCTATGGCTTTAGTTAGAAAATATGGAAAGCCAGACGTATTCCTCACAATGACCTGCAACCCCAACTGGGAAGAGATCGAACATGAACTAGAGTTTGGACAAACACCACAAGATCGCCCAGATATCGTCGTTCGTGTTTTCAGGGCGAAGCTAGAAGAAATGAAGAAGCAACTATTTGAGAAGAACATTCTTGAAAAGGTTAAGGCATATACCTATGTTGTAGAGTTCCAAAAGAGGGGACTACCCCACGCTCACTTTTTGCTGATCATGACTGGAAAATACAAGTACACATGTCCAGAACAATATGACAGAATCATCTCCGCCGAGCTCCCTAACAAGCACAAGTACCCAAAGCTATACAAAATGGTAATCAAACATATGATGCATGGTCCTTACGGTGCACTGAATAAATATTGTCCATGCACAAAGAATCGTCCGTCATGCAAGAACAATTATCCAAGGCCATTTAACAGAACTACAATTCAAGGCAAGGACTCCTACCCACTATATAGGAGACGCAATGACGGCCGGACTGAAACAGTCCGAAATTACAAACTAGATAACAGGTGGGTTGTTCCTTACAACCCCTATCTGTTGAGGATGTTCAACTGCCACATAAATGTTGAGATATGCTCAAGCATTAAAGCCGTTAAGTACTTGTTCAAGTACATCTACAAGGGACATGACCGAGCATCTGTATCTGTAACTGACAAAGTAAATGAAGTCGAAATCGACGAGATTCGACAGTACAGAGACGCACGGTGGGTGACACCTCTAGAAGCACTGTGGAGAATATATGGCTTCGAACTGAGCAAAATACACCCAACAGTCTTGCAACTACAGCTACATCTTCCAAATATGCACATGGTTTCATATAATGGCAAAGAAAAAATCAATAATGTTATCGGCCGTGGTGGCACAGAAAGGTCAATGTTGACAGCATACTTTGAAGCAAACAGCTTACGTGAGAAAGCACGAGGCATGCTATACAGGGACTTTCCAGAATATTATACTTGGCAAAGACGAGGGAAGTTTTGGCAGGAGAGGAAACGAGCCGATATGTTCCAGGTTGGCAGGATCGTCTCGGCACACCCGGCTGAAGGAGAACGATACTATCTTCGAGTTCTCCTAAACCACGTGACAGGCGCCACCAGCTACGAAGACCTAAGAACAGTCGATGGACAAGTAATGCCAACCTTCCGTGAAGCTGCAGAAAGAAGGGGGCTAATTGAGGCAAACAACACACTAGATGACTGCATGACAGAAGCGGAGTTGTTTCGAATGCCATCATCGCTACGAAGGCTATTCGCGACAATCCTGGTGTTTTGTGAGCCCAGCGACGTCCGTAGCCTCTGGAACAATCACCTCGAGGCAATGTCAGAAGACTATAGCAGAAACTGCAAATGCAAGCACACGGTCCAACAAATGGTACTGAAAAATATCAGGGACATGTTGCACTCAATGGGAAAAGACATACAGTCATTTCCTCTGCCAGAGATCGACAAACAGCATGACACGACAGACGACGTACCTAGGGAGATCATCGAGGAGACCTTGATTGAGCTGGACCCCGAGGACACATCTTTGCATAAGAACCTAAACAACGAGCAGAGGAAGGCCTACGACGAAGTCCTAGCCACGATTGACCGCCAAAGAGGAGGTATATTCTTTGTCGATGGACCGGGAGGCACGGGAAAAACATTTCTTTACAGGGCGCTCTTGGCCACAATATGCGGACAAGGCAAGATTGCTGTGGCGACGGCCACTTCCGGTGTCGCTGCTTCCATAATGCCCGGAGGGAGGACCGCGCACTCGAGGTTCAAGATTCCACTAAGAATAGACGATGGAGCTATTTGTGGATTCACAAAACAAAGTGGGACAGCCAAGCTACTCCAAGCGGCATCACTAATAATCTGGGACGAAGCATCTATGACTAAGAGGCAGGCGGTTGAGGCGCTAGACAGAAGCATGCGGGACATAATAGACAGACCAGATATTCCATTCGGTGGAAAAACGGTCGTATTTGGAGGAGATTTTAGGCAAGTGCTCCCTGTTGTCCGAAAGGGTACAAGAGCCCAGATAGTAGATGCGTCACTACGCAGGTCCGAGCTCTGGAATTGCATGCGTCAATTGAAGCTTGTGCGCAACATGAGGGCTCAAAACGACCCGTGGTTCGCAGAATACCTACTACGCATTGAAAACGGAACCGAGGAGACAAATGATAACGGCAAAATACTTCTACCTACAAGTATATGTGTGCCAAATAAGACGGATGATAATGGCCTGGATAGACTCATCGACAATATCTACCAAACGGACAACGCTTCCCTAAAAGATCCAAAATACGTCACGTCAAGAGCAATTTTATCCACAAGGAACGACTGCGTAGACAGAATCAACCTAAAAATGATTGATCGCTTCCAAGGGGAGGAGATGGTGTACCACAACTTCGATTCTGTAGAAGACGACCCACATAACTACTATCCACCAGAATTCCTAAACACCCTTACCCCAAACGGACTGCCTCCACATATGCTAAAGCTCAGAATTAATTGTCCAATCATACTACTCAGGAACATTGACCCCGCTAATGGCCTCTGCAACGGCACAAGGTTGGTCGTACGTGGATTTCAGAAAAATGCAATTGATGCAGAGATTGTGCTAGGACAGCACTCTGGAATGCGAGTTTTCTTGCCTCGAATACCATTATGCCCATCTGACGACGACATGTTCCCGTTCAGTTTCAAGAGGAAACAATTTCCAGTCAGGCTCAGCTTCGCAATGACAATAAACAAATCACAAGGTCAGACAATACCAAATGTCGGCGTCTACCTGCCTGAACCGGTTTTCTCACATGGTCAGCTATATGTCGCGCTTTCTAGAGCGACCGCGACATCGAACATAAAGGTACTGATAGGTACACATGATGAGGAGAAGAAGAAGAAGAAGAATAAGAAGATCAGTACAGGCGAGACATACACGAAGGAGGAGAAGAATAAGAATAAGAAGATCAGTACAACCGAGACATACACAAAGAATATTGTCTACACAGAAGTCCTCACCAAATAGGTGATGCAACCTTTGAATTTTTTGTGGCATAATGCAACTATGTTTCCACACCCTTTTCTGAATATCTCAATGCTAAACCATGTATGTTTTGTGCAATATTGGAACAGGTATGTCATTCTTTTTAGTGATCTTGCTCAGTGCATGGTACCACCAACTGCCAACTGTATCTTGTGCGGAACGTGGAGATTGAATAAATGCTGATGTTTCACTGACCGGCGTCCTTCAGAGTTTCACTTTCCTTCAGAGTTTCATTTTCTACTTGGTAGGTTCATTTACGACCAACTTAAGCATTTATATTTCATCTTGCATTGCTCATTTTCTCCCGGTGCAACGCACGGGCACATTTACTAGTTAAGTACTAACACGCTTACCGACCCATCGCAACATGAGATTATGCTTTGATTATTATTGTTTTCTCCAGTGTGAACATTACGGTAGTTTTTAGGATAATTACGTTATCATCTGACAATTAATATCTTTGGAAATTGAGACGTCCTATTTGGAAGATCCAATGGCTACCATTCTCCAAACTGCTACACTAAATAGTAGTAATATATATCTGTTCCTTTTTTTTTCAGAACATGTATATCCATTCATATGCCTCCGTCATCCTTGTCGTTTGTTTACGTGCCCTTCTCAGCATTTTCCCAACCTTCCCAACCTTTCCCCAAACGCGATGGTGGCCTTCGCGATTCACATGAGGCCGCGCCATCCGCAGCGGATCGAGTGGTTTGACGCCGCAGCGGCTCTCGCGGTCTCGCGGTGGTGGCTCCGAAGGAACGATGCATCTACGCCTCCCGGTGTCTTGGTCTTTTTAGTTGGTTAGCTCCGATCGGCGTCACTCCCCCGCACCTCCCTCCTCTCTCTTTCTCTTCGTCCAGTTTGGAAGGGCTTTGGAGAAGGGATCGTGGCAGTCGGCTCCTCGTCGCTCCGCGTCGTCTCCGGCCCCTCGTCGTGCTCCTTTCTCCGAACGGCGGTGAACATCGTCCGCACGAGCGCTTGCGTGGCGTGGAGCATTGGCGGCACGCGCCCGGCATCGTCCCTCCTCTTCCTATAGCGTTGTCTTGCTTCCCCCTCGTCGGGTCAGCCGGATCTGGTTTTCCTCTGTTGATCCGGGTGTCACGGTCGTGGCCATTGCTTTGCCGGGAGCGGCATCACTCTGGTTTCGCAGCGGGTGGTGTGGTGGCTGCTCTAGTGCTTCGCACGTGGTCCGTCGCGGGGCTGCGTTCCTCTGCTGCTGGATTTGGCCCCTAGGTCCTCGACGGTCGCCGCGTGCGCGCTCCTGCCCCAGTGATGGCAGGCCATTGAGTGGAGCGAGAGGACGCGTTCCTCGCGGCGGTGAGCACGATTTTTTGTACAGCGACAGAAGATGATTCTGGAATGATGCAGAGATAGAAGTAGTTTTGCAGGGTACTGAAGATGACACTATCGCTGCGAATCCCAGCAATTCCTACTGGTGGATTGACTCTAATCGACGATCGAAATTGCTACTTGATCCTGATATTCATATTTTCAAAATTGGTATACTATAGTAGTAGAGATATTTGCATTAATATTGTCATTTCGCACTTAATCGCCCCTTTTGTCTATGGTCTAAATTGAGGATGAACCCGTAGGTACTATATTCTTTTAGTCAAGGATGCACAGGGATTATACTATCTTGGCAGTTGGCTTGCTGTGCATCAGTTATCATCTAAATCATGTGCCTGGGGTGGCCATGAGACGAGCCCTGCCACACATAAGACACTGAAGGTATGTCCAGAAATCATTTAAACGGTTGCTCGATTAATTTTCTTTGACTGACAACTATGAGGGTTTACAAATAGTAGAGATAGGTCAGGGTTTGGTTGGCAGGACAGGAGTGTTGCCATATGGTTAGTTCTTGAATATTTGCGAGCAACATCATCATCACAATCCATTGTCAATCCATTGTCTTAGAGACCAAATTCTGCGTTTTATTACTTTTAGCTGATGTATCTCCTTGATGATGTCAGGTGAAATAGCATGACTTCCATTGTACTTATCATGCCATTCCGGTAAGGAATCCCTTTGTAGCTTGTTATTTGGGCACTAGGACGTTTTTTTATATCGAACGTGCACTTTAGGTGCATGTCATTTTGTATTAGAAGAACTGCCAAGAGGCGCAGAGTATACAAGCCAACAGGGTGGCCACGATAAAAAAAATAAATAGAAAAAAAAGCACTATCAAAAACTGCCTAACTATAGAGGAAGCCTAATGGCCTGAGGTTTGGGCTTTTTTTTAAAAAATAATGTAAGAACACTTTTTCAGCCTCTGTATGCAGAGATGCACACAACCAATCATTGATTACAAAGTCTTGGAAAGGGAAAAAAAGAAGCCAAATAGCGAAGAAAGTGTGACATGCCACAAAAACTTAAGTATTACAAAGCCTAAATTGAGGTCGTCAACCAAATCAGGACATAGATCCCTTGATAACCAACTCCAATCTCATCTCACTAGCTACCATCACCTTCTTGTCTTGCAATCATTATAGTAAAGACTAGGATCATAGCTAGTTGATACATAAGTAGATAATCTGCAAGGGATTAGAGGGTTTTTCTTCTAAAAAATAATACCATTTCTACATGATCAAATTGACGAAAGCCGCCACGCCAATCAAAATTAGAGAGCGCAAAGATCTTCCAACCCCATTTAACCAATTCCCAAAAATGTGAAGAATACTATGGGGTGGAGAAATATTGAAAGCTATGTAAATTGCGTGCCAGGCAAACTAGGCAAAGGGGCAAAAAAAGAGGTGTTGAATTAATTCCTCCCTACTGCAGAAGTAGCACCGTGTGCTTCCCCGCCAACGCCGCTTAGCTAAGTTGTCCTTTGTCAAAACTACCCCTACTTAGATACCAAAGGAATATCTTATCCTTTAGGGGGACTTTCAACTTCCATAAATGTTTGCAGTGAAAGTGAACTTGAGACTTAATTAGCGCCTCGCATATGGATTGAACCGAAAAGAGGCTAGAGGTATGCAAAGTCCACTTGAACAGATCCCGCTCAGGGGAAAGGTCAATATGGGATACCAGGAGAACTAAATCATTCCAACCATCCAAATTTGCCCCAATTAGGGTTCGTTGAAAAGACACTGTCGAACCCCAGAATTCATAACAGAGAGGCTTAAGAGAAACCACCCGCTAAGTCGAAACGTCAACCCCGACCTCAACTCCTGGGTGTCAATTCCAAGAGGAGTGGAGTGATATGGCTCCGAATAGCCCGAGACGGCAACCCCGAAGCTTACTCTGGCGAGAGCACAGAGTAGTAGGGTGATATGGTCTCCTCACTCTGTTCCTACTGAGCCGGAACCTCAACCCCGAACTCGTCCCGGCAAATTAATGCACGGCTGGAGTAGAGTGATATAGTTCCCAATCTCCCAGTAGCAGAGTCGCTTCACAGGGGTGATTAAACTTAATGACTCTATGATATAAACTCTAAAGTCCTACCCGCCACATGCGCTTCATCACATACACGCACGGCACATGAGCAGGCGAAAACAACCAGATCTCATAGCAGTGACTCTACGACAGAAAACTGCAATATTATGTTTGAAACTTAACAAACATATACACACATACGGATCCGAAGATCCAAACATACAGCGGAAGAGTATTAACGGCTACGAAGCCAAACAGTAGGGCCAAAAGTGGCAGCGAAAACAAACCAAAATACTGACCCAGGGCAGGATCACTGCCTGGGATTCCCAGCGTCTAGGCGTCGTCGGTGTCGAGCTCTAAATAGAAACCACCCTCGGAAGGGGTAGTTTCCTCTGCAACGAAAACAACAACAATAGCAGGGTGAGTACAAAATTGTACTCCGCAAGACTTACAGTGCGGAAATAATAGTGATTGTGCCAGGTATCAACAAAAGGGTAATTGTGGACTAATTTGCGGAAAGCCAAGTTTACCTTTATCAATACAATAAGTAGATTGAAATTCGACTACTAGAATACCTTTTCCAAAGGGGAAGAGTCGAACACTTCGCGAATATTCCTTACTGCAGATCACCACACCTGAAAAACCCCTCGACCCATCCTCGACCACCCTGGGAGGAAGCTGTCGCTACACCATCCTTAGAGTTGGTTATAGTTGTCTAATTCGATGCAAAATCTTACCAAGTTGTCCATAACCGCGGACACGGCTGTTCAAACAGTTCAAACCCTGCAGGGGGGTACATCTTTACCTACACGCATTGATCGTCTCTTAGTGCTAGGCCAATTACACACTTCACGAGGTGTGCTAGCAGAGGGTGATCAATCACGACCGTTACAATGCTGTCGACCTAGGTATGAGCCACCCGTACGGGCTAGTCCATGTGCATCAGTCCGGCCGTAACTGCGACACGGTCCCATGCGTTGTGAATCGAGGTACATCCCCGGTCTCCCAGACCGTGTGTCCACCCCACCCTTATATGAGACCACACACCACATCCCCTTTTTCACGCACACGCAAATGGAAACGGCAAACTAATGCAGCTCATACACTAAGTCTAAGCAAATTAGTGAGTCGTGGGTGGCCCCATAATCCACCCGTGTAGAAGTACGCGAATCTTGGTTCGAAGGGACACCGGTAACCGGTCCTTGCGGGAAGATGAGACAACCCACCATGCTCCCAGCCATGGCCTCTCGTCTAAACCCAGATATGATTAAGCCAATTCATTAGTTATCCCGGTGAACACCCACCTACCACGTAACCCATTCCCAGTGTTGATTCATCTGCTATCCCAGGAATTACGACTTCTACAAGTCTAAGCATGTCTAAGCATAAATAGCATAATAGCATTCGAACAGTGGATACTAGACTACGCTAGATGGGTTAGGTTAGTGGTGGAGCTGTTTAAGCGACAAGGTGAGTCGTATTCATCGGACTAGGGCTTTTCTTAGCGGAAAAATAGCAGTTGAACGCATATGATAACGAATTTAAAAACAACTAATACTTTGCAAATAATAGGAGCTTTGCAATGTGACCAAAGGGGCTGCTTGCCTGGTTGCTCTGCAACGACACCCTGCTCTTGATCGAGACTATCACCCTGCGGATCTTCCGGCTCTATCGAGGAAAAACGGAAACACCGGAAACAAGGCATAATCGTAAATATCAAAATGCACAACATCAGCATGAGATGCAAAGCATGCCATGATGTAGAGGATGCAAAATAAGGACTAATGCAAGTGGAATCATTTTAATCGGAGTTCGGACGCATAAAATGTCGCGATCCGAAAAATCCTCCGGCTAATCGGAGACCCTAATTTGAGTTTTTAACAAATTATATTAATCCTAGCATGCAAACATGGATGAAAAAGATGTTTTTGAATAGATCTTCTTTTTCTGAACATTTTGATATATTATTTGCATTTTTCTGATTTAAAATGGATTTTCTATGAATTTTACAAGATTTAATCCATTTTTACCCTTTGTTGTATTTTTCTCAGTAAAAGTAATATTTAAATTAATTCAAATATAGCAGAGACTGACATGTGGGCCCTACTGGTCAAAGTTGACCGAATTTGACTAGGTCAATGACAGGTGGGGCCCACTGTCATTGATTTTCTCATTTTATTTATTCTTTTTCTTAATTCCTTACAAATGGGGCCCACATGGTCATTGAGACAACTCTATTAACTCCTTAACTCCACTGATTATAGAGATGTTTTAATTGAGTTCATTAATGGCACTGAGAGCTATTAATTAGACATGATTAACAAAGCATTGATCACGGTTTAACAACCAAGCTCATCATTAGCATTCAATTGATGTCCGAACAGCATTTTTGGGGTATTTAAGATGCTGAACAAAGAATAACTTCATTAATCACGCTCAGCACTGATTAGGTCCAAAGCAGAGCAATAACGGCCATTAGGGCTTTAACCACCCGGTCGGTGAACCGGCCCTTGGCTCGGTCCGACGGTGGGCTTTCCCGGCGCGGTGCTACCGGCGGTGAGGCCCTCGGGCGAAGCAGCGACGGTGGCTTACCGGAGGTGGTGGACTCCGGCGAGGCGGGGGCGGTGAGGTCAAGCGGCGAGCCCGGGGGTGATGAAGGCGGCGGCGACTCCACGGGAGGCGGCGAGGTGGCCTTGGACGGCGCCCTGGGCCAGACGGGGAGCGGGGCTCCGGCGAGCTAGGACCGAGGCAGGCCGGTGGCTTGGTGGGGGATCTTGGGCGGGGCGGCGCACGGGAGGCCGGAGCAAGGCGGCGGCTCGGGGTGGCTTGGGAGCGGAGCGGCGCGAGGGAGAGGGATCGGCGACGAGGGAGGCTCGGGTGGCGGCGCGACGACGGGGAAGACCCGGGGCGGCACCGGGGAGGGCTCGGGCGGTGGGGTGGTGCGGGGAAGGGGAATGGCGGCGAGGGCAGCCGAGGCGAGGCGCCGGGGGACCAAGGCGAGCGGCGAGGGCTCGGTGAGGAGCCGAGTGAGCAGCGGCGCGGAGGATGGAGGGAGGGCGGCCGGCGAGGAGGAGTGGGGAGGGCGGAGCAAGGGTGGCGAGGGGGTGCGGGATGGAGGAGCCGAGCGGTGCGGCGGCTCGGGTCAGGTGGCGGTGGGGCGTCGAGAGCGGTGGCTCCGGTGGTGGCGGGACGCGGTGGCGCGTGGAGGTGGAGCGAGGCGCGGCGGGATGGGGAGGAGGACCGGCGGCGGTGGCTTGAGGCCCGAGGCAGGAGGTGGCAAGAGGAGTGCCCGGGGGTGCGCCACGAAGGCACGGGAGGTGGCAGCGTATGGGGTAGCAAGCGGTGGAGAAGAAGATAGAGATGGGGAGGATGGCTTACGGGAGAAGGAATCGGGGAGGGCTGCGAGCGGGCCAAGGCAAGGAAAATGGGCCGGTCGGCAGGGGGGGGAAGAGAAGAATTTAGGGTTTTGCGTTTTCTGGTTTGGTTCTTTTTGCTTTGCCCTTTTAGTTTGATTCCAATCACTCCCCAAAAACAAACTCAACACCCATATAAATTATGAACTACGCTAACCATCCACCAAATTATGAAGTTCAATTCCATTAGAACATGTTGCCGAAATATTTTAAATATGTAACACATAGAAACCATTCCCGAGCCCTTAAGGTGAGATTAGGGTTTTCAAAAATTCAAAAACTTGCTCATTTTCTTGACTCGATGCTCATGCTATGATGCACGCAAACAAAGATTTAAAAACAGGGACATTACAGACCTACCCCCCTTACGAGAATCTCGACCCCGAGATTCGGATCAGCTGAGAAAGAGAGAGGGGTACGCCGATCGAAGATGATCCTCGCGTTCCCAAGTGGCTTCTTCTTCAGAATGGTTGGACCATTGAACTTTAAAGAACTTGACATTGCGTCTTCGGGTGGTTCGTTCCATCTCATCGAGAATACGGAGAGGGTACTCTCGGTAAGACAGATCTTCTTGGAGATCCAGTGTATCAACTACTGATTCCGGAATTGGATCCTTGAAACACTTTCGGAGTTGAGAAACGTGGAAGACATTGTGGATATTGGATAACGACGGAGGTAGTTCCAATTGATATGCAACTTCACCTCGTTTGGAAAGAATGCGAAAGGGACCAATGTAACGAGGTGCCAACTTTCCTTTGAGGCCAAATCGGCGAACACCCTTAAAAGGAGTGACCCGAAGGTAGACTTTATCGTTTGGCTCAAAGTGAATCTCACGACGATGAAGGTCGGAGTAGCTCTTCTGACGAGATTGAGCAGTTTTCAACCGCTCTCGAATGATTCGAACTTGATCCTCCGTTTCTTTGATCAAGTCGGGTCCAAGAATTTGTCGTTCTCCAGTTTCGGACCAATTGAGTGGAGTTCGACATTTGCGTCCATAAAGGACTTCGAAAGGGGCCATGCCTAGGCTTGATTGAAAGCTGTTGTTATAAGAAAATTCAGCGAACGGAAGGCACTTCTCCCATTTAGTGCCGAAAGATATAACACAAGCTCTAAGCATATCTTCAAGGATTTGGTTAACCCTTTCGGTTTGTCCACCGGTTTGGGGGTGATAAGCCGTGCTGAACGAGAGGTGAGTTCCCATAGCGGCTTGGAGACTTTCCCAAAACCTGGAAGTGAACAAAGCACCACGATCAGAAATGATCCGCTTGGGGATCCCATGGAGAGATACTATCCGAGCGATGTAAAGATCGGCCAATTGGTTAGCTGTAATCTTTTCTCGGACAGGAAGGAAATGAGCGACTTTGGATAGACGATCAATGACCACAAAGATGGAGTCATTTCCTTTTTGAGTTTTTGGAAGACCCGTGACGAAATCCATGCCTATTTCGTCCCACTTCCATTCAGGGATAGGCAACGGTTGAAGTGTGCCGGCGGGTCTTTGATGTTCTGCCTTAACACGACGACACACATCACATTCGGAGATGAAGCGAGCGATCTCTCTTTTCATTCGGGTCCACCAGAATCTCTGTTTCAGATCTCGGTACATCTTCGTACTACCCGGATGAATAGACAACGGAGAGTCGTGAGCTTCACGAAGAATAGATTCTCGAAGATCGTTGTTCTTCGGCACAACTAGGCGCTTGCCAAACCAAACAACGTCTTGATCATCGGTTGAGAAACATTTAGCAACTCCGCTAGCAATGTTCTCCTTAATCTTGCGAATACCCATGTCTTGCTTTTGAGCAGATTTGATTTGATCTTCAAGCGAGGATTGGATTTCAAGGGTATTAAGGAAACCACTTTGAACGACTTCAAGATTAAGCCGTGCAAATTCCTCGTAGAGGGGCGGTTGAGATTCTTGGATCATAAGATTATTGCAGTAGGTCTTCCGGCTAAGTGCATCCGCCACGACATTAGCCTTACCGGGTTGGTAGTGGAGACCTACGTCGTAATCTTTGATCAATTCCAGCCATCTTCGTTGCCTGAGATTCAGGTCGGGCTGGGTGAAGAGATACTTCAAACTTTGATGGTCGGAATATAGCTCGCAGCGATTACCGATGAGATAATGCCGCCAAATCTTCAGAGCATGAACCACCGCAGCAAGCTCTAGGTCGTGAGTCGGATAGTTGGTTTCATGTGGCCTTAGCTGACGAGAAGCATAAGCTACCACATGCCCTTCTTGCATTAACACACATCCAAGACCTAGGCGAGAAGCATCGCAATAGACGTCAAAATTCTTGTGGATGTCTGGAAGGACAAGCACAGGAGCGGAGGTCAATCGGCGCTTTAGCTCTTGGAAGCTTTCTTCGCACCTTTCAGTCCACTCGAACTTCTTTTCCTTCTTGAGGAGCTCGGTCAACGGTTTAGCATGTTTGGAGAAGTTCTCGATAAAACGGCGATAATAGCCGGCCAGACCGAGAAAACTCCGTACTTGCGTGACCGACTTGGGTTGTTCCCAATTGAGAATAGCCTTGACTTTGCTAGGATCCACGGCGACACCTTTCGCCGAAAGCACGTGGCCTAGAAAAGCGACTTCTTCGAGCCAAAACTCACATGTAGAGAACTTGGCATAAAGCTGATGTTCACGAAGCTTTCCCAAGACAAGCTTCAAGTGCTCAACATGATCTTCTTTCGTCTTGGAGAAAATCAGAATATCATCGATAAAGATGATCACAAAGCGATCCAGATATTCCATGAAGATGGAATTCATCAGCCTCATAAAGGTAGCAGGAGCGTTGGTTAACCCAAAAGACATCACGGTGTATTCATACAACCCATAGCGAGTCGTAAACGCCGTTTTTGGAATATCTTCGGGTCGGATCTTGATTTGATGGTAGCCCAACCTCAAATCAATCTTGGAAAAGACAGTTGCTCCGGTTAATTGATCGAACAGATCATCAATCCGTGGAAGCGGATACTTGTTTTTGATCGTCACCTCATTAAGAGGTCGATAGTCAACACACATCCGCAGGCTTTTATCTTTCTTCTCCACGAATAGAGCAGAGCATCCCCAAGGAGAGGAGCTCGGTCGAATGAAGCCTTTTGCTTCTAACTCTTGGAGTTGCTTTCTCATTTCCTCCAATTCATCTTGAGTCATCCGATAAGGGCGACGATAGATTGGAGCGGTCCCGGGAACCAATTCGATAACGAATTCAATATCTCGATCCGGTGGTAAACCTGGAAGCTCGTCGGGGAAGACATCCGGGAAGTCACAGACTACCGGAACATCTGGAAGATCAGGAAGGGATTTGCCTTCAAGAGCACAAAGGTGGGATTCGACGAACTCTGGAGTAAACCGAACGGTTGCACCGGAGGGATGAGAAAGAACCACTGTCTTCGTCGCACAATCAATAAGGGCTTGATGTGCCATCAACCAATTCATTCCAAGAATGACATCGATGTCCGTGGAGACCAAAGCGATTAAAGTGGCGAAGAAATCCAGATTGCCCACCTTGATACAAACATCACGGCATTCTTGGGAGGCTCTCATTACCGATCCCGGAGAGATTATAGCCAGGGAGTTGAGCATAGCCTCATAGGGAATATCATGCTGATCCGCAAGCCTCTTGGATATAAACGAATGCGAAGCCCCTGAATCGAAAAGAACTGATGCTGGAACTGAATTAACAAGGAGCGTACCAATCACGACATCGGTTGCCTCTTGAGCTTCTTCTGCGACCACGTGAGTCACGCGACCGGGGTTCACGGACGGATGTGGCGGGTTTGCCTTCTTGGCAGGAACCTTGCCTCGAGGTTGACCTTGCGCTGGAGCAGGATTCGGCGCAGGGTTCTATCGCTGAGGACAGTCACGAGAGAAGTGACCAGGCTGGCCACATTTAAAGCAAGCCCCAAACGGAGGTCTTGGAGCAAACTCAGCAGATTGTCCTCCCATTGGCCTCGGCTGGAAACTAGGAACTGGAGGACGAGGCACAAAACCGGAGGGTCTTGGAGCAGGAGTAGCGCGATTAAACGCACTGGCAGGAACCCAAATACGCCTCTTTTGCGGATTGGAAGAAGAGGGCTTCACTGCATCTCGAGCACGCTTTCTAGATTCTTCAAGAACTAGCTTGCCGTGCTCCATCTTGACAGCCTTGTTCATTAAAGCCTGGAAGTTGGCGAAGTCAAAAGGAAGCAGCTCATAACGAAGCTCCGGGTTCAAACCTTTGCGGAACTTCTCTTGTCGATCCGCATCGGTGGAAACGTCACGAGGAGCATAACGCGCCAAATGGTTGAAGGAGTGGAGATACTCGGTGACGCTCTTTCGTCCCTGAGTTAGATTGCGAAACTCCTCCTTCTTGATGTCCATGACACCTTCGGGGATATGAGTCCCACGGAAAGCATCGCAGAACTCCTGCCACGTAACCACGTGACCTTTCTCCTGAATGGTGAGGAAATTCTCCCACCATGATGCGGCAGCACCTTCAAGCAGATATGCCGCAAGATCCACGCGATCAGCCGTGGAGATACGCGCTGTCTCCAATTTGCGCTCGATGCTGCGAAGCCAATCATCCGCTTCGATAGGATCTTCTGAACGACTGAATGTCGGAGGCTGCGTTCGAAGAAAATCTGAAAGTCCAACTCGAGCTTCGGGTTGGGGAGCAGTATTCCGGACTAGATGCTCCAGAAGGCGAGTCTGGTCCATCCGATTCCGCTCGATCTGCATCAACACCTCGGCCATGGATGGTGGTGGAGGAGGAACATTATTGCGACCAGAGTCACGACCTTGATTACCAGCAGCAGGCTGGCTACCTTCCGGATGTTCGGCCATCTGAATCAAGAAATAGATATGCCACAAAAACATGATCAGATCATAAAGAAACTTGAACGGAATTACTCGAATGAATTTCACGATTTACAAGATGAACAGAATCTGAACATGTCAATGGAGTAATCGGTAGAGTCGGTAATAACCGGGACAAGGTAAGAGGGAAGGTAAGGATTCCCTGCACACGTGAAGTCTAACTTTTGAACGAGGCAAGAAAATAGTAAAATCGTTTTTCAACCAAACCGAAGAGGTAAGAAGAAGGACTAGGATCGAGAAGGATAAGGAGAAAACAGAAGCACTACTTATGCTTTTCGCAAATCCTTTTTAAGTTCAAATAGTTTTTGCAACTTCTAGACACAACAACGGCCAAGACAAGGTCATCCTACAGTCAGCCCTGCTCTGATACCAAAGCTGTCGAACCCCAGAATTCATAACAGAGAGGCTTAAGAGAAACCACCCGCTAAGTCGAAACGTCAACCCCGACCTCAACTCCTGGGTGTCAATTCCAAGAGGAGTGGAGTGATATGGCTCCGAATAGCCCGAGACGGCAACCCCGAAGCTTACTCTGGCGAGAGCACAGAGTAGTAGGGTGATATGGTCTCCTCACTCTGTTCCTACTGAGCCGGAACCTCAACCCCGAACTCGTCCCGGCAAATTAATGCACGGCTGGAGTAGAGTGATATAGTTCCCAATCTCCCAGTAGCAGAGTCGCTTCACAGGGGTGATTAAACTTAATGACTCTATGATATAAACTCTAAAGTCCTACCCGCCACATGCGCTTCATCACATACACGCACGGCACATGAGCAGGCGAAAACAACCAGATCTCATAGCAGTGACTCTACGACAGAAAACTGCAATATTATAAGTTTGAAACTTAACAAACATATACACACATACGGATCCGAAGATCCAAACATACAGCGGAAGAGTATTAACGGCTACGAAGCCAAACAGTAGGGCCAAAAGTGGCAGCGGAAAACAAACCAAAATACTGACCCAGGGCAGGATCACTGCCTGGGATTCCCAGCGTCTAGGCGTCGTCGGTGTCGAGCTCTAAATAGAAACCACCCTCGGAAGGGGTAGTTTCCTCTGCAACGAAAACAACAACAATAGCAGGGTGAGTACAAAATTGTACTCCGCAAGACTTACAGTGCGGAAATAATAGTGATTGTGCCAGGTATCAACAAAAGGGTAATTGTGGACTAATTTGCGGAAAGCCAAGTTTACCTTTATCAATACAATAAGTAGATTGAAATTCGACTACTAGAATACCTTTTCCAAAGGGGAAGAGTCGAACACTTCGCGAATATTCCTTACTGCAGATCACCACACCTGAAAAACCCCTCGACCCATCCTCGACCACCCTGGGAGGAAGCTGTCGCTACACCATCCTTAGAGTTGGCAAGTTTTAGAGTTGGTTATAGTTGTCTAATTCGATGCAAAATCTTACCAAGTTGTCCATAACCGCGGACACGGCTGTTCAAACAGTTCAAACCCTGCAGGGGGGGTACATCTTTACCTACACGCATTGATCGTCTCTTAGTGCTAGGCCAATTACACACTTCACGAGGTGTGCTAGCAGAGGGTGATCAATCACGACCGTTACAATGCTGTCGACCTAGGTATGAGCCACCCGTACGGGCTAGTCCATGTGCATCAGTCCGGCCGTAACTGCGACACGGTCCCATGCGTTGTGAATCGAGGTACATCCCCGGTCTCCCAGACCGTGTGTCCACCCCACCCTTATATGAGACCACACACCACATCCCCTTTTTCACGCACACGCAAATGGAAACGGCAAACTAATGCAGCTCATACACTAAGTCTAAGCAAATTAGTGAGTCGTGGGTGGCCCCATAATCCACCCGTGTAGAAGTACGCGAATCTTGGTTCGAAGGGACACCGGTAACCGGTCCTTGCGGGAAGATGAGACAACCCACCATGCTCCCAGCCATGGCCTCTCGTCTAAACCCAGATATGATTAAGCCAATTCATTAGTTATCCCGGTGAACACCCACCTACCACGTAACCCATTCCAGTGTTGATTCATCTGCTATCCCAGGAATTACGACTTCTACAAGTCTAAGCATGTCTAAGCATAAATAGCATAATAGCATTCGAACAGTGGATACTAGACTACGCTAGATGGGTTAGGTTAGTGGTGGAGCTGTTTAAGCGACAAGGTGAGTCGTATTCATCGGACTAGGGCTTTTCTTAGCGGAAAAATAGCAGTTGAACGCATATGATAACGAATTTAAAAACAACTAATACTTTGCAAATAATAGGAGCTTTGCAATGTGACCAAAGGGGCTGCTTGCCTGGTTGCTCTGCAACGACACCCTGCTCTTGATCGAGACTATCACCCTGCGGATCTTCCGGCTCTATCGAGGAAAAACGGAAACACCGGAAAACAAGGCATAATCGTAAATATCAAAATGCACAACATCAGCATGAGATGCAAAGCATACCATGATGTAGAGGATGCAAAATAAGGACTAATGCAAGTGGAATCATTTTAATCGGAGTTCGGACGCATAAAATGTCGCGATCCGAAAAATCCTCCGGCTAATCGGAGACCCTAATTTGAGTTTTTAAACAAATTATATTAATCCTAGCATGCAAACATGGATGAAAAAGATGTTTTTGAATAGATCTTCTTTTTCTGAACATTTTGATATATTATTTGCATTTTTCTGATTTAAAATGGATTTTCTATGAATTTTACAAGATTTAATCCATTTTTACCCTTTGTTGTATTTTTCTCAGTAAAAGTAATATTTAAATTAATTCAAATATAGCAGAGACTGACATGTGGGCCCTACTGGTCAAAGTTGACCAAATTTGACTAGGTCAATGACAGGTGGGGCCCACTGTCATTGATTTTCTCATTTTATTTATTCTTTTTCTTAATTCCTTACAAATGGGGCCCACATGGTCATTGAGACAACTCTATTAACTCCTTAACTCCACTGATTATAGAGATGTTTTAATTGAGTTCATTAATGGCACTGAGAGCTATTAATTAGACATGATTAACAAAGCATTGATCACGGTTTAACAACCAAGCTCATCATTAGCATTCAATTGATGTCCGAACAGCATTTTTGGGGTATTTAAGATGCTGAACAAAGAATAACTTCATTAATCACGCTCAGCACTGATTAGGTCCAAAGCAGAGCAATAACGGCCATTAGGGCTTTAACCACCCGGTCGGTGAACCGGCCCTTGGCTCGGTCCGACGGTGGGCTTTCCCGGCGCGGTGCTACCGGCGGCGAGGCCCTCGGGCGAAGCAGCGACGGTGGCTTACCGGAGGTGGTGGACTCCGGCGAGGCGGGGGCGGTGAGGTCAAGCGGCGAGCCCGGGGGTGATGAAGGCGGCGGCGACTCCACGGGAGGCGGCGAGGTGGCCTTGGACGGCGCCCTGGGCCAGACGGGGAGCGGGGCTCCGGCGAGCTAGGACCGAGGCAGGCCGGTGGCTTGGTGGGGGATCTTGGGCGGGGCGGCGCACGGGAGGCCGGAGCAAGGCGGCGGCTCGGGGTGGCTTGGGAGCGGAGCGGCGCGAGGGAGAGGGATCGGCGACGAGGGAGGCTCGGGTGGCGGCGCGACGACGGGGAAGACCCGGGGCGGCACCGGGGAGGGCTCGGGCGGTGGGGTGGTGCGGGGAAGGGGAATGGCGGCGAGGGCAGCCGAGGCGAGGCGCCGGGGGACCAAGGCGAGCGGCGAGGGCTCGGTGAGGAGCCGAGTGAGCAGCGGCGCGGAGGATGGAGGGAGGGCGGCCGGCGAGGAGGAGTGGGGAGGGCGGAGCAAGGGTGGCGAGGGGGTGCGGGATGGAGGAGCCGAGCGGTGCGGCGGCTCGGGTCAGGTGGCGGTGGGGCGTCGAGAGCGGTGGCTCCGGTGGTGGCGGGACGCGGTGGCGCGTGGAGGTGGAGCGAGGCGCGGCGGGATGGGGAGGAGGACCGGCGGCGGTGGCTTGAGGCCCGAGGCAGGAGGTGGCAAGAGGAGTGCCCGGGGGTGCGCCACGAAGGCACGGGAGGTGGCAGCGTATGGGGTAGCAAGCGGTGGAGAAGAAGATAGAGATGGGGAGGATGGCTTACGGGAGAAGGAATCGGGGAGGGCTGCGAGCGGGCCAAGGCAAGGAAAATGGGCCGGTCGGCAGGGGGGGGGAAGAGAAGAATTTAGGGTTTTGCGTTTCTGGTTTGGTTCTTTTTGCTTTGCCCTTTTAGTTTGATTCCAATCACTCCCCAAAAACAAACTCAACACCCATATAAATTATGAACTACGCTAACCATCCACCAAATTATGAAGTTCAATTCCATTAGAACATGTTGCCGAAATATTTTAAATATGTAACACATAGAAACCATTCCTGAGCCCTTAAGGTGAGATTAGGGTTTTCAAAAATTCAAAAACTTGCTCATTTTCTTGACTCGATGCTCATGCTATGATGCACGCAAACAAAGATTTAAAAACTCTGAGATCACCTTGCCTTAGGCCCTTCAAATTTTTAAAAAATGGTCCAATGTTGTCATTAACCTTGATGCTGATGGTACTCCCTTGAACAGATTTTGTTATCCAGTTGCTCCATTTAGGTGAAAACCCTTTCATGAGGAGCATTTGGCTAAGGAACGGCCACTTAACTTTTTGTAAGCTTTTTGAAGTCAAGTTTAAAAATAACCCCATCAAGCTTTTCCAGTGGATTTCATGGATAGTTTCGTGTAAAACTATAACACCCTCCATGATGTATTGTCCGGGTAGGAATGCCATTTCAGTAGGTCTAATGATCTTCTAAGCAACCGTCAAAATGCGGTTCATGCTAACTTTAGTGAAACTTTTGACATTTAGCAAACATATGAGTCTATATTGTTGGATTTGTTTGGCATCAGCCCGTTTTGGAAGGAGGGTAATAATTCCAAAATTGAGGCTGTGAAGGGGCAACTCTTCATTATGAAAATCAGCGAAGAGCGCCATCAAATCAACCTTGATAAGTTCCCGAAAACACTGATAAAATTCAGCCGGAAACCCATCAAGCCAGGGGCCTTATTGTGGTCCATTTGAAATGCGGCATCCTTAACCTCTTTTTCGGTAAAGGGCAAGGTAAGAAAGACATTTTCCTCCTCTGAAACTTGAGGAATGTCCGCCCTCATTGGCTCAATCATTGAAAGTCATTATGTTCAGGTGGTCCAAAAAGACTTTTGTAATACTTAGTAATGTAAGTTCTAAAGACCGAGCTCATCGAAAATGACCCCTTCATCTTGTTCAAGCTGAAAGATGCGCTGTTGTAGTGCTTAACATTAGCAATTAAATGGAAATATCTTGTATTATTATCCCCCTATAAGACTTGTTTCACTATAGCCTGCTGGTACCACTTGATCTCTTCCTCTCTAAGCAACTTGGCTAGGCTCTCATTGGACAGTTGCTTGATCTCCACCTCGGCAACTGATAAACCAGTTGTTTCAGCTTTTTTTTATCAAGCGTATCAATAATAGCCAAAAGCCTTTGTTTTTCTTTCTTACAAATGCCGCTTATGTTCTTTGCCCACCCTCGCAAATGTTGACGGAGAGAATGAATTTTCCATTGCCACCATTCCATAGCCGAATTTCCCCTGTATTCTCGGCGCCATACTTGGGCTATCATATCGACAAAACCGTTGCGGTGCAACCACCCAAGTTCAAACTTAATAATAGTTGATTGCCGATGTGTGAAGCCACACCAGTGTTAAGGAGAGAGGGAGTGTGGTCTGATAAGAACCGCTCTAAAGCATGGATCTTAACCAAAGAAAATTATGTTCCCAATCTGTGGTCATGAGCACTCTATCAAGAGTCTCATAAGTGGGATCCTCTAAAGAGTTCTCCCGGGTAAACTTTCTACCGTATAAAGAGATCTCTCATAGGTCAAGACAGTCAATGACAACAATTAAAAGAAAAAGCCACCAAACGTCAAAATTATCTTTATTTTTCTCCTTTAATGGCAAATAATATTGAAATCACCCCCTATGAGAGGTTTGGGCATTAGGACGTCAAGGTTAGACACTGAAGAAAGCATGAATATCACATCTCCAATTCTGGAATTCTGTAGCATGAAGCTTTGCCGTATTTTGTAGAAACAATTATGAGTTTCTCTTGGCATAGTTTACTGAACCACTGACCCAGTCACCTTGCAATTTAAACTAAAGAGAATAGCGTGAAGGAATGTGCTGTTTTCATCAAAACCTTCTATGAATGTAATCTTTTCTGTCGTTCTTTTCTTATTATAGTACATCGCAGAGACAAAAACAAAATGTTAGTCCAAAGTTGTTGGATATCTTGATTGACTAAAGCCAAGTATTTTGTAATTTTTTTTTGGTAAATTCCGTCCTTGCTTGTTTTCAGTGCCATCCCCTCGAGAAATCTTAACTTCAAATCATCCTATTGTAGAAGCAGAATGAGAAGCCGGGAGGGGTTGCAATCACATGGACCCACCTGCCAGTGACACTATCACAGCGTGCCACAGCGATGCACAGAGATTTTCACATCCCTTTCAGGGCCTCAGCTATGAGACGACGTCACATCGATAACTGCTGGTGCCCTTATCAACTGCAAATCTATTATCCATCAGTGAGTTTTCATCCAGATGATCTCACACCGATCTAACTAGAGATGCTTACATGGTCCATGCCCTGTGTGTAATGTACTGCATTTGCATTGCACAATTGAAAGAGCCTGCCTATGTTGTTGGATATTGGCCCCCATTCCGGGCAATTGAATGGAGAGGTACTTGCTCGCTTCTTTAAGTGATTTGAGCGACTTGTCCTTTGACAGGACGCATGTGATTTTTCTGTACTGGAACCTCTCAGCATGCCATGGATCAACTGGTGTATGTCCTCCCACGTTTATTGTGGTGGTACTTACTGAAACTCTTCAACTGGAAGTGCAGTCTTGGTTGGTTCAAAAGTTTCTGCTTTGTTCAAGTATGATAAGAGAATGCGGGAGCACGAATCGAATTGTTGATCATTGTGGGAGTGAAGCTTGCTGGGAGTTTCTTACCCGATGTGTATTTCAAGATGATCAATCCATAACAATTTATATTCGTAACCAAAAGTTGCTGCACTCGGCGTTAAGCAGGTTTGACCAAGTTAGGCATTTCTTTGTTTGTTTACTTATAGCAAGATTCATTTTCAGTCACCTAAGTCCTGGCCAGGCATCGCTCTTAGAAAAGTGTGGTAAAATTCTCGTAAGCTAGCTAAAGTGTGGAGTCGATTTTCATTATCTTACCTTATGGGAGTACGACTTTGGCCAAAAAAATTATGACAAAATAACCTTATTGTGTGACCAAACAAACATGCCTAACATTTGGTATATTCTTGTATGCAAATGCACAACAAACTACATCACTTGGGGGCTATCTGCAGCTACTGCTGCAGATTTAATTTCATTATTCGTCATGCCTCAGGAACGGCGCACTGTACAGGAGGAACTTTATCTTTCACTTGAACTACTCGAGCAAGAAGACATGTTGGCCACTGTTGGATCGTGGTGAATGAATTAATTAGCATTCTGTTGAGTTCAGTTGTAATTACCTTATTAAACAACTTCTATCATTCTTTAATAAATAAAACATATTTATCTTTTTTTTTAGATATAACAAGATGTCATCAAATCCCACAGAAAGCAGAAATATATATACTGAGTAACATTTAGTTCGCGGGACTCAAACCATGACATTTAGGTGCAACATCGGGGAAAAATGGCAAATCTGGCCTCCTGCCCAGTTTCAATGCCAATCTAGCCCCCCGCAAGACTCAACAGCAAAAATGCCACTGCAAAGCGGTGGATAGGGAAATCGGGTGTTGGAGGCGCGTGTTGTAAGCACAGAGGGTGTTCCGGTCGTCAGATCGGGGTCCCACAGAGTTGGTATTGGAGCCATCCTGACTGTAGATTGACCCTAGTTAGAATGATCCTTAGTTAAGGAATTAGGTTTAAGGCTGATTTTAAGCTAACAAAAATATTCGAGAAAACTATAATATTTGTTCTTTCAATCTTATCCATCTTAGCTCTATACTCTTATCTCCGTTAATCTAGACTTATTAAAAAAAAGTGTTTACTAGCTCTCTCCTCACCTTCAAAGTTCTAGATAGATCAAGCCGACATCATCCTTGAGCACAGACTCATTTGGCCCAAAGTTCAGACAAACCTACTTCGACACCTTGGCGTCGTGCATCGACTTCTCAATTTCATCAGAGAAGATTAAGTTGGAGAACTTGTGATTTTATATCGAGTCACCCTGCATTGTCACTCCTTTCGAGCAAATTCTGCACACCTTCTGAGGATTTTGCTTTGACTGAGATGGAGCCGCCTCAGCATCCGCTCGCGAAGCCATCAGACGTCTCTGCAACATCTACAACATTCACATGGAAGGCTAGGTACCTTGTTTTGTTCATAGAAGACGTTGACCAATGCAAGAGCGTTTGGGCTAGACCTACAAGATAGGTCAATGGGGCTCACGTGGGTCTGGTATTAGAAAGTGAGCTATGTGCACCCCTTGTATCTCAAGTAGTATGCGTCCATAAGTGACTCTTGTCACATTATGTTGGATCTTGCTCTCTGTTGTGTAAATGTGTATTGCACATCCGTCTTTTGGCACCATATAGCAGTCAACACATGTTTCATATTTAATGTGTTTTCTATTGGCCTATCTGGCCTTTTTGTGTTGAAATTTGACTAAAACATAAGTTGTTTTTTGTGTCCTACCGAACCCCCACATGTTCCCTCTCGTCTAGTTGCTATTCCCTCTCATCTATATCGGCATTTGATATCCAAAGCATGCCAATAGGATGAGCAAGCCGAGGACATGTTCCTTGAATAACCTTGTTTAAGAAGATTTCATGCCTGGAGCAACCAGAAGTTGTGATCTAGCAATCAGGAAGTAAGGACATGAGGATTAGGTGCATAGTGATACCATAGGTGACATTCGACATACCTTTGGCCATTAGACATGTTCCTATGGAGTTTGTGGTAGCTGCGACATTCCATATTCAACAAGGAAATTTTGAAATGCCACCCAAGCCTTGGAGCGAAAAGGCCAAGAACATCCCAACCTCCGCCCCAGTCCAAGCTCAAGCACTGCTTTCAGCTAAGCAAGAGAACTCTGTAGGCGACAAGAAGCCTATTGCATCAATATCAAGTTCAAGTGCTTCCCCTATGGAAAATTTGGCCACTATGCTAGGAAGTGCCCCCTCAGGAAGACAGGTGCACCTCAAGCCAATGCCCCTGTCAAGAATCAAGCTCAAGGTCGTAGAACACCAATGATGGATGAAGCTCCCAAAAACACTAAGGACCAAGGAAGAGGATGTGTGACCCACGTGATGGTTGAAGAAGCTCGGGATGTCTCAGACGTCGTTTTGGGTACGTTCCTTGGCGACTTAGCACCTGCAACTTCTTTGTTGTTTCTGAAGCTTCACCTTCTGTTTGTTTCAAAGAGTTTGGTTGGAGAACTACCTTTTGGTAACCTTTCTTTTAGACTAAGCCCTCGTAGTTAACTCACTTGAGTTAGAAGTAAGGGTTAAGTTAACCTGGGACAAAGGTTTTGACAAAGGATAGTAGAATCCTTCTCAGACTTGATAGCCCAAGATTCACAAGAACATGATAATGGATTGGCTATCACGATATGATGGATTGGGTAGCAGTCGTAGTACATGCTATTAAGATACGACGTCATTACCTCGTTGGTAATCGATGTGCAATTGATATGCTCCATAAGAGCTTCAGGAATATGTTTAACCAGTTCGACCTCATCTTGAGGCAAAGAAGGTGGATAGAACCAGTCAGGGAGTATAATGTTGGTGTGCTCCAGAAAGGAATATGTAGTGGCTGATGTTCTCAGTAGACAACCTACCTTATTTAAGGAAGTCGATACATGTGGTTTAGGAATCGAAGATCTGTCATTCTTATGAAGAGATATTGGATTTTAGGATATGTGTGTTTGGATCAAACTCATTGGTGGAATAACATTTGGTTGGGGAAATTGGATTAGTTAGTGATGATCCCTAGCAAAATTAATATAGTTGGATTAACCTAGATACGTTATTGGATAAAGGAAAAGGAAATTGATTTGGATTAATTATGGATGCACTAGGAGATTCTTGATAAAAGCTTAGTGATGCCATAAGTATTCGAATAAAGATTGCGATTTCTGGTATGGTGAATAATTTTTGGTGGTATTAGGATTTGATCAAGAATTATGGTACAGATTAGAAGAGTGAAGTGAGGAACTTGGTTTAAGATCTTGGAATTGGATATTAGAATCAATTGATTTTGGCATAAGCATATTCTATAAAATGAATATAAAAATTTGGTGGATTGATAATTCGGTGGATTACCTTGATTGTGGATTGTTTATGATCGTTGGTGATTAGAAGTTGTTGGATTGACTTACTGATTTTAATTATATATGAATAAATATGAATTGAATTTCATTAGTATGTTTTGGTGAGATAGATTAGTCGGTGGTTCTTCAATCAATTAAATAGTTAGAAGACGGGACTATTGGATTTTTCCCCAAGGAATCTGAAGAATTGGTGGATATCTTGATTGATTGGATTTAGAATATCATCTTTAATTCTTAGGTGAAGGAATATATGATTGTAGATCAACAAATGTTGGATTACTATTGGTGGAATATTAGAAGTTGATTATAGAGTATAATCGGTCGGCTTTATAGTACTATGATCTTGAAGAGAATAATTGTTAGATTATAGGTGTAGCTATCCGAATATGAATCTATGGGATTCTGGCTCCCTAAATTGCCTATGGATAATAAATGAGGATTTTTTTATCTGGAGTAGCTAGTCGAATCTAATTGGATTGGATGTTAGAACTCTCGCTTGCTTGAGAATAATGTTCGATGTTACATTGATTATAAATTTGTGCTTGAGCATATCAGAAATTTTGGAAATCTGGTGGTTTACAAATCGATTACTAGAGGTAATGATCAAGAGAAATGATGATAAGTTATGATGTTGGATAATGGTAGAACCCACAAAAATTTTATTTAATGGGGATAGTCCGAAGAACTTAGAAGAAAGGTGGATTATTAGAGATGAGTGTAGATTTGTAGCCTTGAGTCTAGCCTTAGTGGTTTACCGTTTACAGCCGCTACAAAGCTCGCAATCACCAACAACGGAAATGCTACAAGGTAGCAGACATACCACTTTGCCGGTCAAGAGTTGGAAAAAGGTCGTATACCCGAACCACTAGAGCAACCAATAACTAAAGGACACACATTCAAGATAGAAGAGCTACCACCGGAGTTGTCGGACGTGCGTAACGTCTTCCACATGTCCCAGCTATGGATGTAAGGATTCCATCAAGTGAGAACATTGCGACATCGACATGACATGGATCTCACCTATCGGGGGCATCCTGTTCACATCCTTGACTAACCTGAGCATCACAGATGAAAATGCAGGTTCAGTGAAGCAATCACACTGAGCAAAGGAGCAACTTGGTAATGGCGAAGACTATCCCGAATTGAGTATCCATACATCTTTTCTACTTCAACTGAATATCGAGGATGATATTGTTTTTAAGGGAGACAGGCTTTTCGTACCTTGTTTCTTGTCAAATAGGAAAATTATGGTTTTATTAAAACTTTGGTTTCTTTTGTTTTCATTTGGAATTTAATTACCTTTTCCATATTTCTTGAAATTTGGCTCTACATGAAATAAAAATTTCTAATCTTTTCCTCCAACAGAATGTTGGACCTCATCATCCTCATATCTATGATTGAAATATCATGCACCCTATTCTTTCTCTTGCCAGAATCTCCTCATAAAATCTCCAAAATCCTAATTTCCTATTTTTCATGCCTCCTCTTCAAAAAACCATACAGTAACCTTCCCTATACTAAATATTTGGAAAAATATTCACAAAACTAGTGGAATATGCATATGAAATCAAAAATTTTATCATCCCATGAACAGTAAACCATATTTTTTGAATCTGTTTTCTATTTCAGAACATGTTTACTTTTCAACTCCAAAAATTCCCCAAAAATCATAGAAGTATTCTGGAATCTTATCTCACTAATTTCTACAATAATATCATGGTCTTCTGTTCATAAGTTTCAAATTCTATCAAATTTGGATTTCAACCAAATTTGAATCGAGCATGTTTCCCTCACTTTTAAATCTCAGAAAAATCTGGTAAATTCATAGAATCTCCCCAACATGCAATACAACTCATCTATATGCTCATGTTTCCATCCGTTTTAAATCCCAAAAGATCCCCAAAAATTCAGAGAACATCTATCTAACATCTTGAACCCATTTTTGGCATCAGAACTCATTTGCAAACGCTAAAGCGTGTTCAATTTTCCTCAGACCCGAGCCTTGCTTAATGCCTAAGCCATTGTTCTTGAGCTCCTGCTGCATCCACCCTGTCTTCCTTCACTCTTCTGCCTTCCCTCTCATTGGCCATATGGCCCCTGGACCCACCTAGCATACTCCCATCCCTTCCTCCCTCTTCCTCCGCGCGCCACACCCGGCACGGCAACAGTGCGTAGAGCACGCACTGCACGCCACCCACCGTGGCCAACAGGCCCTGCTGCCATTGACGCTGCACCGTGCGCTCCTTCCTCCCTCTTTCCCTGTCTCGCCGCGGTACCTCGCGAGGAGTGCGTCCACCACATCGTCGTGCTGATCGGCGCCCTGCGACTAGACCACGCTTGCTCTCCTGCTGTTATTCCACTCCTTGCCTTGTATTGGACGGAATCCACTGCCATGTCCCCCTATAACTCCCTTACTCTCTCTCTCTCTCCCCCGCATCTCACCGCGCAGAGCGCGTCTGCCAAGTTGAGGCACACCGCGACAAGTGCTAGCCCTGGAAGCCCGCCCTTCTGCCTCCTCTACTCCCCTCTCCCTCCTCTGCGACGCTGCTACCACTCTGCCGCCCTGGGAATCTCTCGCCCATTTCGGCTGCCACACTGTCCTATGAACTCGGCCCATGGTGCACCACCGGCCACCGTATAAGAACCCCCCCGGGCCTCTCTCGTGCACGCACCACGCTCTCCCACCTCCCCTCCGTGCTCTGCGACCACCAGCCTATCCCGAGCTGGCCTCCTTCCTCCTCTCCGGCTAAAAGCGTCGCGCGGCCAAATTGGTGAATCCCTGCTCCGGTGAGCTAGCCGTAGAGTCCTTACTCCCTAGCCTCGTTCTCCACCAAGACGCCCCATTTTGCTCTGTCGCCACGCTAATGTACACCGCAGCCACCGCCATTGCTTCGATCATCTCCAGCGATTGCCGCCACCACCCAATGTTCCTCTTGACTCCCCCATATCGTCTCGTTACTCACTTCCCTTTCTTCGGTCGCCGTTCACCACCGCCGGTGATGGCCAAGCCCTCCCCTGCTTTTTACTCTATGGCAGTTGAGCCCCACATGTCAGATTCATGTCAATTGAAACCCGCACCCCGTTCACTTTATGCTTTCTAGAAAGGAAAGCATATTATACTGGTTAATTACCTCTGACGTCAACCTAATTTAATTCTAGAACTATAATACCAATTTCACAAATTTTTCAAAAGCTCATTTCTCCCTCCTCGTAACTCTGATTAACCTCGTTATTTTTTCTAAATTCATCTAAAATCAAGTTATATCCAAAAATACCAATTTCAAAAATATATATTTTATTTTAATTTCTTTTGTATTTGGTTTGGTTGTGTTATTTACTTTTTTGGTGATTTAGAGAACGAATTCCAGAGACGAACCAGAGCAGTGCCAAGACCCTAACAAGCTAGGCAAGCACCCACTTTGATTATGTTGAATCTCATGTTTGCATTATTTTTTTTTATCAAATATACATATTATTTTATTACAGAATGCTATTTTATGCTTAGGATATAGTTATGCCCTATTATTTCATGTGTCATCACTTTTGATAAATTGTATTGTATATCCATTGCCACCCTTGTATATTTACCCACTGGTCATGGTAGCATCAATGGTATTTTAGGTGTAATTATGAGATATATATATATGTGTGTGTGTGTGTGTGTGTGTGTGTCGGCGTACAAACGCCGGTATCGGTGGTTCGGATGGACCCTCTTTGGGATTCGGCCGGGGAGGCGCAAGAACAGAAACTACGTTGGTCTTGAGTGGCAGGGATGCTAGAAAAGAGATAGTGATTTCCCCAGGTTCGGGCCACCTTCTTGGTGTAAAACCCTACGTCCTGCTTTTTGTGTATATATGAGTATTTGGATGGTTACAATGAACTAGCAGCACAGGTGCTCCTGTTCTTCTTCTTCTAGGGTTTGGATGTCTAGGGTTGTGTTGTATAATGGAGCAGCCTCAATCGATCCGTCCCTTTGCATGGCCGCGGTTCTCCCCTTATATATCCGGAGGTCACCACAATGGCCGAAAGGTAAATACATTATAATAATACTTGTTGCTAACGAATAGGGTGTGGGCAAGCCACGCCGGTGGTTGAGGTTCGCTGTAGCGGAATAGTGCCGGTCACGTCTTGGTTGAGAACTGGATCGTCATGATGAGGTCGTGTCAGGAGGTGAAGACTTGACGTCTCTTGACATGGGCTATGCTGCAACTATCCGGGCCCGACGGACCAGGTGCAGAGGGCATGCGTATGGGCGCGTGGCGGCGCGCCCTCAAAGTCAAAAAGGCATCAGACCTCTCCATCCCCTCCAAGACTGATAGCTGACAGGGCTTATCACTTGGGGGAACGGGAACCGGTCAGGACACCGCACCTTGTCCGCAAGGACTTGGATTAGACAGGCCCGTCAGACGGGCATTTAATGCCTCTGACACGTACTTTAAATGCACCTATCTAGCCACGTGGACTGAGGAGGGGCCCACAAGGGATGCTTGGGGCTCCCGGGATCGGAGGCCTTCGAGCACGCTCCCCAGGCCGCTCCATCATTCGGGTGAGGCACTCGGTGCCCCGAGCGGGGGCCAAGTCGCCTTGGGTGCTCGGGGTGAGCCCCCGAGCACTTCTTCTCGGGTGCTCGGGACGAGCCCCCGAGCACTTCTGCTTGGTTTGTCCCGAGCGGGGACCAAGTCGCCTTGGGTGCTTCGGGAAGCACCCTTAAGGGACGATTTGGGGCACCTCTCGATTAGCCGAGTGGAACAGTACTCGGGGTGGGCCCCCAAGCACCTCCTCTTAACTCATACGTCCTTAGCGACGTGGTGTCAAGTTGGGCCTTTGCCAGCGGTTTAGGGGACCCTGGTCACCGTATCGCCGACAGTAGCCCCCGGCCCAAAAAAGGACGAGGCTGGGGGCGGGGCCTTCACTCTATGGGCCAACGAAGACGCCAACCCATCCAGAGCGCCAACTGGGGGAACCGCTCCGATTTTCGTGCGACGTGGGGCGATGCGCACCTCTGCCGAACGAGGAAAGCACGCCTTGATTCCCGCACGCCGCGGAGGGGGGGGAGGGTTGCGCCCTGTCAGAGAAACAGAACTGACACCGCCGCCCACGTCACACAATGGTTCAAATTCTTGATTGCTTCTTGCAAAAGTTTTGCCATTCTCGCGCCTCCTCATCTCCTTCGCCTCCTTGCCTTCTTCGCTTCCACGCCCTTTCGCCTCCTTGGTGTTCCACGCCGCACCGTCGTCATACCGAGACGCGAAAGGCGCCGTGCTCCTCTGCCGTTCGCCGCCGCCGACGCCATCCTCCCCAAATCCCGCTTCCTAAACGAGGAGAGCATGGATAGGGTGCGGAAGATGCTAGTCCCGCAGGGTCAGAGGGGGGCAGTGACGGTGAGGCCAGCCACGTATCCGCCGGATCCAAGGCCGGAGGAGACGGTAACCTTCATCAGCTTCATTGCGGCGGGCCTGGTGCCGCCATTAAAGGATCAAGATGTCGGCCTAGAGGGGAGGGGTGAATAGGCGACTAATCAAATTTCTTCAAAGTTAATCAATTCTTACAATATGCAGAATTAACTTGATTGATTAACTAATATGAAAATTTTCAATATGAGAACCAAGATCACTAAGCAATAACACTGAGCAAGATGAATATAAGCAATATCAAAATACTTGCAAAGTAAATGCGGAATGAATGAACAAGAGAGACAAAGGATTTGTTCCCAGAGTTCTGGTCCTTGAGGGAATCCTACATATCCGTTTGAGGACCCGATCACACGTGATCAAGGGTGGGCTCCCTCTCAAGCCACTTCCTCTCGAGGACTCTCCAGAGTCTCCTAGACTTGCTCTTGGTGATCCCTTCCTTGCGAAGGCGAATCCCGGCCTTCACAAACTTCCCACAGCTCACCACACGGATTGGGAGCTCGTGGGTGACTCCTAACCGTCTAGGAGTCCTCAACCTCCAAGAGTAACAAGTGCGTTGATTTGCTTGGAGGTGAACTCAAATGCTCGAGTGCTCAACACTTTGGAAATCCTCACTCTTTTAGATCTCTCACTCAAGAACAAGGTCTCTTAGCTTTGGAGGAGAGAATATGGCTCACTAGAGTGTAGGAAATAATTTGGCAAAGAGTTGGGAGTGAATGGGGGAGAAGGGCTATTTATAGACCACTCACAAAAACTAGCCGTTGGATTCAAAATAACACATCTGGACATTCCGGGCAAACAACCCCGGATACTCCGGGTACACAGAAATCCCAACGGCTCTCTCCCCATAACACACCTGGACATTCCGGGTAGGGCCGGATACTCCGGACCCCTACCCGAGAGCAGTCCAACTGAGAACAAAGCTCCCGGACATTCCGGGAAAACCCGGATACTCCGGGTTCGAATCTCGGACCTACCGAGATTGGACACCCGGACATTCCGGGCCATGTCCGGACACTCCGGACACATTCCCGAGAGCGGTGCAACCGGGAGCTCATCCCGGCCCTTCCGGATATTGACACCCGGACATTCCAGGCTCAGGCCAGATACTCCGGGGACTTACCCGAGAGCACCTCAAAGGGGTTTGAATATCCGAACATTCCGGGCTCAGGCCAGATACTCCGGATACCCTATAGAGAGCTCAAACCTTAGCACCAAAACACCTGGACATTCCGGGCTCAGGCCGGACACTCCGGATACACAAATGAAAATGGGTTTTGGCTAAGTGTTCGTGATGATGTGTGTCACTCCATCAAGAATAATGTTGAGCAATTGAGCACTAAGCTATCTCATCAGCATATTGACACACCCCCCTTTATAGTACGACATTCCTATACTCAAAATAATATGAATAAAACCTCATAGAGTATAAAAACCATCAAGATCTTCAATAATCCATATGCCGTCTTCTTTTCTTCACTTTTTAGGGGTCGTCAATGCCGATTGGAATTCACAAGATGGACTAATACCTGGTTAAACACTCATTGTACATATTAGTCCCTTAATCATTTGTCATCTACCACCAAAACTCAATTAGGGGCCTAGATGCACTTTCAATCTCCCCCTTTTTGGTGGTTGATGACAACACGATTAAAGCTTCAATAAAGATATGGAAGAATTTATTTTTGGATTCTAGGATATATGGTGAGCTCCCCCTACATGTGTGCATGAAGGATTTGTTTAGAATATAAATGCACATATTTTGATTGAGATTGTGAGAGCTCCCCCTATATCGTTGAATCTGAGGATTGTGCATAGACATTTTAACATATTCGAAAAGTTTTAAGAGAACTATGCATAGGATGACATGGATAAAGATAAGCATTTAGAGCAACCATGTCATATAGAGTACTTAATGTTACACATGACGACTCAAAAGATAAAAGAGTTTGCAACAAATGACATACGACATAATTAGAGTTTACAAGCCATAAGATCAAATGAGACACACGAGCTTGTAACTCTTAGAGCAAATATCCAACCCACAACCCAATAACTAGACCTTTCTCCCCCCTCTAGCTTTTCCCTTTCTAGCTTTCTCTCCCCTTATCTTTCTCTCCCCCTTTGGCATCAAGACACCAAAAAGGAAGAGAAGATGAGACTAAACTAAAAGGCACGGGATGAAGAGGCTCCTGCTGCTTCTGGTGGCGGTGGTGAAGGTGTCAGCGGAGGAGAGTAGAACGGGTCAGGGAAGACTTCTTCATCACTGGGAGCATACTCTGACCCTTCAGGAGAAGGAACCATGTTGAGCTGAGTCATGATCTTCTTCTGGCGAATGGCATTCTTCTTCAAAGACTTTCTAATCTTGGTGTTTTGCGCTGAAATGCACTTGCACATGTTGAAGATTGCCTTTATTGCATCTGAGGTAGAGCGAAGCATACCACGATGAGGAGAAGATCTATAGGCTCTTGGTATATCAGCTACTCTTCTCTGCTTAACAACCCTTGGTTGATACAAAGTATGCTTGACCTCCTTATGAAAATTTATTTCAGTGGCTTCATCAATGATCTTCTGAATGTAGGGAGCATAAGGTAAAGATCTCTTCTGTTCTGCCATGGCAAGCCTTATTTCATTGAAGATAAAGTCAAACACATGAAAGCTTGTATGTCTATCACCCATGGCGTTGAGAAGATTTAGAGTGTAATTTATGATTTGGGATGCATCACCTTCCTTGGGAGCCAAAGTGTGGCAAACCATCTTGTTCAAGATGTCATAAAAGGGTAGCAAACCTGCAATGTTTCCTAACACAAATCTCTTGCTATGATCATAGAAATGAGTGATCTCATTGGCATTTAGTGACTCTGGGGTATGCAGCCTATCACTTGTCCTGTCATCAAATCCTGGAAGTCCCAAAGTATGTGTAAACTCAGTGTATGTGGTTTGGTACTTCACTCCATTTGTCATCCAATGAATAGTTTTGTGCTTATCCTTGTCAAAATAAACTGTGGCATAGAATTGCATAATCAGCTCATCACACCAATTATTTTGAAATCCCATTATGTCCTTTACTCCTTTCCTTCGACACGTTTCTTCAATCCTTGGAAAGGCATCTCTATTTGCCTCAATGTATGCCCAATCAATTGCCTTTTGATGAATGACGGCCTTCCCAAGAGTGAGGAGCACGGTCTCATAGTAATCTTGCTGAACCAAGGTGAAGAATCTTGGATCCGTTGCATCTCTTTCTTGCTCATAAGGATTCACATTCCACCTTAAGTTCTGAACCCTTGACTTCTTTTCATTCTTGTAATTGATGGGTGCTCTCTCAAAATTTCCTCGAAGGGGACGATGAGCTTGGAGAGGTCCAAAGACACCTTGAGGTTGAGGTGCTGGTGCTTCCCTTTGAGAGCATCTCTCATAATGTGCAGTCACTGCTGGCCTTCTTGACTCATCAATTTGCAATCCTCTTGATTTGGATAAGGGCCTTTTTCCAACGGCTATCCTTGGACGGGAGCGAAGAAGTTCATCATCACTTGGGATGTAGGGAGCGTCCACATCCTCCTCTGTCCTTCTCTTTTTCTTGCACTCAGCTGATGCAGCCCTAAAATTTCTTTCTTCGATATCGGTCGAGGCTGCCCTATACTCTTCCCTCTCATATTCAGACTGAATGTCATCTCCAGAAGACATGATACCTGAGAGAGAAATAAGGTAAGATGAAATAGATGAGAACACCTGGGCACAAAGATAGGATTGACTTAGCGAAGGCGTCAGAAATTGAAACTAGGGTTGCTGTTTCAGCACATCCGGAGTGTCTGGGGTAGATAGTCCGGATACTCCGGGCGTGCTAAGCAGCTCCTGCTCCTGCACATCCGGAGTGTCCGGGGTAAGATATCCGGATACTCCGGACGGGCGGAGACAGCCCTAGATCCAGCGACAATGTGGCATGGATTCTTCGTGTTTTTGACGATCTATTCAAATGGGAAACAAATTGAAGGATTAGAGATGAGTTTTACCGAAGAGATTTGAAGATCCCTGTAACACCCATCTTATTATATAAATAGGTTTCTATTTTGCTTCATGCATACATGGCATCATCCCTGCACAACCCTTGCATAAACTTGAATATTGAGAAGTGATGTTCTATAGAATATGTACATATCTCATCCTTGAAAACTCAATTTTTGTAAATTAACACCAATCAACTTGTTTGAATAACCCATAAAATTCAAACATATTTTGGTCCTATATCCAAAAAAATTATTTTATGTACAAACCTTGCTCTCTGCTGCTCATCCGGAATGTGGTCCGGAACCTCCAGGTGGATTCCGGGTGGATTCCGGGTGAGTCTAGAGAAGAAAAGGTTTGGTCGGGTTGCTGTCGGAGTGCAGTCCGGAACCTCCGAGTGGATTCCGGGTGGATTCCGGGTCATCCGGATTCCGGGTGGATTCCGGGTGAAATTCTGGGTGAGTCCAGAGAGGGTTTTCGGTCCTACCGAAATTCAATCCGGAGCTTCCGGGTTGGATTCCGGGTCACCCGGATTCCGGGTGGAATTCCGAACGAGTCCAGAGAGCTTTTCGCACAGACCTAGTAAGGGCCGGAGGGTGGTCCGGAATTTCTGAGTGGTTTCTGAGTGGTCCGGATTCCGGGTCATTTTCCGGGTTGTTTTCCGGGTGAGCGTCCGAGTGTCAGAATTTTTCTGCCACGTCGCGGCCGTGGGTTGGGGGCGGAGGGCGGTGGTGCCACGCCGGTGAGCTCGCCGGCCTCCGTATAAAACCCTCCCCCAGGGTCCCCTCTTTCTCTTTTTCCTCTCCCCCACCTAAATCCCCTCCTTTTCTCCCCTTTTTCTCTCCGAAACAACTCAGCTCCCAGCTACCTCCCTCATCTTCTTCAGCTCCGGCGCCAGCTCCGGTGAGCCAGCGCCGCCTCTCCGGTGAACTTGCTCCTCTCCTCTCCCTTCCCTCGTTCCTCCCCGAGCTCCCATTCCCCTTTCCTCACCTCCCTTCTCTCCTTTTACCCAGGTGCAGCCGAGCTCCCAGCTGCAGCTAGTCCGGTCCATCCGGAGCCTCTTCCAGGCTGCACCACCTCAGCAAGAAGAAGGGCAGATTGGGGGTAGAAAGTGGGTGAAGCTAGCATTTAGGGTTTGGGGCAGAGTTAGCAGTTGAGGATATTCCAATTTATTTTGTGTAAATTTCTAACAAAAATTTAATCTTCTTGTTTGTGTTTCCAACTAAAGCAAGGTCTATATGTTTGAAACCCTTATAGCATTTCCCACAACTTGATGCAAATGTATTCTTAAAAAGTTGTAGCTAATCCTCAATTAAATTCCCTTTATGTAATGTCAATCTCCCTTTGATACCAATTTTCAAATTTTTAGCTAACATCCACATGAATCCAAACCAACTAACTCCAACTGTAGTAATTGTATTCTTTGAAACAATGTCTTCATGAAATACCTAGGACAAAACCACTTGTTGTAAATAACAATGTTTAACCCTAACAAGATTTAACTTAACATGTCATGCATGCATGTGTTAGAGTAACCAAATAGTTCCTACCAATTCGTATTAAGACATGTCCTTTTTTTTTCATGACTAGCTATTATCAACCCTAATGTGAACTTTAACTTAACTAAGCCATGCATATAATTGCTAAGATGATTAGTTAAATTCTATAAGTTCAATAGTTGAGGCATGTCTCTTATTATAAACCCTAACATCCACAAACTCCTCAGCATCTCATGTCTAGCATTTTCCATCATGCATACATGCTGGAGCTCATTTCTTTCGTTGTTTCCTTTCCGGTGCCTCGTGTTGCTTGTGACAGAGCCCGAAGAGGAAGAACCGCAGATTGTTGAGCTCACCCAAGTCTCCGAATCCTACGATGAAGGCAAGCAGAGCTTGTTGCATTCCTTTATTCTCCATAATTATGTATACACGTGAATGCTTGTTTGAACCGTATGTTGGATTTGAGCACACTAGCATGTGTAGGGTGTATCGCTATGTTGAGAACTTCAATTGTTGCTTGATTAACTCAACCTGTTAAGGTGAGATGTGAGAGCCGAGGGGGTGCACGGGAATAAAGTTGGTATTGATTGGAGGTGAGGGCAACCTAGGAGTAAGTAGAGTTTTGTTGCCATACCAACCAGAGGTGACTTCCCGTGTCACTTTCCTATTAACGTGTGGACGTTACCGAGAATCGATGCCGGGGCGTAGTTGAGGTAAGTCTCAGGCCCTGGAGCCTTGCAAACTCCCGGGGATAATGCACTCACTATACTCAGGGTAGTCGCATTGTCGGTAACGGTTCGAGGGATTGTTTGAACTTGATACTGTGATGAACCTGTAATTTAAATGGGGTGTTGTAATACCCACTTTACGATAAATAGGTATTTGCTCCGCATTCATGCATACATGGCATTATCATCAACCACACCTTATTTAAACGTAGTTGTATATCAACTTTACTTTATAGAATATGTTAATATCTCATCCTCGGTGGATGATTGTTGCAAACACCAATCAATTTATTTGAAATATTCAAAATAACAAAGTCATCCATAAGGGTGGTAGACGTCATCGAACCCTTCGAAGAATCCCCGTCCCTAACCCTAAAACCCTAACGATGCCAAAACTAGGGTTTCGTCGACAGAATAGTTCCCCAGTGGTGCAAACCTCCCAAACTTCATAAATAGTTTCAAAAGGAGTAACCTTAACCCCTGGCCAATTTTCAGAAAATTTGGATATGTCTAGGGCTTAGCAATAGTGCGAGTTCGAAATGAAGCCCTAATTCAAATTTGAATACAAATCTAGGTCAAACCTTGCCCAAATTAATTCAAACTCCTACAGTGGATCCCAAATAATATTTTGAGGCCCCTGTAAAAATTTCAATCGATTTGGAGTCGAAAAGATACATAAAATAATAAAGGGGGTGATTCTGGAAAATAGAAAAAGAAAAGGAAAAAGAAAACCCTAACCTACCTGGGCCGACAGCCCGCTCGGCCGGCCCGCTTCTTCCGCGCGCAGCCCGACCCTCCCGCGCGTGCTTTCCTTCTCCTCGCTTCCCGCTTTCCTCTCTGGAACGCGCCCCCGTGCGGTTGCCGCCTTCCCCCGCTCCTCTGCCGCGCGCCCGGGCCCGCCTGTCAGGGCACGCCGGCCACGTCTCTGACGCCGGCTGGCGCAGGTGGGCGGTGCCCGCTCCCGACGCCCCTGGTCCGAAGCCGCCGCCCCTATAAAGCCCCCGGTTCCGACAGCCTCCCGTTTCCCCCGCTCCCCTGAGAAACCCTAACCCTAAATCTCCAGCACCCGAGTGTCTTCCCGAGCTCCGGCGACCCACTCCGGTGAGAAATCCTCGTCGATCCGGTGAGCTACGGTTAGAGATTTTCCTCCCCCGAGCACAAGCGTGCCTTTTCTCACCTTCTCCTCCATTTTACTCCACAGATCCGCGCCCGAAGCTCCAACTCCACCGTCATCCTCCCCAAGTCCGGTGATTACTCCGGCGAGCTCCCTACCGCGTTCTGGTCTCCCTCCTTCCCCCTTTTCTTGCTCCAGAGCACCCACTTCTCCCCCTTAACACCTTGGTGTGCTTCCTTTGCAGATCAGTGCCCTGAACACCCTCCCCGCCGGTGACCGAACCACCCTACCGCCACCTCTCCGTCGTCGACCTCCTTCCCGACCTCCTCCTCCCTAGCCGAGCACAAAAACGAGCTCAGGGTGAGATCCCGAGCCTTTTGCCCCTTATCCCGAGCCCAACCGAGCACCGGAGCTCACTCCGGTGAGCCCTCCGGCGAGAGCGCCGCCGCCTGAGCCTCGGCTCCGGCCGGACCAGAGAGAGAAGGGAGAGTGCGGGTGAGAGAGAGGAGGGGTGGGGCAGGTGTCGCGTTGTGATTGGCTCCCAAATGCCTGACCCGATGACAGATGGGGTCCGCGCACTGCTGACGTGGATTATGGGTGGGAATTCCCGGGTTGTCTCTTGGGTGTGCGTAGGATTTTAGGATTTGACCGGGTAACCTTCGGGTACGCTTAGTATTTAGGGTTTCGAACTGTTAGGGTGAAACAATCATAACTTTTGAACCACACATCCAAATTCAATAAATTTTATATATTTGGAAAGCTTGTGAAAAACTCTACAAGATGGCTGAATCAAAAACTATTTTTGAGTACATGCACTGTATGGAATTTAGGGTAGAAATTTAGCCTCCGTCGAGCGTCGATAAACCCTAGAATCTTCACCCTAGCTCCGATTTCAACGATCTTTACATTTCTGGAATCCTCACGAGATATACTATGACATGGAATCACTGGATGTCCAGTAGGGATACATGCACGACAAGTCTCGAGTGGTTAGCCCTATTTATCATCGTACCCCGCTAAACCCTAACTCGACCATGCATAACTATTTGCTCGTAACTCCGATTAAAATGATTCCAAATGTGTTAGTCAAATAGTTCAGAGCATGTCTAAGTTATGAAGGATTATGTCCACATCATCCCAACATGATTAGTCACCCTTAAATCCTAATCGTAGTTAAAGGAACCTACCATACGTGTAACTTAAGACAACCATTTAACCCTAACATCGGTACATTGTTAGAAAGATATTCCTTGCATCAACCCTCATGCATACATGCTGGATTCATTGATTGCATTATCGCTTATTGTCGATGTTCGACTTGTTTGCACTAGACTACGAAGAAGGAGACCTCCAGGCTTACGACTCCGTGCAAGACCAGGATCAAACCGATCAAGGCAAGCAGAGCTTGTTGCATCCCTATTATGTGTTCAGTACTTGCTTATTCTATCCATGTATTGATGTTTCTATCATCATTCGTAGTTGTCGTTAATTTCGATTAAACTAGCATGTTAGGATGTGTTGTATTGTGTGCCTAGCGATGGTTGGAATTAATCGATGAGCTAAATATTTGAACCTAAGGTGAGATGTGAGAGCCGAAGGAAAAAGGGTCAGCTGGATAAAGTTGGTATCACTGGAGGAGCCTGGTGCGACTAGGTGAATGGGTGTATTGTCGCGATACCAACCTTGAGGTAACTCCAGCGTGGCTACTTCCCTTGTCACCACGTGGACGTTGCCGAGATCAACGCTAGGGTATGTCGGATGGTAAAGGCCGCTTGGAGCTTTGCAACCTCCAAGGGATAATGCTCTCGAATATCGCTAGTGGTTGTATTGTCGGAACGGTCCGAGAGAATGAATGAACTAGGTGTTGATGATTGAGATTGGGATTAACCTAGGGACTGAACCCTAAGTGATTGAAAATGATGCAAGTAAACGTGTTAGTAATTGATGTTGATTGGTTGGTTGCCTGAGTAGTATATTGATTAGTTGTCCTCCCTCCATGTTAATTATGCCTTGTTTCCATAATTAAGTATATTGTTACTCTGAGAAGCATTCATGTTTAATTGTTGTTGCACTAGTATGAGTAGGACATTTAATCAAGCACGGATAAGTCTTGCGAGTACATTCGTACTCACCCAGGTTATCCCTGGAGCTTGCAGGTGAGCCGGTGGTCGAAGAGTTTTTCGACGATGTTTGACGTGTCTGGTTTCCTCGGTTGTGTTCGATGTATGGGATAGTTAGTGTTTTGTTCAGCGATCACTATGTCGCTGTGGGACTATTATTTTGCTTCCGCTGTTGTTAATTTTCTCCGTACTCGGATATGTTTCCGGTGTTAACCGACTGATGTAATATGTTGTCCCATCGTGGACTGTTATTATTAATATCGTAATGTAGAGCTTTGTGACGATATCCGAGTTGTTAATCCGGGCTGCCCCTGCACAATGCGTGAGTGATATGAAGTGTATGGGTATGCCGTGAAAGATCGAGGCCGTACCATTTTCTACTAAGTCGAGCAGGAGTTGGTTGAGTGACCCGCTGGCTGAGATGCTGTGCCGGCCAGGCAGGGTGTGGGCGTTCTACCGGGCTTTCGAGCGACCCACTAGCTTCCGAGCTAGGTTAGGGTGTGGGTAGAATTGCCGGGCTCCTCCGACCTTGCTTGTCGTGGTAGGATTCGGGAACGACTCTGACTTTTCACCGGATTATGGAATCGTATGTGATTTTGGGAAGATTGGTCGCTTCCGGCCGGCTCGCACCTGGCGGGTGTCGGATCGTTTACCTTGGTGTGTATGGCGCAGGTACCGTGCCACCGGGCGGACGAGTCCTTCGGTCCTTGGCGACTTCTCGTTCCCCTAATCATATGCAATTCCGGGTCCGTGACAGGTGTGGGCTACCCCTGTGTGATATTCCAATTGTCATGGTCATTCTGGTATTCATGTGAAGCCTGAAGCATGCTTTGATTCTACCACTCATACTTATACCATGAACAATGTCATAGCATTTACCATGTATTGATTCAATGGAAACGCATCATGTTTAATTACTGTGGTAGTGAGCATGTGTAGGGCATGAAATCAAGCACGAATAAGTCTTGCGAGTACTTTTGTACTCACCTAGGTTATTCCTAGACTTTTGCAGGTGAGCCAACCGTTGCAGAGTTTTATGATGATGCTTAGTCCGAGGGTTTCCTTGGTCTGCGTTCGACTCAGGGGTGTGTTTGGCTTTTGTGCAGCGGTTGATGCACCGCTGCGGGCTTTTGTTTTGTTATCCGCTGCATTGTAAATATTTCAGTCTCGACTAAATTTACGGTTATTGCCGACTGATGTACCTTTAAAGTTCACTAAGTGGACAACTAGTTCTATTATCATATTGTAGAGTTTGTGTGATGATATTTCTTGCTGTCCAACATATGCCCCCACCTCCCGTCTGTCATGCGTGTATGTTAAATGGGGAGTGTGGCTGGTTGCATATGGAGGAACTCGTCATTTTCTTTTGATTCAAGTGAAGTGCAAAGTGAATGTACGGTCCATTGCCAAAGTGAGTCATACGCGAAAGGCGTATGTGTTTGGACTCGTGATCCCTCAATCAAGCCGTGGTGATCCATACGCATTGCGTTGTATGCTGGTCGCACGGGGCGGGGGTGGGCCACAGTCCATCGCAGGTAGCGGCTATGGTCACCGTCTTCACTAGTTGTGAATTCCTTGAATTGAATTAAAATAGCGGGTCCCTCACAATCCCGCGGAGGAAATTGAATGGGAGACCCGCGGAAGATCCTCCCTTGCCCTAACTCGACGGAGGGAGTTCTACGGCGTTGCACGACGTGGAAGATGGCCGGCGACGACGGTGGATGGCGGTGGCGCACAGGAGAGGATGCGGCGGCGGCGGCTCTCCTTTAGGTTTTCCTCACGCGGTGAAAAAGTGGAACCGATTCACCGCGTGGGGAAGTTTTAACCCACTGGACAGCCCCACGCCCGGACATTCCGGAGATGTCTGGACATTTCGGGACCCAGAGATTCCGGGGTAGAATTCCCGGATATTCCGGGCACAGTGTCAAAGCCCAAGTATTTTTAGATAGAGTTGAATTTAAGGAGAGGTTTAGATAGAAGGAATCTAGGGATGACCTTATGTGCTCTCACCACATCCAATGGGCAACATCAAATCAATCAAAGCAACATTTGGATATGTTTTGAGTAAAATCCAAAGGAAAGTAGACAATATATTGAATAGTTGTCTAGTTTTGAGTTCAAATTAGAATCAAGTCAAATATCAAAGCAATGCGGTTTGGTGGGGTTTCGACCATGTATGAGTCAATCTAAGCGCTAGAGTCACTTATTCATTTGAGAATAGGACTTCAATATGCAAAAGACTCAATTTTTGTAATATAACCAATATAGACATGATATAATTACAAACTATTGATTTATTCACATTCATAGGATTGTGTCAATATATCAACAATTATGACACTCCCCCTATATGTGTAATTACATCTAGAGCATGAAATCATCAAAGTATTGCATATATGTAGATGCAAGAGGTCAAGCCAAGTTTCTTGAATCAATGATATTAAGTTCATTCCTTAACTCACAAAATCTATTCTCATCTAGGGGTTTGGTGAAGATATCCGCTAATTGTTTTTCGGTCCTTACATGACTTATCTCTATATCTCCCTTTGCAACATGATCCCTAAGAAAATGATGACGGATGTCTATATGTTTGGTTCGGGAATGTTGGATGGGGTTGTTGGCGATTTTTATTGCGCTTTCATTATCACACAAAAGAGGCACTTTATCATAATTAACTCCATAATCTTTCAATGTTTGCCTCATCCACAACAATTGAGCGCAACAACTACCGGCGGATATATATTCGGCTTCGGCGGTGGATAGGGCTACGGAGTTTTCTTTCTTGGAGGCCCACGAAACTAATGTTCTACCTAGAAATTGGCATGTTCCGGAGGTACTCTTCCTATCAACCTTGCAACCCGCATAATCCGAATCTGAATATCCAATTAGATCAAAATTAGAACCCTTAGGATACCAAAGCCCTAAGTTTGAGGAATGAACAAGATATCTTAGAATTCTTTTAAGTGCCACTAAGTGGCACTCCTTAGGAGCGGCTTGAAACTTTGCACACATACATACGCTAAGCATGATATCGGGCCTAGATGCACAAAGATATAACAAAGAGCCAATCATGGAGCGATATACCTTTTGATCTACCGATTTTCCATCAATGTTGAGATCGAGATGGCCATTTGTTTGCATGGGGGTTCGGATGGGCTTGGCACTCTCCATGTCAAACCTCTTCAACATGTTTTTGACGTACTTGGTTTGACATATGAACGTCCCCTCCTTGAGTTGCTTAATTTGAAATCCGAGGAAGAATTGTAACTCCCCCATCATTAACATCTCAAATTTCCTAGCCATCATCTTACCAAATTCTTCACTAAAACATTTGTTAGTAGAACCGAATATAATATCATCAACGTAAATTTGGCATACAAACAAATCATTATCAACTTTCTTTGTGAATAATGTGGTATCAACTTTTCCAACTTCAAACCCCTTTTTGACTAGAAAATCTCTAAGGCATTCGTACCAAGCTCTAGGAGCTTGTTTCAATCCATATAAAGCCATATGGAGTTTATAAACATGATTTGGAAGTTTTATATCTTCAAAGCCCGGTGGTTGTTCAACAAATACAAGTTCATTTATGGGTCCATTTTAGAAAGGCACTTTTGACATCCATTTGATATAATTTGAAATCATGATGGGATGCAAATGCAAGCAATATGCGGATGGCTTCTAAACGAGCAACGGATGCATAGGTTTCACCAAAGTCCAAACCTTCGACTTGGGTGAACCCTTGTGCCACTAACCTTGCTTTATTCCGTATTACTAGCCCATCCTCATCTTGTTTATTCCGGAAGACCCATTTTGTCCCTATGACATTTTGCTTAGGCCTTTCCACCAAGGACCAAACTTTGTTGCGGGTGAAGTTGTTGAGTTCTTCATGCATTGCATTCACCCAATCCGGATCATCAAGTGCTTCTTGGACCTTAGAGGGTTCAACACAAGAGACAAAGGAGTAATGCTCACAAAAATTTGCAACACAAGATCGAGTCGTTACCCCTTTGTTCATATCACCGAGAATGTTGTCGACGGGGTGATCCCTTTGAACGCATTGATGAACTCTTGGATGGAGTGGAGCTTGAGATGTTCCAATTCCTTCTTCTTGCTCCATTATTGTATTTGAATCTTGAACGGATGTGGATGGCTCAACTTGTAGAGATGAGGTAGGATTGGATTGAGCTTCCACATCCTCCGTTGGCTTGATCTCCCCAATTGATAGATTCTTGATTGCTTGTGAGGGATCAATGTCATCTACATCATTTAGATCAACTTGCTCTACTTGAGAGCCATTAGATTCATCGAATTGCACATCACACGACTCTTCAACACAACCGGTGGTTTTGTTAATGACTCGGTAAGTATGCGAGTTTGATCCATATCCTAATAGAAAACCTTCATCACATTTAGGTGCAAATTTTGACAATCTATTTTTCTTATTGAGAATGAAGCATTTGCTACCAAAGACACGAAAGTAAGAGATATTCGGCTTATCTTTGGTGAGAAGCTCATATGGAGTTTTCTTCAAGAGGCAGTGAAGATATAACCGGTTGGTAGCATGGCAAGCGGTGTTGACGGCTTCCACCCAAAAGCGATCCGATGTCTTGTATTCATCCAACATCGTTCTTGCCATCTCTATCAAGGTTTGATTCTTCCTTTCCGCCACGCCATTTTGTTGAGGAGTATATGGTGATGAAAACTCATGTTTAATCCCTTCCTCATCAAGATATTCTTCAACTTACGTGTTCTTGAACTCCGTTCCATTATCACTTTGGATATTCTTGATCTTGAGCTTGAACTCATTTGGGCACGCTTCGCAAACTTCTTGAACTTCTTTTGCGTGTCACCTTTATCACTCAAGAAAAATACCCAAGTATATCTAGAATAATCATCAACTATTACAAGACCATATTTGTTACCTCCGATGCTAATGTAAGCAACGGGTCCGAAGAGATCCATATGAAGAAGCTCCAATGGTCTTGAAGTGGTCAAGATGTTCTTTGCGGGGGATGATGAGCTCCAACTTGCTTCCTGGCTTGACAAGCGCTACAAATTCTATTCTTATCAAAAGTAACACCCGTTAGTCCTAAAACGTGTTCCCCTTTTAGAAGTTTGCTCAAATTCCTCATACCAACATGAGCTAGTCGGCGATGCCATAACCAACCCATGCTAGATTTAGCCATCAAGCAAGTCTCAAGGCGAGATTTATCCGAGGAAAAATCCACAAGATAAAGCTTGCCTTTCATATGACCCTTGAAGACTATCGAGGAGTCATCTCTTCTAAAGACGGTCACATCAACATCGGTAAATAAACAATTAAACCCTAGAGAAAATAATTGAGATACGGAGAACAAATTATAATTGAGAGACTTGACATGTAGTACATTTGAAATTGACAAGTCATTTGAAATTGCTACCTTACCAAGCCCCATTACCTTTCCTTTGGCATTATCGCCAAAAATGATGTTCTCATGAGGGGATCCTTCACTTGTTAATTGTGAGAACATAGTCGCTTCTCCGGTCATATGATTAGTGCAACCACTATCAATTACCCAACTTCTTCCACCGGAGGAGTAGTCCTATAAAACAAGTTTATATCTTTGATTTAGGTAACTATTTTTGGATGGGTCCTTGCATGTTAGTCACAAGAATCTTAGGCACCCAAATGGTGCTCTTCTTAAGACCGCTATACCTAGGTCCAACGTACTTAGCATGGATGTTTCCATCCTTGCCTTTCCTTAGGACATAGGAAGCGTCAAAAGATCCACCACCAAATGTCTTACTCATTTGGCGCTTCTTCGTCTCATGGCCATTGAAGTGAAGTGTCTCCACTTGTTTACCTTTGCCATGCATGAATTTCGTCTTCGGATATTGTTGAGGCAACCAAGCTTTACCTCTCTCATTGAATTTCGGAGTGAATCCAAGTCCTTCATGGTTGAAGTTTTCCACTTGGTTGCTCAACAACTCCTTGAGGGCCTTACTACCCTTGTGACATTTTAATAGGCCAAAATGAAGTTGAGACTTTAACTTAGCATTCTCAATTTTCAATTCTTCATTTTTGATATTTGAATTAGTAGCACATTTTGAGCATGGCACATGTATGTGATCAACTTTTGATGCTTTAAGCTTCTTATTTTCAATGACAACATTTTCAAGCAAGTTTTTAGTTTTGAGATAGCCAAGTTCTAATTGAGCATAATCTTCTTTTAAGCATTCATTGGTTTTCTCAAGTTTCTTCTTAATATCTTTGTTGTCATTAATAATTTTCAACATTGCATCACTTCTTAATCTTTCTTTAGTTAATTTTTTCTCAATATTATATTCTTTTCTTTTTCATAGATAAGCAATTCTTCTTGTTTATCTAGAGTGTCCATTTGCTTATCTATTGTTTCTTCAAGAGCTTCAATGGTGGTTAACAAATGAGATATCTTAATCTTGGTATTTTTATCAAGTGAGGTAATCATCTCATCATCTAGCAAATCTTCCTTACTATCATTATGAATATCACTACCAACATTGAATAATGCAAGAGAAGACTTTTTGAGAGGTGATACCTTAGACCCTTTTGCCATAAGTCAAATGGGCAATTCTTCATCACTTGAATTGTCGAAGGGAGACTTTGGTTGTGTTGAGGTTTCAATTGCTATTCTGACCACACCATCATCATCTTCGCTTGAGGAGGAGTCGGAGTCGGAATTCCATTCTTCACCGATATGAGCTTGAGCCTTGTAGTCCTTCTTGGAGAATTTGCTCTTCTTGTGGAATTCCTTCTCCTTGAACTTCTTCTCCTTCTCCTCACCCTTATCTCCTTTCTTGTGAGGACAACTTGCAATGGAGTGATCAAACTCACCACATTCAAAGCAAGCTCTCTTTGGCCTTCTTGTTTTGGTCTTGCCGAAGTTCTTCCATTTGTCACCTCTTTGACCGAAACCGCTCCTCTTCAAGACTTTTCCAAATCTCTTGAGGAATAAGGCCATCTCTTGCATTCCTTGTTGAAGTTGCTCCATTTGATTTTCTTCTTCATCTTCACTTGAGCTTTCTTCAACGACTTGCTTGGCCTTCAATGCTATGTCATTCTTCTTCGAGCTTGAGCTTGGCTTTGTGAGGGTGCGGATCTCATGAGCTTTCTCGTCCATTAGGTCATGAGCAAGGATGCGCCCAAGGACATCATGGGGAGTTAGCTCATTGAAGTTGTCCTTCTCCCGGATGAGTGTGACCAAAGTCCTATTTTTGGGAGCAATAGCACGAAGCATCTTCTTGAGAACGTAGTTTCGGTCATCTCTTTACTTCCAAGACCCTTGATCTCGTTGACTAGGTTGTTGAGGTGGGTATACATCTCGCTTGGTGTCTCTTGATCTCCCATCACGAACCGATCAAGCTTTCCTTTCAATAACTCTAGCCTTCATTCGCGGACAGTGGAGGTTCCTTCATGAATCTTCATGAGAGTGGTCCAAGTTTCTTTGGTACTCTCAAGAGAACACACCCGGTTGAACTCATCTCCACTCAATGCTCCAAATATGGCGTTGACGGCTTGAGCATTGTAGTGAATGAGTCTATCTTCATCGGCCGTCGGTTTGTCTTTATCTCCTACAATGTAACCATTTGAACTATTCACCAAATGGCGGGGTTAAGAGATATCAAGTGCATTTTCATCTTGTGTTTCTATGAAGCATAATGGGTTCCATCGAAGTAGGGTGCTCTACCGGATGATCCACCAAATGAATGAGAATTATAAACATTTGGAGGAGGAACATTTTGATACGTATGAGTACTACCACTACGCACCCCCGACTCATCGTTCGACATCTTGGGTTCTCTAGGCGGTGAAGCCCTAATGAGAGAAACCTTGCTCTGATACCAATTAAAGGATCAAGATGTCGGCCTAGAGGGGAGGGGTGAATAGGCGACTAATCAAATTTGTTCAAAGTTAATCAATTCTTACAATATGCGGAATTAACTTGATTGATTAACTAATATGACAATTTTCAATATGGGAACCAAGATCACTAAGCAATAACACTGAGCAAGATGAATATAAGCAATATCAAAATACTTGCAAAGTAAATGCGGAATGAATGAACAAGAGAGACAAAGGATTTGTTCCCGGAGTTCGGATCCTTGAGGGAATCCTACATCTCCGTTTGAGGACCCGATCACACGTGATCAAGGGTGGGCTCCCTCTCAAGCCATTTCCTCTCGAGGTCTCTCCGGAGTCTCCTCGACTTGCTCTTGGTGATCCTTTCCTTGCGGAGGCGAATCCTGGCCTTCACAAACTTCCCACGGCTCACCACACGGATTGGGAGCTCGTGGGTGACTCCTAACCGTCTAGGAGTCCTCAACCTCCAAGAGTAACAAGTGCGTTGATTTGCTTGGAGGTGAACTCAAATGCTCGAGTGCTCAACACTTTGGAAATCCTCACTCTTTTAGATCTCTCACTCAAGAACAAGGTCTCTTAGCTTTGGAGGAGAGAATATGGCTCACTAGAGTGCAGGAAATAATTTGGCAAAGAGTTGGGAGTGAATGGGGGAGAAGGGCTATTTATAGACCACTCACAAAAACTAGCCGTTGGATTCAAAATAACACATCTGGACATTCCGGGCAAACAACCCCGGATACTCCGGGTACACAGAAATCCCAACGGCTCTCTCCCCATAACACACCCGGACATTCCGGGTAGGGCCGGATACTCCGGACCCCTACCCGAGAGCACTCCAACTGAGAACAAAGCTCCCGGACATTCCGGGAAAACCCGGATACTCCGAGTTCGAATCTCAGACCTACCGGGATTGGACACCCGGACATTCCGGGCCGTGTCCGGACACTCCGGACACATTCCCGAGAGCGGTGCAACCGGGAGCTCATCATGGACCTTCCGAATATTGACACCCGGACATTCCAGGCTCAGACCGGATACTCCGGGGACTTACCCGAGAGCACCTTAAAGGGGTTTGAATATCCGGACATTCCGGGCTCAGGCTGGATACTCCGGATACCCTACAGAGAGCTCAAACCTTAGCAACCAAACACCCGGACATTCCGAGCTCAGGCCGGACACTCCGGATACACAAATGAAAATGGGTTTTGGCTAAGTGTTCGTGATGATGTGTGTCACTCCATCAAGAATAATGTTGAGCAATTGAGCACAAAGCTATCTCATCAGCATATCGACACAACCCCCTTTATAGTACGGCATTCCTTTACTCAAAATAATATGAATAAAACCTCATAGAGTATAAAAACCATCGAGATCTTCAATAATCCATATGCTGTCTTCTTTTCTTCACTGTTTAGGGGTCGTCAATGCCGATTGGAATTAACAAGATGGACTAATACCTGGTTAAACACTCATTGCACATATTAGTCCCTTAATCATTCATCGTCTACCACCAAAACTCAATTAGAGGCCTAGATGCACTTTCAGCCATTCTCCCCCTTCTTCCTCGAGGTGCTGTCGGAGTATGGGATCCACCTCATCTATCTCTCTCCCAGCCCGTGGTGATGCTGGCGATCTTCACCCATCTCTGTGAGATGTTCGGGCACCGGCGGGGGCCCGGCGCAGCCGAGCCCAGGGGCTGCCAAGCCCGATGCACCCAGCAGGAAGAGGAAGGAGCCGTTGTCGTCGACGCCGGGGTTCCAGATTCCGACCGCGCGCTAGCGATACGGGGGGGTCCTCGCCATCGTAAGACGAAAACCCTTCCCTTCGCTCTGCAGGGTTGATATAATGCTCGGGGACTGACCCGAGCTTTGTTGTCTTGTTATTTTCAGGGTGTCCAAGAAGACTCGGACTGCCCCGAGCGTCGAAAACGCCCCGAGCGTCGCGGCCACCCCGAGGGCCGAAATCGCTCTGAGCACCGAGGCCGCCTCGAGTAGGAGGAAGTCCCAAGAACGGAGGCCGCTCCGAATGCCAAGGCCGCCCCGAGGACGGATGTTGCCCCGAGCACCGAGCCTGCCCTGAGGGCTGAGGCTGAGACCGAGGAGGTGCGCCCCGAGGGGGAGCCCGGGGTTCTCGCTACTCGGGAGCTACCTGGTAGCCCGCCGGTGGTGCTCGAAGGGCGCTCAGTGCCCGAAGGCGGGGAGCAACTCCTCCTGGAGGGGGTCCGCGGTAGCCCAAGGGTTGGGGCGAGCCGGGACTTCACATGCCGCACCGAAATGCCTCGGGGATCCTTCCCCGAAGTGTTCGATACGGCGCACGCCATGGTTGAGAAGATACGGGCCACCGTTGTGTCGGAGAAGGCCGCGTTGGAGGAGCTGGAAACCGTGCTGGAGAAGCGGGAGGCCGCCCTTGCTGACGCCACGGAAGCCTTCCTCGCGCAGGTCCGGATTGCCAACACCAAACATCAAAGGGCCAGCGCGAAGATCCTCAAGGAAAGAATAGCCTTAGAGGAAATGCGCACGGAGGTCCTTGGTGAAAGCGACAAAGTGGCCCAGCGGCTAGAGCAGGTCGCCCTTTGCGAGCTAGAGGCCGCCACGCAGGAGGCCACGCTCGACCAGCGAGAGAAGTCGCTGGACGAAGGGGAGGCCTCCTTGACGCAGGGAGCCCAGGCGCTTGAAGGTGAGGTCGAAGCTGCTCACAAGGAAGGCGCCGACCGGCTGGAGGCGGCCAAGGCGGAGGCCCAAGAGCAAATCCGCCACACTGAAGAAGATAGGGACTGTCGCATCCAAGAGGAGGAGCAGCGCCTCGAGGATGGAAAGGTCACCAAGCGGAAGCTCTCGGAGCGGGTGGTGGAGCTGCAGAAGGATCTGCAGCAACTGGAGTTGTCGGCAGCCGAGACGATGTCTGGCCTCTTGGAGATGCGCTCCGAGAGGAGCAGCAACACCGGGATGATGCGCGACATCTTCAGACAGGCGCAGCGTGCGGTGGAAGCTGCCGGGCTCGGCTGCATAGAGGCGGGCGAGGGGGCTTGGACTCCCTGGGCCACTTTGCCGAGTGGCTGGAGGCACTGCCAGCGGCGGTGAAGGATGTACTGGCCCGGGAGGGGCGGGAGCTGGCTGCCGCGGTGGCAGAGCATGTGCTCGCATGCTACCGCAGCCAGGACCTGAACTTCTCCTTGGAGCCAGCTAGGCTCGGGGTTGCCAAGGAAGGAGGAGACGCTGCCCGTGACGCCGTCCGCGAGGTCGCCGAGGAGATCGCCCAGAACTTCACGCGAGCGGAGGGCGAAAGCAACTCCGGCGTCGACGACGGCAGCGACGGCGACGAGGGGTAGTGGGCCCCCTTTTTATCTTTCTTTTTGTTCTTTGTTCAAGGCTGAAGGGCCTTTCTGTAAAGAACTTATTTGATGCAATGCTAGTGTGGCCTTGGCTCCACACGACTTCCTTTGAATTTCTGCTAAGTATGGACTTGGATCCATACAGCTTCTTTTTAATTTTTTTTAAGACGTGTCCAGCTCGTGACTGAATGGCCCGAGGACCCCAGCCCCTGAGAGCTGGATGCGTCGAATTTGTCCTTGAGCAGGCCGTGCCTCGGGATCCTGAGGACCCCATGTCCCCGAGAAGCAGACGCCGAGCGCAGACTGCCGTGCTGAAGCAATCTCTGTTGCTTGGGGCTGCGCGGCTCCAAGTCTTGACGCTCCTCGGGGCCTCGAGGACCCCGGGTCCCCGAGAGGCGATGACGAGCACAGACCGCCACACTGAGAGCGATCTCCAGTGCTCGGGGCTGCACAGCTTTTTTGCTTTGACGCCCCTGCAAGTCCATCCGAGCACTCGTGTTCGGGATGGTTTTACAAGTAGCTTAGACATCAGCGGACATTTTATCGTGCCAATTTTTTCCACTTAGTTTCAGCAGGTTTCCCTCTCACGCAGCAAGGATCCCTTGTGCCGTTAGCCCATCTTTAAGGGAGCCCCAGAGCACGTGTGCGAGTGCGTAGGACACTCGGGCGGCTTTTGGCCAGGCTGGTGCTCAGGGTTCGGAAACCAAGCGAGGCGACCAGGGCTTTGAGCGACGACCTGGAACACTCTCCATGACTCACATCGTTACTCCAAAACATCCCCGCCTTATGAATGAGTGGCATAAGGGATCACTGCCGTGAGGGACTATTCACGGAGACGGTAAAGAAGCTTTAAAGCTGAGAAAGCATGGCAGAAAAACTTAGCTCATGAGTAGTATCGAATCTATGGAGGCTTTTCATCCTAGGTTTTTGACTTGCTATTGTCAACGTCACCCAGGAACTTCACCATGGTTAGCCTGTAAACTCGTAGGGGATTATAGCAAGCTGCCGGCAAAAGACGTCACTGCCCTGAGTTTTTTCCGAAACTCTCCGCTGTCAGGACCCGAAGGCTTTCGAGTCAGCCGACTGGTCATGGGTACGAGAGGTAGGGTTGTTCGAGTACTCTGAGGCTCGGTAGCGCTCGAGGCCATTTGACCAGTCCGAGCACGGATGGTCAGGGGCTTATTTGCCCTGACTCGGGGGTGCTCGGGGTACAAATGGTCGACCGAGTGCCGACAGCTCGCCAACAGAGACTAGATTACCCCGACTCCTCGTACTGCAGACCAGTAGGGATCTACTCGCGCAAAGGGGACATGGGAGCCCGATACTCGTGAGAGTGATCTCTTTTGCGAGCAAGAGAGGGAATAGAAAAAATTGACAAGTAATTGCAAATGCGAACATTGCTTATATTAACATTGTTGCTGCTATTGACATAGCTTATGATACAAGGGAGCTCCCGAGGATGCGTGCGAGCGCGTGGGATACTCGGGTGGCTTTTTGCCGGACTGGTGCCCAGGGTTCAGAAACCAAGTGAGGTGACCAGGGCTTAGAGCTGACAAACCCGGAACTTCCCGAGACTCGCTTTGCTACTCGAGGATCTGGCTCAATGCAAAAAGAAAAACTTACCCGAGCTATTTACGGATAAAACTTGCATAGATGCTCGATGTTCCACGCATTGGGCAATGGCAGGCCGTCATCCGTGGTCAAACGAATGGAGCCCGGTCGAGAGACACCAGTCACCCGGTAGGGGCCCTCCCACATGGGGGAGAGTTTGTTCTTTCCTTGCCGCGATTGGATGCATCGAACTATTAGATCCCCGACCTCGAGCGACCGAGCCTGGCGCTGATGATAGCGCCTTAGGCTCTACTGATATCTGGCAGCATGGAGAGTAGCTCTGCACCGGTGCTCTTCAAGGTAATTGACGTCTTCGAGCCTTCTTTGCTCCTGATTGCTCTCGGAATAAGCTCCAACCTGTGGGGAGCCTAGGGAGATCTTGGAGGGGAGAACCGCCTCTGCCCCGTAAACGAGGAAGAAAGGCGTTTCTCCGGTCGCCCGGCTGGGAGAAGTCCGGATTGACCAGAGGACGGCAGGGAGCTCGTCGATCCAGCCAGCGCCGCACTTCTTGAGCTGATCGAAAGTTCGTGTCTTGAACCCTTTGAGGACTTGAGTATTGGCGCGCTCGGCTTGGCCATTGGCGCAAGGGTGAGCAATCGATACGAAGCAGATTTTGATGCCGATGTCTTCGCAGTACTACAGGAACACATCACTGGTGAACTGCGTGCTGTTGTCAGTGATGATCTGATTGTGCACCCTGAAGCGGCTCACAATGCCTCAAATGAACATGATCACGGTGTGCTTGGTGATCTTGACGACCGGGTCTGCTTCTGTCCACTTGGTGAACTTGTCGATGGCAACATAGAGGTACTCGTAGCCCCCGACTGCTCGGGGGAACGGTCCAATAATATCCAGTCCCCAGACCGCGAAGGGCCATGACAGGGGGATGGTTTGGAGGGCCTGAGCCGGTTGATGTGACTGCATTGCGTGGTATTGACATGCTTCGCAGCGCCAAACTAGCTCGATGGCGTCCTGGAGGACTGTTGGCCAGTAGAAGCCTTGCCAAAAGGCCTTCCCGACCAGCGTGTGGGACGATGCATGGCTACCACACTCGCCCTCGTGGACATCCGCGAGCAATTCATGGCCTTCTTCTCGGGAAATGCACTTCAAAAATATGCCGTTGGTGCCACGCCAGTAGAGATCCCCATCTACCCGGGCGTAGCGCTTGACTTGGCGCGCAATTCTTTCTACTGCGGCATCATCTTCGGGAAGGATATTTTCTTTCAGGTATCTTCAGATCTCGGAGATCTAGGAAGACTCCTGAGAACAGGTGGCGAGCACGGGGTGCTCACCGGGCGGCAGCAACCTGACGGGATTTCCCACTGAAGGTGCTGCCTGGGTAGCCTCGCCTAGGCACGAGGTTCCCCCTTCGTCTTGGTCGGCGGCCTCGACGGACGGCCGGGAGAGCCTTTCTTCAAAGGTCCCAGTCGGAACCGGTTCTCGAGAGGACGCCAGTCGTGATAAGTAGTCAACGGGTTCGTTGTAGCGGCGGGGGACGTGTTGGAGTTCCAACCCATCGAAACGCCGCTTCAACTTCCTGACTTCGTTCAGGTATGCCACCATTTGTGGGTCGGAGCATTGGTACTCCTTGGACACCTGATTGACGACCAGCTGAGAGTCGCCTTTGACAAGTAGACGGTGGATTCCGAGGGACGCGGCGGCACGGAGCCCCGCGAGAAGTCCCTCGTACTCGGCCGTGTTGTTGGTGGCACGGAAGTGGAGCTGCACGACGTACTGGAGGACTTCACCTATCGGGGAGGTGAGAACTACTCTAGCCCCCGCGCCTTTGAGCGCGAGGGATCCGTCAAAGTGCATCATCCAGTATCCAGCTCCTTCATGTCCCGGATTCACGGACAATTCTTCCCCTTCGTCTTCAGGAACTGGCGTCCACTCGGCCACGAAGTCGGCCAGAGCTCTGCTTTTGATCGCCCGGTTGCTGACGAAGCGGAGGTTGAACTCGGCAAGTTCAATCGCCCACTCGACCACGCGGCCAGTGGCTTCTCGATTGTGCAGGATGCGCTCGAGTGGGTAGGCAGTAACCACCAAAACCTCGTGCGCTTGGAAATATTGGCGTAGCTTTCTCGACGCAACAAGAATTGCTTAGAGCATTTTCTGTGCTTGCGGGTAGCGCGTCTTGGCGTCACGTAGTACTTCACTGATGAAGTATACGGGACGCTGCTGGACGTGGCCCTTGCTTGGGACCTCCCCGAGTACGGGACCTGGGGGTCGAGATTGTCCCCAAGCACTCCTGGCTGCTCGGGTTCGCCCGGGAGCTTGGATCCGGGCTCGTCCCCGAGCACTCCTGGCTGCTCAGGTTCACCTAGGAGCTTGGACTAGGACTTGTCCCCGAGCACTCCTGACTGCTCGGGGCTGCCCGAGAACTCGGACCCGGGCTTTGCCTTGGACATGTCGTTTGTCGGGAGCTTGTCCCCGAGCGCACCTGAATGCTCGAGGTCGCTCAGGAGCTCAGACCCGAGCACCCCGACTGTTGGGGGTCGCCCGGGAGCTGGGACCTGGGTTTTTTCCTTGGATTTGTTGCTTATCGGGAGCTCGGACCCGAAAGCTTCCGTCCTCGTGTGAGTCGTCAGGAGCTCGGACCCGACCTCTCGCTCGACCACGAGGACAGCGCTCACCACCCGGGGAGTAGCTGAGATGTAGAGCAGCAAGGGCTCCTCGGGTCTCGGGGCCACCAAGACCGGAGACGAGGTGAGATACCTCTTGAGGTCCCGAAGGGCTTGCTCGGCCTCTGGGGTCCACTCGAAGTGGCCCGATTTCTTGAGGAACTTGAACAACGGGAGGCCTCGCTCCCCGAGCTTGGAGATGAATCGTCCCAAGGCAGCCATGCAGCCTGTTAGACACTACACGTCCTTGAGACGAGACGGCGGGCGCATCTGGTCGATGGCCTGGATCTTCTCGGGGTTGGCCTCTATGCCTCGGTTCAAGATCAAGAAACTGAGGAGCTTGCCTGAGGGAACCCCGAAGACGCACTTCTCGGGGTTTAGCTTCATGCAAGTGGTGCGGAGACTGCCAAAAGTATCCGCAAGATCTTTGAGAAGCGTTGCTTGGTCCCTTGTCTTGACAACAAGATCGTCGATGTAGGCCTCGATGTTGCGACCTATCTGATATTGTAGAGTAATGTGCATGGCACGCTGGTACGTAGGCCTAGTGTTTTTCAACCCAAAAGGCATGCGAACATAGCAATAAATCCCCACAGGGGTTGTAAATGAAGTTTTTTCCACATCCTTTACCGACATACTAATCTGCTGATAGCCAGAGTATGCGTCTAGAAAGCACAAAAGGCCACATCCCGCAGTGGAATCGACTATTTGATCAATGCGAGGTAAAGGGAAAGGATCTTTCGGACATGCCTTGTTGAGGTCGGTGTAATCCACGCACATCCTCAGCTTGCCATTGGCCTTTGGCATGACGACTGGGTTGGCGAGCCAATCCGGGTGGAGTACTTCACGGATGAAGCCGGTGGCAAGGAGCTTGCCGACTTCTGCCCAGATGAACTCCTGGCGTTCTGGTGCTTGACGGTGCACCTTCTGCCGAACGGGACGTGCGTCGGGACGCATGACGAGGTGGTGCTCGATCACCTCCCTAGGGACCCCGGGCATATCCGACAGTTGCCAGGCAAACATGTCGACATTCGCCCGGAGGAAGGTGATGAGCGCGCTTTCCTATTTGGTGGCCAGGCGACCACCGATATTGACGGTCCTAGACGCGTCTTCACCCAGGACCACCTCCTTGATGGGGACGGAGCCGTCTGCGGCGATCTTGAGCTTGGTCGGGGGCGGACCCGAGGACTCGGGGTGCTCACCGACGTCTTCGGCTGCGGCGAAGGCGGCCAAAAATAGCTGCTCGGTGCAGAGGACGGAGCTTTGGAGGTCGGCCGGCACTGTGATCGTGCCGTTGGGCCCGGGCATCTTGATGGTGAGGTAGGCGTAGTTGGACGCTACCATGAACTTGGCGAGGGTCGGGCGGTCGAGGATGCCGTTATACGGGAGGTCGAACTCGGCGACGTCGAAGACCATGCTCTCCGTCCGGAAGTTGTCCTTGGTCCTGAACGTGACCATCAGGGACACCTGCCCGAGGGGCATGGTGAGACCTGGGGTGACGCCGAGGAAAGGCATCGTTGGCCTCAGCTGCTCGGGTGGCACCTGCATTTTGCTAAACACCTTGGGGGACAGGAGGTTAAGTCCTGCGCCCCTGTCGATCAGCATGCGGGTTACCTTGATGTTGCACACTGTTGGGGAGACCACCAAAGGGAGGCGGCCTGCACCCGACTTGTTCTCGGGGTGGTCGGAGCGGTCGAAGGTGATCGGGGTACCCGACCACTTAAGTGGTCCGGTCGAGCCGGTGCTCGGGGTCACCGAGCACACTTCACGCGCCATCAGCTTGAACTGACACGTGAAGAGGGCGTGTGGGCACCCCTGTTGATGCACACCACGGCTTTGGGTTCCTGGAACCCGAGATCGCTTTCCTCGCCGCCGCGCTTGTCGTCGCCGCTTTCGCGGCGCTCCTCACACTCCTTCTTGTTCCTCTCGGCGAGGAACTTCACCGTCCGGCACTTAGCAAGGCTGTGCCGGTTGGTCTCGTGTATCTCGCACCACCTGACAGAGCCCTGCTCGGGGGGCCCTGGGTGGCTTCTTGCCGCTGCCGCCTGGACCGGCGCGTGGCGGCTTCCGCGCTTTGACTTCCGCTGCCGCGATGGGCTCGGACTTGCGCTTCTTGTTCTTGTTCTCCCGCCACCTGGAGGGATGGGAGGACTCTGCACCGTTGGCCGACGACTGGTTGGGTCGCGGACTGTGCCACGTGCAAGCCTCAGCCGCCTTGGCGCACTTGTCTGCGACCGCGAACAGCTCCACCGTGGACTGGACGTCGCGCGTGCCCAGCTTCTCAAGCATCTTCTCGTCGCGAACATCCTGCCTGAAGGCGACGATAACTGTTTGAGGGAATATCTTGGGGATGGTGTTGCGAACCTGACTGAAGCGCTGGGTGAAGTGCCGCAATGTCTCCCCTTTACGCTGTTTGACAGCGTGGAGATTGCTCTCCATGCCAGGGCGCTCGAAAGTGCCCTGGAAGTTGGCCACGAACTGGTGGCAAAGTTCCTCCCACGAGCAGATCGAGCTCGGAGGGAGGTTCATGAGCCATGAATAGGCAGAGCCCTTCAATGCCATGGGGAACCAGTTAGCCATCACTTTTCCGCACTACCTCAGGAAACACATCCACTGACGGGCGCAAAAATGACATCTCTGACGGGTCAAGGGCCCGTCAGTAACCTCCTGTCAGTGGAAGTTCAACTTTCACTGACGGGCGGTCTGCCCGTCAGTAGAGACGCACTTTCACTGACGGGTGAAATCTACCCGTTAGTGCAAATTCTTGCAGCGCTGCCGGTCAGCATCTGGACAGCTCTTCCACTGACGGGCACGTATTATGTGCCCGTCAGTGTTGATATCTCACACTGACGGGTATATATATGTTGCCCGTCAGTGGAAGTACTTTTATGAGTTTTTTTTAAACAAAAACATATCTGAATATCACAATATATTAAGCATTTAATATCACAAATATTAAGCACATATACCAATTAATATCACAAATATTAAGTGCACATATAAAAGCAAGTTTACAACGAATTAAAATGACAAACAAATGAATTTAACAATGTTTATTCTCACTAGCCCTACTAATCTATGTCTACGACGCTTGGCTAGTACTTGCAGGGCAGCGGTAAGCGGGTAATTGGACTCCCGCGTAGAAATCGCCGCTTGGCCGGATGACTTCGTTGTTGATGATGTACGTAAAGGTCTTCTGGATACGGGCAAAGTCCTTCCTCCAGTCGTACTTATCGTCGGCCAGGTCGTGTATGAAGTTATTGAACTGATCCTGGCTCCATTGTGGGTTGTGGGATATAACGAACGCGTCTATGTGAGCGCAGACGTAGTACCCACATGTAACGCTATTTTTTGGCTATTGCCTACAAAGGAAGTTGAATTTGTGGATCAGCTTCTTGCTCTTGCTTTCTGCTCCTCCCCCTCGCAAGTTGTATTCCCAAAAGGCGGCTTCCAGAACTTCCTTAATTGCTGAGTAGTCCCGCTTGGCACATCTTTGTGAATCAAAATAGTATATCATTCTGGAAGGCTTGTGGATGACAATGAGGATCCAGTGGTTGCTGCGTAAAACGTAACGAAGGAATATTAATAGATGGGTATACGTGCTTAAGAAAAGCAAACTAGGGACGGTAGTAAGTAACTTATGGGGGGTTGTAGGGCATGAGCACGTAGTCCTTGTCCTTATGGAATATCAATGACTCGGTGATGAAATTTGTTAGGACCGGCATCGCTTCTCGTACATAGTACTCATTCATGATGACTGGATCCAGTATTGCAAAGGCGCAGTTGGGCAGACGCCTAGACTCTTGGGCTTGGTAAAGCGCCCACAGTCTGACGAGCATGGTGTCGAGCCAGAAGAGGTTGAACAAATTAAAGATATCTTCAAAATTGATGTTGAAGGTGTCATGATGACTGTCCAGGAAGAAACCGAAATCTTTTGGCACCTCGACCTTAAAGTGTAGCTCATAATCGTCCTGATTCCGTGACCTCATCATGATCGTGTCATGGAGAAGTTTCATCTGTGCAGCCAACCTCTGCACCTCATCATCCGGGAGCAAGGGCTCGCCTACCTCGTACACTAGTCATCAGTCATTCTTGACAGTTTTGGCAGATGTCTCGAAGGATAAGGCCTTTTTTTTGCTCTCCTTGCTTGCCTCCTTCGCAGCGGTGCCGCCCCGTTTGTGTGCCCTTTTTCTTTTCCTCTCCGGCTTTGGAGAGCAGGCCCTCTTGCCTCTTGTCAACGCTTCGCCCACTGCGGCATTGAGCGTGCTTGGAGATAAGACCGTCTTTCCTGTTGCCTTCGGGTCATGGTGATGCTTGGAGCGCTTTTCACGGGGCGGTGAGTCCATCTTGGGTTGCTCCTCCTCCTGGGATGGAAGGATCGTCGTGTGTTGTTGCCCGGGAAGATCGTCATCCCGATCATCGAACAAAACTGGCGTATTGCACAGGCCAAGCGGAGATGGGCCGGCACCGCTTGATGGAGAGGGGATGGCTGACGTACTAGGAGAGGACACCCCGGGGATAGTTATCTGGCTCTTCGGCCACATGATGTAGTACCCCTTGCAGTCTCCTAGCTTCGTGACGTCCTCTTTAGGGGCGACAGGGACTGCGATGTCACTGAACTCGGCGACGACGCGGTCCACCTGCACCCTCGCCATGTGGGAAGGTATAGCAACGTTGTGGCATGTCGCGCCCCCTACTGTTGGGAATACTAGGCCATGTGCAACCGTCTTCTCCACGCTGGCAAAGGGATAGTGAGGTGGCATTTCATAGGCCCCTACATAATAAAGGTACCCATTGTTATCCGCACTATGCTATGAATTAGAGCCCTCATACAAGCGATTCATGGTGGTGAGGAAGCTTACAGCGATGTCTTCGATGGGACTTGGCGACTCGGGGGCGACGTCGGAGGCTGAGGCGCAGCTGCTCCATCTAGCAGGATAGGAGCCCTGATGTCCATGAGGATGCACAGGTGGACGAGATGCATCGCGGGCGGCGTCGTAGCCTTTGGACTCTAAAAATTCTTGCGCCGCCAGCTTGCCAGCCTCCTGGGCTGCCGTTATCATCTTTTGTAGAAGAGATGTTTGCCTTCCTCTCCTCCTCTGGCGGGCAGCCTGGTGGTCTTAAGGAAAGACGTCGTCCCATATAGCCCCGCTCCCGATCCCTCGGACACGCCCTGTCTTCTCCCTCATTCCTAGTGCCTTCGAGAGATGGTCTTCCCACCTCTCACTCTGGACGGAGTCCTGGGAGCTCTCAGGCTGCTGGGACAGTTGCCTCTGCAAGGGAAACGGCACAAGGTACGGGCCGTTAGCGTATTGGAAGCACAATAGTATATTTCAAGAAGACATTGGGTTTAGCTTTGACCAAATGTTTGGAGACCGCCTGAAGCTCGGGATCCGTGATAATTGGTGACCCAATAGCTGGGTCAGAAACTGTGTGCGCCCTCATCCAAATTTGGGCGCGTTCCTGCTCAATATCGGCAAAAGGAACCGGTTTGCCAGCCGCTGTCAGCGTGGCGTCCTCTTTGGCCCAGATCGGTCTCTTCCCTGGAACACCTCGGCTACCAAGGTGGTGGGGCAATTTGTTCTTTGCACGCAGCTCCTTCCCCCGGCGACTCTTCTCCTTGAATGTGTTACTCTTCTTGTCGGCAACGAACTCCTCCCAGTGTTCAAGTTCTATCTTCGGCCATTTAGTTTTAACTGCGGTTTCGAAATTGGCGTCTAGCAGCTTCATTGCTTCATACCGCCATGTCCTTAGCGCAGCACACATGATGCTGTCGGCTTTCCGCTGCACTCTTTCCTTGTCAGCCTCTGGGATAGCGTACTTATCCCAGAGCTTGTCGAACAGGACCTTTTTCTGGGTGTCCGTCATTTTCTTGAAGTCCTGGCATGTGATCCTGACATGCTCGCGGACAATGCACCCGCAGGTGTTGCTGAACGACCTTGCAGCCTTCTCGGGACTTGCAGGAACACCTGTTATGCCGACTCGAGTGACGATGAATGTCTTGTTTGTCAGTTGGTTGCCACCTCTAGGGTTGTACCGTCTCTTCGGCTTCTCTGCTGCTGATGACGGCTCCGGCGCCTCCTGTTCCTCCGATCCCGACTCGCTAGACCGAGAAGCTTCAGATGAGCCAGACGTAGTCTCTTCATCTCGCGCCATGGGAGGTGCAAGTGCCGTGGGAGATACATTCTCCAGCTCAACGGCAAGTTCACTAGCCTGCTCGGGAGCTGTTTGATCGGTTAGGGGCGGGACGTCAATAGGGGCCGCCACGTCTAGGGGCACCGCCCTGTCATCATCTACGCGGGCTAGTTCCCGGGTTGGCGAAGAGTCCATTTTCGATATATTAAGAAACTTGAAAAATGAAAACCATGTATCAGAACAAGTAACTAGAAATGAAAACAATACTTTAAGTAAACACTATCTAAATATAGTGCGATAAAAAAGAAAATTAAAGTAGCAGCAGTATTATAGTACTACTCATCCAAGAGCACCATTTCCTCAAAAGCTAAGAGTAGCAAGAGAGCAATAGTATAGCAGTCACCACTTAGGAGCTGCAGAGGAGGAGAAGGACAATAGGGAGAGGAGCCGGCCACCAACAAGGAGAAAAGCAAGATCAGCAGGACATAAGGAGGAGGAACAAGTAGAGAAGAGGGATCAGCCGAGAAGAGGAGCAAAGCCACCAGCAAGCCTAACAAAACCTCAGATTTCAGAAATAATCATCACAAAGCTAAGCAGCTAAATAGGCAGCATGTGTAGCATCTGTTCTCATCAAATAGACCTTATCTTTAATCATTTCTCAGGAAAAGATCATCTCAAATTTAAAGCTAAGAATCAAACACAGTACCTACTCTTATCAGTTTTTGAAAACATGTATATGTAAACTACATATACATTGAAACTGATACCCAATGTATATGTAGAATCTGTTCTTATCAAATGGGGCTTGGATAAGTCATTTCACATATCATCATCATGAACTACACAGATTATCACAAACCAAAATCGAAATACGTCATCATCATCTTGAAGAGCAAGTGAAGATACATGGACACAACTGATACATGGAAAATTATTGGAAATTTACGAAGTTTTGACCATAGTAGAAAGCTACAGGACATGAAGTTTTGAGTATATACATATATACATTTCAATTTCAGTAAGCAAAACAATTACAAGTGGAGGTCAAACAAGCACGTTGATCAAGTCTTCCATTGCATGAGTTTCTTCTTCCTTTTGATCTACTCTTTTGGACATGTTTCTGCAACCCTTTATAGAGAATTAAAACTACAAGCATAATCATAACCGAGAACATGATCACCTAGACTTTCCCGAACTGCCTACGTGACCAAATTCCCAACCTCCCATCTAATCAAAATCTGCACCAGATTACCTCGTTCAGATGGGCGTAGGGGAGGGGAGGGCTCGGTGGCGGCGGGGCCGGTGGCGTGGGGCTCGGGCGGCGGCATGGACCGGGGCCTCGGGCGGCACCACGTCGGCTTTGGTGTGGGGGACCGGGCGGCAACGTAGGGCGGTGGAGGACCGGGGGGAGGGGGAGGATGACGAAGCGGCGGCACGGATGGGGGCGGGGGAGGGGGACGGGAGCGGCGGTGCGGACGGGGAGGCACGGCAGCCTGGCGGCGAGCTAGGGCTCGGGTGCACGCGCGGGCGGAGTGGTTGAAAATTTCGCTAAGTCCCGCTTAATTAGTGCCATACAATCACTGACGGGCGCTATATAAGAGCCCGTCAGTGAAAGTTCCCTGGCTCTCCACTGACGGGCACGCATTAGGACGCCCGTCAGTGTAAGTCTATCTCCACTTACGGGCGTTACTTCACTGCCCGTCAGTGTACTTGATTTAGGGTTGCTTCCTCAGGCTCTTTACACTGACGGGTGTGACTCCATGGCCTGTCAGTGGACTTGGTTTAGGGTTTCTTCCTCCAGCTTTTCCGGATGTTTGTTCTAGATGTTCCGGATGGTATTCTGGATTCATGTTCTGGATGTTCCAGATGTTATTCAAAATAACATGATGCTTTAATTATATATATTTATTTTCTATTCCTATATTTTACGAATATGAATCAAAGTGATTTAGTAAAAAATGATATTATTACACATTTTCATGGTTCGTTTTCCATTTAGATTTAGTACAAAACCAAACATGCCTATTTCACCAAGTCCGAAACATAACCACATTTAATTTAATTCATCAAAATAATATTATTACACATTGAGATTCATTCTGAATTGATCGGAAAGCTATGTTTCGTCGTCTTTGGTGCGCTTCTCAATAGTACTTCTGATCTTCTTGCTGGTATACGTCAGTCCTTCGGCGCGACTACGTCTTATGTACGGGCACGCATCCTGGGTACCTTTGCGCCTCTTACTCGTTCGATCATCCACATCTTCTTCTTCTATGTCCGGATCATCGAATTGGTCGTAGTCCTCTTCGTCAACTACACCATCGACTCCGACAATACTCCTTTTCCCTTTCCTCACGACAACGCACTTCTTATTCTTTGGGTCGGTTATGTAGAAGACTTGTGCGAGTTGTTTGGCTAATACCCATGGCTCATCTTTAGGACTGATTGATTTGACTTGTCGTGACTCCATGGGGAACGGTGGAGGTATCACCATGGTGCTGGTGTTCGTATCTTTGATTCTGACATCTTTCACCCATCTGACACGAAACATGGGGATCTTGGTCACGGTATAGTCAAGTTCCCAGATCTCTTCGATCACGCCGTAGTACCTACACTTCTTGCCCTGATGACCAGTTCTGGACTCCTGCATTACACCACAGTTCTGGTACGTACTGCACCGGTGTTGAGCCTCGGTGTAGAATGTGTATCCGTTGATATCATACGATTACCATGTCACGACTTTGCTATCGGGTTCTTGTGACAACATTCGGACGGTTTCTTCTTCTCCATTTGACGGCTCCCTTTCATACCAGTAGTCCTTTAGCCACCCGGAGAACTTTGCGTTATGCTCTTTCGTGAGCGCAACTGTGCCCTTTTTCGGATTCGCTTCGCGCAACTATTTCATGTGGATCTGAATATAAGGCCGTACCACAGCCAAGTGTTGCAACACCACAAAATGTGCTCTGTTGTAGTCATCTGATCTGTGCGATCGATACACGTGTAAACTTTTATGCCCGATCCCACCTTTACCGTCGAGTCTGCCGGTGTGCCGCGAAACTGGAACACCTATAGGTTTTTGATCACGCATGTAATCCATGTAGAACTCGGCACCCTCTTCGGTAGCATAGCCTTGGATGATGCTACCTTTTGGATGCGCTCTGTTACGAACATAGCGCTTGATAACCCCGTTGTATCTTTCAAATGGGTACATGTGCAAAAACATGGGACCAAGGTCCAGTATCTCTGGGACGATATGGATCATGAGATGTACCATGATATCAAAGAATGTTGGAGGGAAATACATCTCAAGTTTGCATAGTATGCCAGTGATCTCGGCCTTCAGTTTCAGGCAGCGTTGCACCGTGATTGACTTCTGACAGATAGTGTTGAAGAGGTTGCAAAGATCCGTAATCGTCTTGCGGACACCTGGCTCGATGATGCCTCTAATTGCGACAGGCAGTATCTATGTTATCATCACGTGGCAGTCATGAAACTTCATGCCAATCAGTCGGTGAGTCTTCATGTCAACAAGTTTTCGGATGTTTGCGGAGTAACCTAAAGAAACTTTGACACCATGGAGGCATTCGCAGAGGCTATGGAGCTCGTCTCTACTCATAGTGTAGCAGGCAGCAGGACAGCTGGTCTTGACTCTGATACCATTCTTCCCCGTCTTGGTCGTTTCTCTGGTTGCCCACAGCTCAGGTCTTATATTCATGTGTTGCATGTCTGCTTGTGCCTTCGGCCCATCTTTTGTCTTGTCCGAAATGTTGAGCAAGAGACCAAGCAAGCTGTCGCAGACATTTTTCCTCGTCATGCATTACATCAATGTTGTGACGTGTGTCTAGGTGAGGCCAGTAAGGCAATTCCTAGAAAATAGATTTCCTTTTCCAGACGCCCTTTACCGGCGGTTGTTTCTTTCCTTTTCCTGGCTCAACTTCGTCCATTTCATTCAAGAGATCATAGATTTCTTGTCCGGTCTTCTCGCGAGGCTTGGGACGGAGTTCTTTTGTTCCGTCGAACCTTTCTGTGTCCTCTCTCCATGGGTCATTCATGGTCAGCCACCTTCGGTGTCCCATGAACACGATTTTTCTAGAGCCCTCTAAGAAAACACTCGTCGTTTCTTCCATGCACTTAACACAAGCTTCATATCCTCTGGTGCACTGACACGCGTTGTTCCCGTACGTGGGATAATCTTGCACCGTTGTGAACAACAGGCTTTTCAGAGTGAAGAACTCTTCTCTGTCCGCGTCCCAGACCTGAGCCCCTTCTTCCCACAGCGTAGCTAGTTCGTCCTTCAGTAGCTGTTGATACACGTTAAGATCTATTCTAGATTGTTTTGGTCCTTGAATGAGAATAGACAGTTGCATGTACTTCCGCTTCATGCACAACCATGGAGGGAGGTTATAGGTCCAAAGAACAATGGGCCATGTGCTGGGTCTGCTACTCATGTTGCCGAATGGATTTATTCCATCCACTGAACCTGATATTCCTCGGATCACTACCGAAATCTGGGTATTCCGCATCGATTGCCCTCCACTGACAAGCATCAGCTGGGTGTCTCAACACCCCGTCCTTTCTTCGCCCCTCTTCGTGCCAACACATCAGCTTTGCCTGCTTCTTGTTACCGAATAAACGCTTCAGACGGGGGAGGACTGGAAGGTACCATACAACCTTTGCAGGGGCACCACTCGTCACTTCTTCCTCGTCATCGTCTTGGTTTCTGCCCCGCTTATATCGAGATGTGTTGCACACCGGACATTTGTGTAGCTCTCTATACTCTTTGTGATAAATAATACAGTCGTTCCGACAAGCATGGAGTCCCTCTACATCCAATCTAAGGGGGCAGACCACCTTCTTGGCTTCCTCGGTGCTCGTAGGCAACACGTTCTCCTTTGGAAAAACTGTCGCAAGGTAAACCAGTGTCTCATCGAAGCTTGCGTCCGGACAGTTGTGGGCTGCCTTAATCCTTAGAAGTTCTAGCGTGACTGACAGACGTGTGTGCTCAGGATCGCAGGTGGGATATAGTGGTTTTGTAGAGTCTTCCATCAGTTTCGCAAACTTTGCGACCTCTCTTTCATCCTCGGGGTCTTCGACTAGCTGGTTCGTCATGTGACTGTCCCTCAACATTTCTGCCAAATTGTTCCCCGCCTCTCCTGTCAAGTCATCCCTACATTCAGAAATATGGTCTTCATCTTCTTCTGCATCTTCGTGTATGGCCTCTTCCTCTAAACATTTAGAAGTAGCTAAAATTTCCGTCTCCTCACCGTGACTAGTCCACCGTGTATAACCTTCCATGAAACCTCGAGTCAACAAGTGTAGCTTCAACATGCCTCTCTCCCTGAACATTATTGTGTTCTTGCATCCACAACATGGGCAACACATTTTATTTGCACCCTTTTTCTCCCGATCTTCCTCGGCTGCATCTAGAAACCCATTCAAAGTATCGACGAAACTCCGTGTTGCTCTTTCGCCGTACATCCAACTTCGATCCATCGATTGATTATATTCCAAATTAACAAAATGAACACAAATTTATTATTTTCTTTCACGTACTACATCGTACCAAAGAGAGCTCGCTAGCGCCGGCATCAAGGAGTGGATTTGAGAGTCTTCAGAATAGGGTAAGGAAAGAGAGGAGGGGAGGAGGAAAGAGAGGAGGGGAGGAGAGAGGGTTAAAAGAGATCTAGATCTAGATTGTATATCTAGGAGGAGGAGGGAGGGAGGAGGGGAGGGGGAAAGAGAGGGTGGAGAGGAGGAGGTAGAGGATTGAGAGAGATCTAGCTAGATCTAGGGTTTAAATCCATATGGAGGAGGGAGGGAGGATGAGGAGGGGAGGGGGAAAGAGAGGGTGGAGAGGAGGAGGGAGAGGATTGAGAGAGATCTAGCTAGATCTAGGTTTTAAATCCATATGGAGGAGGGAGGGAGGATGGAGGGAGGAGGGGGAGGATGAGGAGGAGGAGCAGCATGGCTGCCGCACAGTATTCACAGTAGAGGCGCCCGCAGCTGACCGTGTGAGGCACGCGAGCTCGATCACTAGCCAGCTGCGGGCGCCTCTGCTGTTATATGGGCAGAGTTAGCACTGACGGGCCCCATAGATGGCCCGTCAGTGATAACTCTGCCCCCGAAGGCAAAACCGGAGCTATCTTCCACTGATGGGCAAAAAATGATCCGTCAGTGAAGACTTAAGCTTTACTGACGGGCCCTAGACTCATGCCCGTCAGTGAAGATCAGCGACAACTCTGCCCCCCGGAGCTATCTTCCACTGATGGGCAGTACGATGACCCGTCAGTGAAGACATAAGCTCTCCTGATGGGCACTAGAATCCCGCCCGTCAGTGAAGCTTGACTGTCAGTGGAGAAGGTGAGTGCGGGTGCTCGATCCACTTTTACTGACGGGCCGGGTAATCGCCCGTCAGTAGATGTTTGGTTAGTCGCCCAGTGCGTCACTTTTACTAACGGGTGGTCGATCGCCCGTCAGCATTTCGTATAATCAGCGACGGGCCCCTTCTTGCCCGTCAGTGATGAAATTGTAGCAGAAGTGTTTTTTGAGGTAGTGTCGGCTCCTCCGGCCGCTTGTACTGCAGTGGTGTAAATCTGGAGGAACTCCTCCGGGTGGAAGGAGCCGTCGTATTTCTGCGGCAGCTCGGGCCAGAAATTTCTGGGCCAACTGACGTGGCGAAGGCCGGGAGTAAAAGCCTGAAAGCCCGCTCCATAAAGCGGGGTGTCGACCCTCCCGACCGGCGGTGCGCGAACGCGCTCCGGAGAGCATGTACGACTGGCAGCGGGGCCGGAGGACGACTGGCCCTCGACAGCCCCGGCCTCGTGCCGCTTCTCCTGATGGCGCTCGATGGTGACGCGCGCATCTTCGTCTTCCCTCAGTTTGTTGAGGCGCTGGCGGAGATCTGGGCTGTCTCCTGCAACAGGAGAGGCAACCGAACGGTGGGACCCGCTGCGGGGCTCTCTCGCCTTACCATGTGAACGACGTGGAGGTAGCGGCGGAGAGGCTGCTGAGGGGCCGGAACGGGCATAGCTAGGCCTCGAGGAGGTCTGAGAACTCCTGATCGCCGCCTAGCGGCGAGCGGTGTCGACCAGGTTGGCTACCTCCTGAAGCCAAGGGCCCACAGGAGATATGCCTTCCACCTGGACAGGAGGATGCTGGAGAAGAAGCTGCACTGCATGCAGCGCGCCTACCTCTCCCGGCTCATCGAAGTCCGGCCGACGCCGGACCGGCTGGGGAAGCTCGGCGAGGTGTAGGGGCTGCGGTGGGGCTACGTCTGCTGCTGAGGTGCCGCCGGACATGGCGTCGCACCCCTGCTTACGAGGGGGCACAGAGCGTGCCGGAGGAGATGTCCGTCGGTCTGCCATGACCGTCGCAGGCTCGGAAACTTGGCCTCCCCTACCTGGCGCGCCAGATGTCGGCGTACAAACGCCGGTATCGGTGGTCCGGATGGACCCCCTTTGGGATTCAGCCGGGGAGGCGCAAGAATAGAAACTACATTGGTCTTGAGTGGCAGGGATGCTAGAAAAGAGACAGTGATTTCCCCAGGTTCGGGCCACCTTCTTGGTGTAAAACCCTATGTCCTGCTTTTTGTGTATATATGAGTATTTGGATGGTTACAATGAACTAGCAGCACAGGTGCTCCTGTTCTTCTTCTAGGGTTTGAATGTCTAGGGTTGTGTTGTATAATGGAGCAGCCTCAATCGATCCGTCCCTTTGCATGGCCACGGTTCTCCCCTTATATATCCGGGGGTCACCACAATGGCCGAAAGGTAAATACATTATAATAATACTTGTTGCTGCCGAATAGGGCGTGGGCAAGCCACACCGGTGGTTGAGGTTCGCTGTAGCGGAATAGTGCCGGTCACGCCTTGGTTGCGAATCGGATCATCATGATGAGGCCGTGTCAGGAGGTGAAGACTTGACGTCTCCTAACATGGGCTATGCTGCAACTACCCGGGCCCCACGGACCAGGTGCAGAGGGCATGCGTATGGGCACGCGGCGGCGCGCCCTCAAAGTCAAAAAGGTGTCAAACCTCTCCATCCCCCCTAAGACTGATAGCTGACAGGGGTTATCATTTGGGGGAATAGGAACCGGTCAGGACACCGCACCTTGTCCGCAAGGACTTGGAGTAGACAGGCCCGTCAGATGGGCATTTAATGCCTCTGACACGTACTTTAAATGCACCTGTCTGGCCACGTGGACTGAGGAGGGGCCCACAAGGGATGCTCGGGGCTCCCGGGATCGGAGGCCTTCGAGCACGCTCCCTAGGCCGCTCCATCATCCAGGCGAGGCACTCAGCGCCCCGAGCGGGGGCCAAGTCTCCTCGGGTGCTCGGGGTGAGCCCCCGAGCACTTCTTCTCGGGTGCTCAAGGCGAGCCCCCGAGCACTTCTGCTTGGTTCGTCCCGAGCGGGGACCAAGTCGCCTTGGGTGCTTCAGGAAGCACCCTTAAGGGATGACTCGGGGCACCTCTCGATTAGCCGAGTGGAACAGTACTCGGGGTGGACCACCAAGCACCTCCTACATCCTTGGCGACGTGGTGTCAAGTTGGGCCTTTGCCAGTGGTTTAGGGGACCCTGGTCCCCGTATCGCCGACAATATATATATTTGATTAGATATGCTTTAGTGTGACTATGTGGAGTGACATACTGATCCTGGAATGCTACTTATACGCATAGTGGATGTTCTGTTTGTCAAATCGAAGCCCTACGCGATCTATCAATAAAATCCCCCGCTATTGTTGTCTCTCCTTACGGTTGATCAGATTCGCCTCTCCCAAATTTTTTTTGCGGCATCCCACTCATGTTGCTTAAGTTCTTATCCCCTTACAACTAGAGCAAGGCAGTTTGAGGCTGATACATGATTTCAAATCCAGCTTTCTAGCGTTGCCTTGCTTCCACCCTTGTGATGCGTTTCTTGCAAATCGTATGCATGATTGTGGGGTTGTCTCCAGCTATAGCGCACAAACTGTTGTTGCTGCTCTTCATCTTAACCTTCCCTTCGGAGGCCAAGCTCATGCTCTTTGGATGCGGTGGCAACTCTTTGTGGTCGATGGCCATGGTCTGACTACTTGTTGGAGCCTTGAACCCAACATAGTGAATCCTAAGCAGATGGCACAAGCTCGTCCTCAACAACCTCGAGGGCGTTGGTTCCTTTAGCCTCCTAAACCCAAACCAAAGATTTGGAAGGGGGTCTCTTGTCTTGATGCTGGCCCTTTTGTGTTTGGTGGCGGCTGGTGGCCATCTCCTTGGTCGGTGGAGGTGCCGCCTGTTTCCTACTACAAGAACATTTATCTCAGATGCCTTATCATAGATGGTACACCAAATACTGTCTATGATAAGAATTATCGCAAATAGTTCATTCCAAAATTTAAATCATAGTCTGTATATTTTTTTGGCCCATTAGACCTTGCAAAGGGATGGTATATAGGCCATGCTGCCAGCCCCCTAACCCTAGACTCCCAAGCCGCCACTCCCCTCACTCGAGCACCCCTCTGCTCTCTTGCTCTCTCGATTTTGCAAGTCCCTGCTGTCCCACTAGCCTCTCTCTTCCTCTCCCAATTTCTACCTCCTCCTCTTAGATCTGAGCGTGCTCCGCCTCCAAGATCTGCTAGTCACCGGTGACCTCCTCCTCCTAGATCCCCTCCCTAGCTCACCCTCATGCAGTAGCTGAAGCGGAAGGGTGCAGCGGAGATGTGGGAGATGGCAATGATGGCGTTATCGATGCGATGGTGGCGTGAAACATCATGGAAGTGCATGGTAGATCTAGAGGCCCACCCGGAGTGCTCGGGCCGGGAGCAGTAGTCTAACCCTGATGGATGACAGATCCACATGGAGAAGGGCCTTGCCGTGCTCCTTGCCGAGCACCACGAGGCGCCTGACGACACGGTGATTACACTGTTGATGGTGTGGTGGCACCGTCATGGAAAGGTGTGGTGGATCCAGAGGACCCACTAGGAGCGCTCAGGCTGAGAGTGGCAGATCCAACCCCAACGGCTCGGACCTTGTCAACATGGTGCTGTAGCTCACGCGGTTTCGGTGCGGCTCCCTTGCCATACAGTTCATGGCCAACCATGCCTTCACCATCAGCCACAACAAATTCCTTAGCCAAACTCCGCCTCCTCGACCAGAGGCTTGAACAGATCGATTTCTCTTCTTCTCTTTGATGGTTAGCAGATCGATTTTCCTTCTTTTCTTTGATGGTCATGTAAACTGAATTCTTTGTTGTGTATAACTGGGGATGGATGATTGATTTCTTATGGTTATGATTGTTTGGGTACTTTCTTTGGGGATCCGGCGGATTGGCTTGATTGTATGCTTAATTTTGAGTGATTTGGTATTCTTTTCTGAAATTTAGCAACCCAACTTTTTTTAAATGAAAAAATCAATCACAGACGCTTTTGATATTCAACAGACTGTGATGCTTGCCTATCACAGATGGTTCAAAAACCATATGTGATGAGGTATGGTCAGCATAGATCTATTCTTACAGACGATTCAGAAAACCATCTATGAAGATGATTTCGAACCGCCTGTGGTAAGGTTTCCTACAGTAGTGGTTGGACTCGACTACACACGTGTCATTTTATTGGGAAGCGTGCAATGAGTATGTGCTGTGTACACATGTCCCTCAAAAGTAGGTCCGTAATTTTCTTTTAAATTTTTCCCTTGATTGGGTGTGTCGTATCTTTCTTGTGCCATTCATAGATTATCCATGGCATGGTAACTTTAAAAGAAGTCAAGATCAATGAATGGAGGCAGGCCCATGAATGGATAGAACTCATCAAGGCACACCTGCACTATGCATAGCAAGAAATTAATATGAGCTAACAACCGGGGTGCATTCAACAGAATTCCTAAGTGGCTCTGATGCGATTCAGGATTGAACTCACATTTCAACATTTATAGATATATCCTGCTGATCCATCCATCGGTCAAGTAAATATAAGTAGATTGGGCAGTGGACAATGGGGGGTGCAATTTGTTCTTTCTCAGGTTCGGAGTTGGAGTGAAGAGTGCTTGGATATGAATATGGAGCAAATATAGAGTGAATATAGTATGATAATAAAAATTTTAAAGTTTATCCCCTTCTTTGGATTAAAATGAGGTGAGGCCAAAAGATACCACAGATAAAAAGTACCTCATCGGGGCAACAAAATCCCCTAGAACGAAAGTTATATAAAAGCTCTCATGGACACGTGTCTAGACAAACTCACAAATGCACAACAGCACAACACACACGCGTTGGACAAGGCATATCACCTTGGAGAGATGACGAACTGAGACACAAGCAAAAACCCATGGTCTTCACCGAAGATGACAGCCTCCTCTCATTCACACCTCATGGAAAGGGAGCCTGAGAAACTAGTTGCTAGAGCAAATGATGTTGAGGAAGCATTGCTACAGGTGAACCTTGCTAGCACCATGGATGTAAGGGTTGCAAAAGCGAGGAGCTTGTCGCTGGCCAGTGAAGCGAAGAAGGTAACATAAGTGTTGATGCCTTGATGCCGAGACCACCGAACACCCATTGAGCCCAAAAACCAGATCATGGGCCTCTAGAAGAGGAGGTTGAGATGGACTTAACAGGAGGCGTCACTCGCTCATCAGTAGCACCAAGCACATGAGGAAAAAATAGATCGAACCTCGGTAGATGATTATCAAGCTGACTCTCCAAGTATTGTGGGTGAGAGAGCATCGACATGATTGGGAGGAAGCTCATCATGTAAAATAACAAAGGGGAATAGATTTAAGAAAGAGCAAAATACGGGATAGGAAGAAGCACCAAGCTTGGAAACCGCTGCAGGAACTTGGAGGAGGCAAAGACCAGCGAGCGGGGCCAACGCAGCACACCGTACAAATCCAGAGCAACACAATGGCAGCATCGAGAGCCCACCAACTAAATTAGGGAAGCACGCATCGATGCAGCAGTAGATGTGCTCTGTGGTGGCCGGATCTAAAGTCCATGGACAATACTCATTCTTCCCTATTTTCCCTATTTATCCCCCAGCCAGAGGATAGGTGGAAGGGAGGAGCTAGCATTATGGAAAGGTAAGGAAAAAGAACCTATGTAGACTCACATAGACTGATGAACTATACATGTTTAAAATACATCAATATTATAAAAGTTTAAGAAAACAATATAACACCCAAAATAAACACGGTACAAGGAGTACATCCACACGTACATAAATACTTTACGCTAAACATTACAATACATACTTAGTTTCAAGAGGAGTGCGGACGTTTGGCTTTTGGAGGCGCCCCTACAATCAAAACCACATAGGTGTGCTCACGATGCGTGACATTGCTTTTTCGCTACATGTATACTTTCAAATGGAGTGCAAACACTTGGCTTTTGGAGGTGCCCTTGTAATCAGAACCACATAGGTGTGTTTGGGATGCGTGACATTGCTTTTTGACCTGAAATACGACTTAAAATATGGTCTGAATATACAAGAATACATGGGGCTCATCGGTGAGACCATATACACAAAACACATTAACTCTTTCTCATCTACTCTGTCATTCTTCTCTCCCAGTCTTACTATTCTATCATTTGTTTCTCCCTTTCCATCTCTCTCCTCAACCCGTAAGCTCCACCCTCAATAGCACTGGTGTGGTATCCACTATCTTCTCCGACTCCGTTTGTTGCTGGTGGCGCACCGCAGAAATCGTCCAGACCCAGACTCCCACCACTCCATCGCTGTCAGAACCGTGCTCCGTCACCGCTGGACCTCCGAACCTGAGCTCCCCTATCGCCTTCACGATCAGATCTAGGATCCCCCCTCCTACCATAGAGGCATGCCTGGTGTCGATGAGGTGGCCCTACCCTGCTTCCTTGGCCATGCCTAGGTAGGGAGCTAGCCACGGTTTACCGGCCCATGGGGCCATGGATTGACCCCGGTAGACTCGGATCCGTCGTCTATGTCACCATCAGCAGTCAAGATCGTCGTCTCCTACTCCGAGATCTACCCGTTGCTCGTGTTCTTGCATCTGCAACTTTGCATCCGATCTGCATATTGCTCATGCTCTTGCATGTGCCGCTTTGCATCTGACCTGAATATTGCTCATGTTCTTGCATCTGCAAATCGTGTTATCCATCCGGCACCTGCATATGCTTGTACATTTTGGTTCATGCAGGTGATGATTTTTTATTTTCTTTTCATGTGCGATACAATTTGTGATAAAGTTGGTGATTATTGTGATGAATCAGTGAACTTGGTGATGAGATCTCTGAAAATTTGTGATGAATTTTACTTTTTGTGTTCCTACGGCTAAATTCCCTGCGTCTTATAATGTAAGACGTATTTTGATTGGTTAAGACAAGGTTTTGACTAATAATTACTTTATTAGTATGTGGGTCATGTAATATAAAATCGATATCATTAGATTTATATTCAAAAATTCTTATTTATGATTGTGACTTTGTATCACATAAACCACATATTAATAGAGTAATTGGTAGTCAAAGCATTGTCTTATCTAAATAAAATACACCTTACATTATGGGACGAAGGGAGTAATTAATATTAAATGAGTATTTGTTTGTGAAGCTAGTGCATGGATCTACTCAGAATTATGGTATTTGTTTGTGAAACATTTATTCCATATTTGAAAATGGTGGAAAATTGTTTTTGAAGTCTCTGTTCTTCCAATTTGGAATGTCAAAAATAAATCATGGTTCAGATCCAAAATTTCACTGGCAAGATGGAATGAAGGGAACTGATACGGAGGGCTCCCGATCTTCACGATTTGGACCAAGATAACTAGCAAAGCCTAGATGGAAACCCACCCCAACAACAAACTCCAACGAGAAAGCCTTTGGGGAACTAGGAACCAAATCAACCTTACTCTCAATTGAATGCCACGTTTACCACTCGGAGGCACGCGCCGATCCGTTCAATCCAAAAGGAAAGAAAGGCCTAAGGTGGAACTCCCAAATCTAGAGGGATGAAACCCTAGATTAAGGAGCTAGGCTCTACTTTTAGTCTTAACAACAGGTCTATCTCTAATTAGGGTTTTAAGACGGGTATTTATAGGGCTAACCCCGTAACCCTAGGGCACTAATCCAAAAGGGTACATGGGCCTCGGCCCGTTACTGTGCGCAGACAGTACACCCGGACATTCCGGGGTAACTTGTCCGGAATGTCCGGCCGTAGGGCCCGGACATTCCGGGGTAAGTTTCCCGGAATGTCCGGACGTCTTGATCAGTGGACGTCCGGAGGGTTGGAGCTGACACTCCGGGCAGCAGTCGTCCGGAGTCTCCGGGCATGTCCGGAGTGTCCGGGCGTGGAGCTGGGCTGCGCTTCTCTCGGCCACCCATCCGGAGTCTCCGGGCCTGGAGCCGGAGTCTCCGGGTACCTGCCCGAGGGGTGCTTCGGCCACCCATCCGGAGTCTCCGGGGCAGGGGCCGGAATGTCCGGGCACCTGCCCGAGGGGCGCTTCTGGACGGGGTCGCCCGGAGTATCCGGGGTAGAAGACCCGGACACTCTGGGTGTGTTGCAGCAGCCGGTTTTAGCCCAGCCCGGAGTATCCGAGGTAGAATTCCCGGACACTCCGGGTGTGTGTTTGCAGAATTCTGGGTCTTGGGCTGGTTCTTTCCTCCCCTCGGCGGCGTCCCACGTGGTCAATCCTTCACACCTAAGCAAGCAAAGAGTTGAAGCATCAGGTAGTATACTATTCGAACTCAGATCAAGCGGAAAGGGGTCAAGGAATAGAAACACCTCGTGTTGGATAGCCTTAGCGCGAGCTCTAGTCATTGGACCACGGGGTGGACTTGGAGGAAGTGAGCTTGGAGGGTTGGAAGTACCCTTGGTGCAGGAGATGTCCGCATCAGGAACTTTTCTATGCATTTGTATATATTGGTTAATTACTGCTCAATAGTTTTGAAGGATTGTAAAATATATCAGTTCATGAGTAGTTAGTCTTAAATATCTCTTTAATAAGTTATTTTTTTTGTCAATGAGCAAGCGAACTGTGTTGTAAGTGTGTTAAAATTGGGTTAAGCTACTTATCATCTCTTTAATCAGATTTCTTTTGTATATATTTGTTAATTGATGTTTAGTATATCAAGGATTGTGAAATATATCTTGTCCATAAATGATTACTCTTAATCATATCCTTAATGAGCTCCAAATACAATGTTTTGAATTTTATATTTGAAATATGAAAATGAAATAATTCTAAAATTTGTTGCTTATACTTGTTAATTTATGTTTAATGTTTTATAAGGATTTTACTCTTAATCACCTCCTTAACGAACAAAAGATAGAATTTTTGGAATTTTTAATTTTAAAATTTGAAAAATTATGTTTGGAACTTAATGTTTGAAACAACCTTTTTTGTTCTTGTGATTTTTATTTTCTATTTTAAAAATCAAAGGCATTTAAATTAGAAATTGTAACATCCTATTTTGGGCTTTGAAAATGTTTATCTCAAAATGAGGACTACAAAGTTTTATTGATTTTTAAAAATCAATTGAAGCTTAGTTTAAATTTTTCTAAGTCTTTTGGATTTCATCTAATTAATTTAAACATTAATTTTGGTTAAAACTATTTTATTTAGATCTTGCATATTAAAATATGCACCCCTCAATTTTTATGAAAATTTTGAGCTAATATGATATTTATTTTACCCTCATTTGATTTTCTGGATTTTTCTAAACCTTTTCTTTTTGTCCGTAACTTTCTAGGCCGAAACCTTGTTGGCTGCAGTCCTTCTCTCTGGGACCAAGCATTTCTCTCTTGGACAGAGCCTGACTATTAGGCTTGCTCCCTCCTTTGCTTATGCCATCGCCTCGGCCTGCTAACCGGTCCAGCGACCGAGCCCACCAACCTAGCTGCTGGTGCTCTTCACAGCCATGCGGGCCCACCTACTCAGTGCCCTAGACCCCTGAGCCTGTGGAGGTCAAGCTCGACACGGCCGCAGCTGCGTGCCTCAACCTAGGTGTCCGTGCCCTTAATGGCACCGCGCCGCGTCCGGGTCATGCAAGTCCTAGCTGTCATTGCCTATAAAATGCCTGCCTCATCTTGGTTTTCACATTCCCCGCTGCGTGTTGCCTGCCGTGATGCCGCCGTCGCCGATAGCCAATTTCGGTGAACCGTGTGCCACCAGCCGATTCCGCCACACCTGAGGCACAACGCAGACGAGAGAAACTAGATCCCATGGTCTGTTTGTTGAGCCGGTCACTACACTAAAGGAGTTGTGGCCTTCTTCCCATGGCAAGGGTATGGTAGCTCCATCGTTCGCGTACAGTAAGACGCTCGACAATTCCTCTCACCTTACCATGTCAACCTACCAAGCGTTTCTCCTCAGTAAGTTTTGAGCTCCCCTCACTGTAGCTCTCTCTCTCTCGCTCTCCCACTCCCTCTCTCTGTTAACCCGCCACCACCTCTTGTAGGTCGCTGTTGGTCACAGTATCGTTTCCTTAGGTCCTGGCCAACTCCTCTAGTTAATCCTCATAGGTGGTCCCGTTCAATTTCATCATCGGTGGAACCTCACGTACACCCCAGCAACGGCGACCAATAGTCCCCAGCAGCTGAACTCCACCTCCTCTATTCTTTCCTTCCCTTTCTTTCTGCTTCTCTATATCTTTTTACGGAGAATGAACGAGTACAATGCCCTCTTCTATATTCCTATCTTCTTTTCTCTATAGAGGAAACCATAGACATCCCTTTACTATTTCTCTCTCAACCAAATGGCTTGGCCCTATTACTCGGTCGATACCTGAGTCCATCTCTGTCGTTGTTCAGTGCCTAGCACAATGCCAAGACCCATTTGGTTCACTTAGTTGTTGTAGATTTCATCTATGATGATGATAGTAGTATCATCGATAGCCTTCACTCTCCTTTGCCGAGATAGGATTTAATTTCTAAGCTCATGCATTCATGAACATAGAAATTTTTGTGAACTAGATGCAACCACATGTCTATATGGGAATTACTTGGTCAACTACTTTGTTGAAACCTAGGGTGGAACTATGGAGGGGAATGAACAAGGGATACACTTTCTAGCAACTTGTGGGATTCTAGTTTCAACTACCAGAACCCCCCATGTGTACATCCTCGTCAGTCCAGGATCAAGCTGACGGTACACAAGCGAAAGGAATAACATTGCATGCATTTAAAGTTAAAACATAGTTTGAGTATGATATGCAAACACAGCTTACAAAGCTCCATGTCTTAACGACACTATTACATCAGAGGAAACAACGGAAATAAAAGCGAAGCGGCTCCATCCTTGCCACATGCAGTTGATGGAGGCCACATCGGTTGATCGCTGGCGAGCTCTCTTACCGCTGCAGATCCCGATCGGCATCACCTTCAACCTCAGTTTGCTCCTATGGGGAGCTTTGGAGGCCCCAATCACCGTTCCGCTGCCTTGATCCCTGGCGGAAAGTCATGTGCCCCATGTTGGCGTCAATGGCTAGGAGGCATCTACATACGCCAATGATGGCAGTTCGTTTTCTCTCTTGCAGGACATCTTTGTAATGGCTGGACGTTAAACTATATTAAACCGTTCGGGCATCTTTGCCTTCGCCAAAAATATAAGAGAAAAAACACAAAGAGGGCCATACATTACTGGTTCAGTGTTGTCTCATACATTTCTTTCTTCTCTAATTTGGAAAGCATATTGATCGGTGGTCTGTTGTATTTGGCCCGGCCGGCTGGATAACATGCATGGCCCAATCTGCAAGCCTGTCCAAGCTAATTGGCCCTGTCTAGCTGGCACGTCTTGTTGACAGGCTTGGCCTGTTGGTTCGTGTGGCAGATGCATGATGGAGGAGGATATATACGTACTTGATTGCTAGGCACCGATCTGTATTGCAGTGATAGTGGATATAGGTACAGAAAGAGCAGTGGTTCAGGTCAAGCAAGAGCAGGGTTTAGAGAAGAGTGCCGACAGCCTATTTATCGCATTCGTACGATTACACTTGCGTGTAGAAATATAATAGATCCTGATAGCTTCTTGGGCCTAAGTCTATTTGAAACCACTCCGGCCCAATAACTTTGGCATTGGGTAGGCACATCGTATTGAGGCCGCTCCTCTGGCACCGACGCCAACTCATCCTTTGTTGTAGGTGCGATGGGTGCCTGGCTGGTACTGAGGTTGCTAACATTCTTGATCAATTTTTGAGTTAAAAACGGACGCAAATGCACACAAAAAAGAAAAAAAAGTATAACAGAAACTTACGTAAGTGACAAATATATATTTGCGGATATGAAAAGCAATTTGGACCTCTCCAACGCCAATCAATTTGCATAAGCCCAAAACTCAATAGCACGCACCTAGCTAGCTGAACTCTCCAGGGAATGTAAGAGAGCCAGAGCAACAATTCTAAATTACGACAAAAATTCTGGGCTTGTATAACAGAAGACGAAAATCATGCCTTGGTGTCGTGCCTGCACAGCGTTTGCCTCAGGGATGCTATGAGGGAGCTGTGGACTTTGCCGGCGGAAGTACACTTCTGGAAACAAAGTCCGGACTGATTTTTGCTGTTGTTCGATGCTTGCAGGCCAGATGAGAAGAAAGGTGTATTGTTGCTGTTTTGGAGGCTGTGGCATGTGCCTAACAAGCAGATTCATGAAGGGATTTATACTTCGTGTGAGCCCGGTGCATTTTCTTGAGAGCTATTCAAAGACCCTGTACTTGGCCATGGCGTAGGTGACTGATGATACGGTGAAGGGGAAAGCGCCACTACTGCAAGTTAGTGCGATGGTGAGTAAACTGAAGGTTGTGCGTTGGTACAGAAAAGTTTATCCTGTGATTCACCAAAATCATCTGTAACAAGACTCATGACAAATATCTGTAACAAGACTCATGACAAACGATCTTTTTAAAATCGACATCATAGATAGTTTTTTAAAGTGGACATAATATGATACATATGGTCCATTTAGGCCCACGTAACCCATAGCACCTATATAACCTCTAAACCTAACCTTTAACTCCACCTAGTCGCGCACCTGCCCACCCTTTCAGATCCATTTGCCCCTCTTCCGTTCCACCACCGCCACTTTACCCTTCCCCCAAAACCAAGTCGTACTCCTCAATCAAGCTGCCTCTGCTCGCATTCGTAGCTCTTCTGCTCCCGCTCCTCCTCCCATCCACACTGCCTCCCATGCCACCAATCCCTCCACAATGCATCAAAGTGTTTGCTTGCTGATGGAGGTCTCGTCTAGGCTTCGCCCGCCTTCCACATCAACAGCGTCGCTCCGCCACTAAGGCTTCCCAGGGCAGATCCAGACTTCCTGTGGAGAACGCTGCCCCAAATCCGTCGTCTTTTACTTCCCACAGGGGCACATCGAGTTCATCTCCTTCCTCCCTCCCTCTGCATCCCCTTGCTCTCGCGAGGCCACGCCTCCCACAGTGGTCGCCGCCCCGCCCAACTCCGGTGCTGGAAACCAACGTGTTGCTAGTGGAGCCAGCGCCTCCATGGTCGAGCCGCCCACCTCCCCTTGCCTCTTGGTGCTGCACACGAGGATCTGCTCCGGGCGTGTGGGTGCGGATCTAGTGGTTTGTGGCAACAGTTGAGGTGGCGGCCAAGCTCAGGCCTATTATTAGACATCGCAGACTATCGATGATCGATAAACCGCCGATCTTATGTAATACATGGAGAAAATAGAGTAGGGGATCGTATCCAGAAGCTGATCATGAATCAGGCCACTGGCAAGGAGATTTATACAGGTTCGGGCCTTCTTAGGATAACAACCCTACAACCTGTTGGTTTATTGATCTCGAGACAAGGTACAAAGGGGGTGTTTAGTCCTAGATGGGATCTACAACTTAGTCGAAAGGGGTTCTCGAGGCTGGTCTCCCTTCTACTTGCTCGGAAGTTTTCCGGTTGTGCTTTTGGCTATCCAAAGCTGAGTTTTTGCTATTCAGCGATCCTAGAATAGCTTGTCTTCTTCGAAGGCCCTCGGGATCCTTTTATAGAGAGTATACCATATCGTAAGAGATACGGACTCGTCTCTGAGTAGAACTCCATCATTTTTAAACATTGGGATTGACTACCAAGTTTAGGGAGTCCCAGATACCTACATATGGTTTCCTTATCGACCTAGAGTCCTTCTCCGAGGAACATATCATATCTGGTAATTAGGGTACCCTTAGGTCTCTGTGTATTTGTATATGGATATTGTCCCCGTATCCAATAGTTGTAGACTACTCATCGTCAAGCCCCCCATCAATACATGAAATAAGGCCAAGACGGATCAAAGAAATCAACCTAGTCGGAGATAACATTCCGACCAGGTGCTACCCCGAGTAGTCACGAGAACCCTCGAGTAGGATAAGCCATCTACTTGTCCTCCTAGTTCTTCAAATCGCCTAGTCGGGAATCGAATACTCTTCGAGTAGCTTTTAGATGCTTCCGAGCAGCCTCGCGTCCAAGTAGGGATTCTGAGAATAGTAATAGATGATTGACTCATGCCCATGACTTTCGGTCATGCTTATCTCCACTAGCGGGTGCTCCAAAATTTGAACCGTCGTGGAGGAGATTTCACGTGGTGGTGAGAATTTTGCCCTCCTTTTCTGCTCCTGCCCATGCTGCCATGAGCAATGCAGTGTAATTGTCGGGGATGTGCGCCTGCCGTTCCTAGTTTCTATTGCAAACAACTGTACAGGCGGATAAAGTTACTGCATGCATTAACTGCGATAGGACGTGAACCAGAGATCGTGGCCTCGGTCACCACTAGATCCATTGCACGAATAGTCAAGATTTCACGGTTTTTTCACCTTTATCTGACATCTGGGGGACCCATGAGGTTTTCACCGCACTACAGACTTGCTTTTCCAAACACTTTGTCTTCTTCCTCTCGCCCATGCTTGCGCTCTTCATCTTCTTGCCTCCCATCCAAAGATGCGCAAGAGGAAACTACTGGGAGGAGTTCGTCCTCGCCCAAGGAGGGTGCATGGGTGAAGTCAGAGATCACCCGTGAGCATATGGACGACCCAGAAGGCCTCGGAGAGATCCAGTCGCATCATGGGGTTGAGTTCTAGCCGGCGACCAGGAGATCTCGAGACCTAATCCAGCCTACATCGTGGTCTTCGTGGATTTCTTTTGGTGCGGCTTCTTCCTCACTGTGCTCTAGTTTTACGAGATAGAGCTCATCCATCTCAATCCAAACTTGATTGTGATGCTGAGTGTCCTCGTACATTTATGCGAAGCCTATCTCAAGATCCACCCCTCCCTAAGCCTCTTCTGGTACTTTTACCACTTGAAGAGGATAAGGGGAAAAATCATCGGCGGTGCTGGTCCGCGACTCCAGGAAGGTAAGTCAGAGGAGTATATCGATTTCTTTGGCAAGAGCTCGTGGTTGGGCTAGCATAAGAAATGGTTCTATTGCTAGTCGCCTGCTACCGAGGGGATAAGATTCCAAGAATCCGCGCTGTGTTAAACGGAGGTGCGGTTGGAGGAACCGGATCTAAGCCCTCGTCTCCAACCACTAGTCGATGAGATTGTAAATCTTAAAGAGCGAGGTCCGACGGCATGGGACATAGCTTGGGACTTCATCAAGCAGGGCCTAAGTCCTTTGCGTGGTAGATCTTCGGGTGCTTTGGAGTCTTCGGGTAACACACGTTCAACCCAGGGAAGTAAGATAGGTAACCTTTGCTTCCAAAGACCTTATTACTCAAAAGGAATCTCTCCTGACCTTGAACTGCTTCCTTTACAGCCCTCCCACGATCAACGGTGCTCTCTAGAAGGTAGGTCCTTTTCGAGAAGGTGCCACCAGCAAATCATACTGATGTATCGGTGTTGCTTACTGGGATGTCCTAGAAGGATCAGCGGGCGATCTTATCGGTAAGTCTTACCCGACCCTGCTTGCCATTTGTCCTTTCGAGTAGTGCTAGATTGACTGTAGCCATTCTCGAGAATTCTTGTAGTGTGCTGGTCGGGATGTGTCCAACCCGGAGACTGAAAAAGCCTCTTTTGAGTCGGGCCGGGGAGGCAGCTCATCCTCCGCTAGGGTGCTTGAGAAAGACCAGCCGGAAGTGATTCTTCTGGCAGTGTCAGCATTCCTGACCCCTCCTTCTCCTCTAAGATCTTCCCCCAAGGTGCTTCTTGAACTGTCTTAAGACATACTTTCTTCACATGATGGTTGGGTTTCTTAAGGCGTTGCCGTGCAGAGGGTGGAGGAAACTCTTGTGGACGTGTCGGCTCCTCCCGTCATGGAAGACCCGACTGTAAAGGAGTCAGGAGTCGAGAAGATGACTCCTCGGGTGACTTCAGCCAAGAGAGGGCTGAGCCTCTCGGAGCGCAAGGTTTCGCTTCACCTGGAGTGGTCGAGGTAAGTAATCCTCTCGGAGAACCTCTTCCCAAGTAGGGGATCATAGTTTCTGACTTAGTCATTTTTGCAGAGCAATCAGCCCCCCGCCTAAGGTTGTCAATCTGGTGGAGTGGACGGGCCCTCCGGCGATGGAGGTTGCCCTGGTCCCCACTAGCCCAATTGTGGAGACTGAGAATCCCCCGGCTTCGGAGTTGGGCCAACCTATGGTCTAGGAGATCAGAGCTCCTGCCCCAACGGTGGCGCCTCCCTTGGTCTCAACGATCGATGGACCTTCTTTGTCATCATTGCCGCTGGAGCTAGTGGCCCTTGTCGAGAGAGGCCTCAACCTGGCCAAGTATGTCAGCCCCCCCTTAGAGGTAACAAGTGCGAAGAGAAATTCGTTTGTTAATCTACTCGTATTGAGACTAACCTTGTCAATGCAGCTCGCTCTATCTCGGGCGAACCCCCCCTCTAGTCGGAAGTTCAAGAGCAAAAGAAGCACCCAGTTGAGCTTGATGCTGCTTTGGAGGCAGAGAAGTCCATGGTGGCACAGCTGGAGCATGAGAAGGGCCAGCTGGAGCTAGACAAGGCCTAGCTGGCCGGCGAGTTGGTCGAGGTCTGATCGTCACTATCCCAGGCCAAGATCAGTGTGTCAGATCTAAAAGATAACTTCCAGTACGTTCTGGACCTACTCGAGATGGCGTTGACCGAGGTCGGAGTCGTGGTTCCTCCAATGGAGAGCCACGGCATGCAACTAGCTAAGCTGACGGCGGCTCTCTCCCATCTGAAGCCAACGGTGGATGCCCACATCAGCACCCAACTCCGGCAAGGAGTTCAGAACTCTCTGTCGATGGCTCTAGCCTTGCTGAAGGCCCGCCACCTAGACACGATGTTAGCACCCTCCGTGACGAGCTGACTAGAGCGTAGGCGGTGGAGACCGAGAAGCTGGTTGCAGCTATGTATGACGCGGCAGACATCTTTGCCGAAAGGCTCAAAGTGTAATCCCCCGCATAAATAAAGACTCGATTACTTTTGGTCAATATCTATGTTATAAATGTGCTTATAGTGTTTTTCATTAACTTAGGGTTAGAACTTATCGAGAACTTGGCACTAAGGGCTGATTGAGAACATTGAACACTTAGCACTTTCTAGTCTTTCTCTTTTGACCTGAGTTGGAAGACTTGCTACTCGTGGGGGAGTTTGGTTAGTCAGGCGTTAGATCTTGGTTGAGTGGAGGGTTCTGGGACCCTTTGTCACTCATAGATGCAATACGGGACCTTCCTCTGTCCTTTGGAGACCATAGTTCGGACTTCTTCCTTTTTGCAGGGAGAAAGACGTAGACACGTATGTTCTTTGTGCTTGACAAACTATCTTAGTCTCAAGTTGCCCAGCAATTCCTTGTGATAGCTAGTCGAAAGGACTTATCGGTTTACTAAGTGGTTGATCGGTTTTGTCGAACGTGTCATACTTTGCACCTTCCAACTCTCCTCGGCCCGAGTTGGAAAGCTTTACCACTAGTCGAGGAGTTCGGTCAATTAGGCCTTAGGTCGAGGTCAAGCGGAGGATTCAAAGACTCCCTATAACTCGTCAACATGGTAAGGGACCTTCCTCCTTCCTACGAGGCTAGAGCTCTGACTTCCTTCCCTTTGCGAGTACTAAACTTTCAGGAGCTCCATAAAACATGTTGTCGTGAAACTTTTCACCCTGTTGTACCTGTCCAGTCCCCAACTAGCTATTAGAAAAGGAAAACTTCTGATAGGTAGTTAAGAATAAGAATTACATTAAACTGAGTGCGTGTGTACAGCTTAAAAGAAAAAAAACTAAGCTATCATCCGGGTCTTCCCTTGGAAGGAATACCTTGTCGCCTTGTCGGCTCCACACTAACTTGTCTGGGTGCACATGCTAGGTAGAGGTACCTAGTGTGGCTCACCGCTGGTGATCCCATCGTATGGTGCTGGTACTCTGGAGGAAGGGAGGTATTGTCGTGGAGAGACGCTGACAGTTCTGGGGAGCGACTCGGATGTCCTCTAAGTGTACTTTAACTCGAGTACTTACACATAGAACTTCTGGAGCTGATTAATATTCCAGGAATTGTTGAGGACTTGACCATCCTCCATGGCTAACCGGAATGACCCGGGTGAGTAGCTTCGGTGATCGTGTAGGGACCTTCCCACTTGGGGGAAAGCTTGTTGCTGTTGCCCTAGTTCTGGACAAGTCGTAGAATCAGGTCTCCGATTTGGAGAAAGCGTTCCCTAACATTCTAGTCATGGTAGCGTCGAAGGGATTGTTGGTACCTGGCTACTCGTAGCAACGCTTGAGTCCTCTTTTCCTCGATGACGTTGAGGTCGTCTTCCCATCGATGTGTTTCATTCTTGTTGGCAAACAACTCAACCCTGGGGGACAGTAGCTTTAGTTCACAAGGGAGCATGGCTTCTATCCCGTAGACTAGAAAGAATGGTGTTTCACCTGTCGCCCGACTGGTGGTGGTCTGGAGTGCCCAGAGGATGGATGATAACTCGGAGACCCTTGCCTTGGCATGGATGGAGACACGGTCAAACACATTGAGTGCCGTTGTCGGTGATGATCCTACTTGGGACGCCAAACCATGAAACGATGTTCTTCATGATGAATCATTTGGCGGCTTCCGAGGTGATCCTTTTGACTGGCTCAGCTTCAATCCATTAAAAGTATCAATGGCGATGAAGAGGAACTTGAAGCCCCGGGTGAGCCGGGAAGGGGTCAAAATACCCAGCCCCATATCGTGAATGGCCACGACAGGGGTATCATCTATAAGGCTTGAATGGGTTGGTGAACGCACCTATTGTGAAATTGGCACTAACAATAGTGCCTAACCATCTCTCTCGCATCATGGAGACATAGGCCATATAAACCTTGTCTGAAGACATAGGCCTGTGACTTGATTGTTGTGCGTGGGGTAAACCGGATGTCAAACACACCGAGTTTGATAGCCCACTTGGCGATTCTACTGATAGCATCCTTGTTGTGAAGGATGTTACCGAGCAGGAATGTGGATGGTATGACGATCTTATAAGCTTCGAAGTAGTGTCGTAACTTACTAGAGACTGTGAGTATCATGTAGAGTTGCTTCTGGACTTGTGGGTAGCATTCCTTTAGACCGTGAAGAATCTCACTGATGTAGTACACAGGTCACTGAATCTTCTCAAGCTTGTTAGGATCCTTATGTTCCACCACTAAGACTCCGCTGATGGCTCGTGGCCTGGCGGTGATGTACAGCAATAGCTCTTCCTCTGGATTGGGAGCGACTATCATAGAGGGGGATGAAAGATAATTTTTGAGATCTTGGGATGCATTTTTTGATTCTTCTGACCATGTGAAGCCATCGTGTTGTCATAGTAATTTGAAGAATGGTAGTTCCCAGTCTCTGAGACAGGATATGAAGCGGCTGAGTGTAGCCATGCATCCAGTTAGCCTTTGGACTTTTTGTACTGGCCTGTTAGACTGCATGTCCATGATTTCTTTAATCTTCTTGGGGTTGGCTTCAGTTCCTTAGTTTGAGACTAGGAAGCCGAGTAACTTCCTTGCATCGCCTCTGAATGCGCACTTCTTCGGATTGAGCATGCTCTGGTTCCTTCCTAGACTCATGAAGGTCTCGAGTAGGTTAGCGAGAAGGTCTTCTTTTTCTTGGACTTGACGACAAGTTCGTTGACGTATGCTTCGATATTGCGGCCGATCTGATCATGTAAGGTGAGTTGCATTCCACGCTGATACGTAGCTCCAATGTTTTTTAATCCAAAAGACATCTTTGTATAACAAAATATCCCGGAAGGAGCTACAAAAGGAGGTTTTCTCCTCATCTTCGGGACACATGTTGATCTGGTGGTAACCAGAGTATGCGTTGATAAAGCATAGATAGTCACACCCGGAGGTGAAGTCGACTATCTGATCTATATTCGAGGTAGAGGAAAAGCATCTTTCCAGCATGCCTTGTTGAGGTCGGTGAAGTCCCTGCACCTGTGCCAGTTGTCGTTTGCCTTTCGAACCATGACTGGGTTGGCCAGCCACCATGACTTCTTGAATAAAGCCTGCTTTTAAAAGGTTCTTGATTTCTACCTTGATGGCTTCTCTTCGGTCAGGAGCAAACCGCTGAAGTTTTTGCTTTATAGGCTTGGCATTTGGTCGGACCACTAGCCTATGCTTGATTACCTCCCTAGGGATTCTAGGCATGTCAGACGGTTGCCATGAGAATACTTTTGCATTTGCCCAAAGGAAGGTGATGAGCTCGAGTTCCTATTTAGGGTCTAGGTTGGAGCTGATCTGGATGCATTTGGATGGCTCCTCTAGATCCACGAGAACTGTTTTCACCTCGTCATATGTTCTCACAGCCGCTTTAGGTGTCAAGTGTTTGACGTCCTTGTCGGCGTGATGCTCCTCCGCTAATCTAGGCTATGCTAATCATAGTGTATGCCTGTTTCTGGACAGCCGTGGACCATGATAACACCCTTAGGACTTGCAATTTCATGCACCGATAAGCATAGTGTGTGGCAGCCATGAACCTTGCGGGGTTGGTCACCCTAAGATAGCATTGTATGTTGTCTCAAAATCAACCACATCGAACAGAACCTTCTCTGTTTGGAAGTTTTTGGGTTTGCCAAAAGTGACAGGGAGTTTGATTTGTCCGATTGGAGTAGCCGAGAGCCGGGCAAAATGTCGTGAAAGGCCTGTGTCACTGGTTTAATGGATGAGTGAGGAATCTGCATTGAGTCAAGTGCATTGGTAAAGAGGACATTCAAAGAACTTCCTCCATCCAGAAGTACTCCGGAGACCTTGTAGTTGTTGATAGTGTTTTCGACCACAATATGGAATTATCCTAGTCGGACAAATTCTCAGGGTAGTCGGCTTGATCAAAAGAGATCCTGATGTCCGACCACCTGACTGTCTCACATGTTAGGGGTATTGTAGTAAGAACTTCTCGAGCTACTATCTTGAATTGTATTTTGGACTCGTAAGACGCCGAGCCCCTGAAAATGTGGTCTACCCTTCGTTGCTCGTTTGGGTAAGGCACCTAGTCGGGGTTGTCACCATTACTAGTCTCTTGGCTTTGACTCACGACCTGAGATCTTTTCCTTTAAACTTTTTAGCCTCTGCTTGGATATACTTCTTGAAGACACGGCATTAGCGAAGATCATGCTTGTCGGTCTAGTGGAAGTCACGCCAAATCTTGCCAGTCTGCTCCGTCTTGCCTTGAGGCTTGCCTTTGTTCCGTGGAGGACCGGAACGCTTGTTGGGGAAGTTTGCCCTCACCTACCCTATTCTTTGCCTCTTGTCGCGATCTTCATTAGAGGACTTCTTCTTGTGCTTGTTCTTTGTGGAGCTGTCATGGTGTCTTGGCTGGGGCCATCCGATGTCTTGGTCCCGTTCCTTGATAAATTGGAGAGCTTCTTCGGTGCTTGTTGCCTTGTTGGCGAGCTCCATTAGCTCCTTCACTATTTTTGGGATAGACATGGCAACTTCCTCCGTATACCTCTGGTTCCTGCAACCTGGAATAAAAGCTTGAATAACTTACCTTAGGTATGGTGTTGCAGATGTTGCTGAACCATCTGGTGTACTTGCGCAAGGTTTCTCCTTTTTCTTGGAAGAGACAGAAGAGGTCATCAGACTTCCCAGGACATACATATGTGCCCTGCAAGTTTCCCTAGAAGCAGCTCAAAGTTGTTCCCACGAGTGGATCGATCTGGGTTGTAGATTGGTTAGCTAGGTCCTAGTCAGTCCTTTGAGGGCAGTCAAGAGATAGTTGGTCATGACCTTTTCGTTCCCTCCTGCAGCCTCGATGGCTATCGTGTAGATCTGTAGGAACTCGACGGGAATAGTAGTATTGTCATACTTCTCGATCGATCCTAGTTTGAACCGAGAAGGCCACCAAACCCTTCTCAGTTCTGTGGAAGAAGCTTGGAAACCATGGACGACTCCTCGAGTTCTTCTATCATACAAAGTTGGAGGCCATCCTCGGTCCCGGCCATGATACCGAGAAGTATGGTGACCAGGAGACCGATTTGGAAGAGTCTTTGAGTCTTTCCCTTGCCCAAGGTACCCACGTAGGTCACCTATCGGGTGATCCGGGATGGTGAATTCCTACGGCCACATGGCGATTCGACATCGCTGGAAGATTGTCCCTAGTGATATCGTCTTTCGCGGTTGACCTCTTCACGAGAATTAGCAGAGCGAGCATTCCTTCTCGTGAAACTGTTGGCGGCAACTGCGTGATGTGAGGACTCAGCTTGTTCTCGAGCTTGGAGGATACCGTTTTCCATGTCGATTAGCCACTACTTCCCCTTTGAGGTAGTGAGATCCATGAAAGGAGGTTGTTTGAGTCGTTGTCAGACCGCTGAGAGGTGTTGAGGGGCCCTTCATCTGAAGAGATCAGTATCTTGTGGGATTGGAGTTCCTTCTCAATTACTAGGGTTGTCTGCTTGAGAAGACCTAGGGTGAGAAGGAGGAATCTTTGTGTTTGGGGGCAGATTGTCTCCTTCATTCTCATGAGAAGGTTGATGCTGAGATCCGTTCTCGATTACGAGTACTTCTTGGGGACATCTTCCGTTGGAAGTAGAGTCTAGATCCTTCATAGATTTGTCTTCGGAGGTGACCTCCGGGGTCAGCCATCTGGGTGGTCGGAGATGCGGGTGATAACCTTGACATACGGCTCGCACCACTTGCGTGTTTACCCTGATGGTCATGGGATGGAAGCTGACCCCGTAAGCCCTAGCGTACTCCTCCATCAATTGATTTACATCGTTGTTGGACTCATCGTCAGGTGAGAGATCGTCGAGATCTACTCGGTCGTTCCTCGGCTCCTGATCAGTCGGAGGGGTCAAGTTGTCGTAGAAACCCTCGTCTAAGAAGGCGGTTCTTGCCACTGCTTGTGTCGAAGATGCCAATGGTGATTCGTTGGAATCAATAGCCATGATCCCCACGGTCGGTGCCATCTGTCATCAATCGATAAACTGCCGATCTTATGTAATACGTGGAGAAAAGAGAGTAAGGGATCATATCCGGAAGCTGATCACGAATCAGGCCACTGGCAGGAGATTTATACAGGTTCGGGCCTCCCTCGGGATAACAACCCTACGTCCTGTTCGTTCTACTTGCTCGGAAGTCTTCAGTTGTACTTTTGGCTATCCAAAGTTGAGCTCTTGCTATTCAGCGATCCTAGAATAGGTTATCTTCTCCGAAGGCCCTCGGGATTCTTTTATAAAGGGTATACCATATCGTAAGGGATATGGACTCGTCTCCGAATAGGACTCCATCAAACATCAGGATTGACTGCCTAGTTTAAGGAGTCCCGAATACTTATGGGTGGTTTCCTTATCGACCTAGAGTCCTTCTTTGAGGAACATATCATCTCAGATAATTAGAATATCCTTAGGTCTCTGTGTATTTGTATGGATACTGTCGCCGTACACAGTAGTTGTACACTACCCATCGTCACAAACAGTTAAAACCACACGTAATGTATTTTGTCATCACATACAATTGCTCACATGGGTCAGAAATTCGTTTGTGATGATGATTTATACCTGTCTATAATGTGGTTGTTTGTAGCAGTGTTGGGACCTTCCATGGCTGGGAAGAATAAAAATTAATGTTGATGGGGCCTCCGAGGGCATCTCAGTTGAGGCTAGTATTGCCAAGGTGGCGAAAGATGACAATGGGGATGTTACTTTTGCTGGCATATTGTTTAGGAGAAATGCTACGACGTGGAGGAGGTCGAGCTGTTAGCATGTCGGGAGGGTCTTCTTTGGCTTCTCGACATGTGCCTTTGCTTGTGGTTTTGGAGACGGACTATCTGATGAGGATATACCCCTTCGGATACACCATTCTTGTTATTCCTTAAGTCTCAATTCCAGCAATTTGTATGAATTTTCAAGTGAGCTCACCTCTAATGGTGAATTCTAATTTTATGAACTTTATGCTACTCCTTGATGGATGTGTAGCTATTATATTTAGGAATAAAATACACGATGATACTGGGAGCATAAAGGTGATGGTCAAGGTAAAAGGATTATGGAGCATTAGGACCAAGGTAATTCAAGAAGATGGCATAACCATGCATGAAGAAGATGATATGCTTTCAAGCTACTACAATGCTCTGATACCACCTGATGTGACAATGGATGTCTCTATCTTTCAATGAGAATAATAACTATCGATTTGTGGAGACGACTCTCACGATCTGGCTGCAACCGTACGATGACCGTTGCACCACGCAATCACTGAACCAACTCCAGATTCGTTATCAACCTTACTGCAAGCAATCAAATAACTAGCAAGAACAAGATAAATAGCAATATGAAATTGCAAATAAGATTGAAGTACTAAAAGTTTGGGGTTCCAATAGTGGTAAAACTATTTCTCTCACCGAATAAGAGATTACAGGAGTTGCAACAATGACTGACTTGAACTAAACAAAACAAATTCACATCTAAAACCCTAGAGGGTGGTGCGGCAGAACCATGCATGAGGAAGATGATTTATTATCAAGCTATTACAATGCATTGGTACCACCACAATGAAATGATGAAGTGTAGTTGATTCTACACCTACAAGAAGACACCAAATATTCAGCCACTATAATTTCAAAATTATCAGTAGATAATTTAAAGGGGTTGTGCACCCTATTAGGCCTAGCCCTTGTAAGAGTCTGAGAGGGGAAATAATCCTAAGTTGGGGCACCGCCCTAGCTGCCCCCTCCTCCTATATATATATATATATATATATATATATAACACCACCCCCGGGGTTTTAGATGAGTTTTGTTTAGTTCAAGTTAGGTATTGCTGCAACTTTGTGTAATCTTTTGTTTGGCGAGAGCAACATTTACCACTATCGAAACCCCAACTTTTTAGTACTTCAATCCTATTTGCAATTTTAGATTACTATTTATCTCGTTCTTGCTTGGTCTTTGGTTGCTTGCAGGAATTGATCTTTGTGATTAGGTCAATCATGCTTCAAGCAAGGTTGATATGAATCTGAAACTGGTTCGGTGATTGCATGGTGCAACGGTCATCGTGCGGTTGTATCCGGGTCCTGAGATTCATCTTCACAAATCGATAGTTCTCATTCTCATCAAAAGATTAGGACACCCATTGTCACATCACTTGTCACAGCGTGCGAGCTGTGGTTGATCAAGCGTAAACTTGTCCCTCCATGGCCATCTCGTTCAGGAGATTAGGAGTTCAGCTGCATCTATGAGAGAGGTTGAGATTAAACATTGTTATAGGAATCAGAATAGGATTGCTCATGAGTTTGCCCAACTGGGCTCACGAGCGGTTTATAGTTACTTCTGGCTGGGGTCCATCCTACCGGGAGTTTCACATCTAGTGTATGCTGACTATAACCCTTCCTGATTCAATATTGGTCTCATCTCATTGCAAAAAGAAAGAAAATTCTGCTAGCTAGACCGATCTACTCACTAGATTGCAAATCAGAATTGTCATGTTCCTCAGTGGATCGGGTTACCCTATTGAGAGGTCCGTGACCTATAAGTGAGAGGTGTAGGTATCAATGACAAGCTATAGTAGCACGAGAAGAATGGCGATGCTCAAGGCATTGATCCGATCTTTTGATCTTAAATTCCAAGCCGGCCACTCGACATGAGGGTAACGGGAGGAGGACAATAGAGCGACACTATACCAGGATAGGAGGACTGTGAATTTTTTTTAGATAATGGAAGGATCATCCTCTCGGCCTCTACAACATGCAATGCACACAATAAAATTTAATTCAAACGATGTACAAAGTGTCGATGCCGAAATCAGCTTACGAAATGGCAAGAAATAACCACCCTGCAGCTAGCATCGGCAGAGAAACTTGCCACTGCCAGCATGATGACATGATACTCTCTTACAACCAGAACAACCACCTAAAATGACACTAAAGAGATAAACAAGAATTCTTTAAAATGACAATGCCTTCACCAAGGGAACGACCATCACATCGCCATTGGCTAATCCATCCGACGAAGGACAACTAGAGGTTTTCACCCCAAAGAATCTATACCATTGCTTCAAAGACAATACTTTCAAGAAGGGAAAACGCTTGTGCGACATCGTTATTGGACCCATCCAATCAAGGACAGATTAAGGGTTAGCCATAGGCCTAGCTAAATCCCTAACTCCGTCATTGCGGATCATTCAAGGTCGCTGCCTGTCCTCAAAAATGGATTCTAGACCACTAGATGGGAGGTCGCGTCGAAACAGAATGCACCTACATAGGGAGGCTGAAGTCCGCCCTGATCTTCTCGTCGATCGGTCAAGCCGCCATGATGTACCACCACATGTCATGCCAAAATCGGCCCTTAGAGAAGACATGCCGCCAACTGCCTGACCCAGCTACACTACTAGAAAAAAGGTCATCCGTTGCATATTATCACTGACGGGCAGGGAGAGGCCCGTCACAGTTGTTTGTTATCACTGACGGGCACCGGGTGAACCGTCAGTAGTGAATCTACCAGACGTTCCAATTTGCGTGGGGAAAGTCATCACTGACGGGCAAAATGTATGACCCGTCAGAGATTACACAGCTGCCGGCGACGAATCTTACCAGTGACGATCTTGTTTTTTTGCCCGTCAGTGGTACTTTAGTCATCATAGACGGGCGAAAAACCTGCCCGTCAGCGGTAACATTGTTACCGGTGACAGCTATTCTCAGTGACGGGCCTTGTAGGACGAGCCGTCACCATTTTCTGCCTCTTCGCCAGCCAGAGCTATAAAAAACACATACCCCACGAGCGTTTCATCTCCTCGTTCATCTCTCCGTTCATCTTCCTCCCCTCACCGTCTCGCCACCGGCCAGATCCGCGATGGTGCGGGAGCAGAAGACCGAGGAGTTTCCTGAAAGCGCGTCCTCGAGGAAGAGGGCCCGCCACGAAGCTCCCCAGCAGGTACGTCGTTCTCCTCGCATCAAGATGTTGAAGGAGAAGGAGCAGATGGAGGAGGCGGAGCAGTTACGTCATTCTTCTGGCGCGGAGCTGCGCGTCGAGCCCGTGGAGGAGGACGACGCCGCTGACGCCGTCGAAGAGGAACCCGTGGAGGAGGACGACACCGTTGCCGCCGTCCAAGAGGAGCCCGTGGAGGAGGGGGACGCTGCTGCCGCCGTCGAGGAGGAGCCCGAGGACGAGGACGACGCCGCTGCCGCCGTCGAAGAGGAGCGGCAGCTCCAGGAGGCGATACGTCGGTCCATCAACTATGAACGTGCCAGGGCCGCCATCATAGCCGAGGAGGACCGCATGACGGCGGAAGCCGTGAAGGCTTCCCTCGCCGATGCCCGCGCCGCGGCCGCCGCCCCTGCCCGGGAGGGGAAGATGAAGGAGGTCGAGAAAGGAGGACCTTCTGGCTCGGAGCCGCGCGTCAAGAATCAGAGAAAGAAGGAGAAGATGGTGTGGGTTGTCGAAATGACGGACAACTGAAAAATTTCTTGTCTTGTATTTTGCAATCGGATGAAATGGATGAACTATCGATGGCGTACTAACTTTTTTTTTCACTATGGATGAATCGGATGAAATGGATGAACTATGGATGAACTATCGGATGAAATGGATGAAAAATTTCTTGTCTTGTATATGTGCATTGTTGATGGCGTTCTGTATTTTTTTTGAGCCCACAGAGCTCACCACTGACGGGTGAAACTCGTTCGCCCGTCAGTGGTATTATACCGTTGACGGTTGGAGAACGGCGGCCCGTCAATGATGACTTCCCCCCGATTTTTCACTGAGCGGTTGTAGCGTTACCACTGACATTTCGTCAGTGACAGGCATAGAAGGCACGCCCGTCAGTGGTAAGACTAAATTTTTTACTTTACACAACAACAACTGTTAGAACTTAGACATTTTAGGCGCACACAACAACAAATGTTAGACATGAAGCAAAAAATTTAGGCGCACCAGCCTATCCCGAGCACAGCTGTAACACCCATTCTAATACATAAATAAATTGCTATTTTGCTTCATGCATACATGGCATCATCCATGCATAAACTTGTATAAACTTAAATATTAAATGGTTAAGTTTTATAGAATATGTGCATATCTCATCTTAAAAACTTAAACTTTGCAAAATTTTCTTCTCTGCACTTGGTCCGGATGTTTGGTCCGGAACCTCCGGATGCAACCTCCGGGTGACCCGGAAGCTCCGGATGAAGTTCCGAACTAACTTCCGGGTGAGTCCAGAGAGGGATTTTGGGTGAGTCGGTCAGTCGGAGGTTTGACTCGGACCCTCCGGGTTCAACCTCCGGGTTGTCCGGATTCCGGGTGGATGCCGAGCTAATCTCCGGGGGAGTCCAGAGAGCAATTTGGGATTCCGGTGCCACCGGAGGTCCAATCCGGAGCCTCCGGGATGAGCATCCGGGTGAACCCGGAAACATCCGGGTGATTTCCGAGTAGAAATCCGGGTGAGTCCAGTAGGGTTTTTGGTTGGATTTGTGAGGGCCGGAGGTTCCATCCGGACCCTCCGGGTGCTACGTCCGGGTGATCCGGATTCCGGGTCATCCTCCGGACGGTTTTTCCGGGTGAACATCCGACTGTCAAATTTGAGCTGCCACGTTGCCACCGCCGTTTGGGGGCGGTGGGCGGTGGCGCCTGCGTGGAGGCTCCGCCAGGGCCCCTATAAAAGGGTGCCACAGGCCCCTCTCACCTCTTTTTCTCCTCCTCCCTCAAATTCCTCAGTCTTCCTCCATTTTCTCCCCAAAACAGCACGGTTCCAGCTGCCAGCTCCGGCGCCAGCTCCGGCGAGCCAGCGCCGCTGCTCCGGTGAGCAGCTTCCTCCCCTTCTTTCCCTCTTCCTCCTCCTGCAACCCCATTTCCCTCAGTCCTCTTCTCATTTTCTCAGCTCCAGCCGAGTTCCTCAGCATTTTCGAGTCATCCGGAGCCCATTCCGGACCATCCGGAATTGCCTCCGGGCTGCAGAATCTCAGTGAGCAGAAGGGCAGGTTAGGGGAAGATTGTGGGTGAAGTTCGCATTAGGGTTTGGAGCCAAGTAGCTGTGGTTTCTTTACCAACCTTGGGAGTGTTTTCTCTCAAAGGTATATAATCATTCTTGAACAAGTTCTTATTTTCCAAACCTTATAAAATGTTCTATGATTCATTTCAATTTTTAATGATCCAATTAGTTAGATCATGTAACTAATATGCTAGGGTATAAGGATAGTTCCTTTTGTATTAACCTTCAAACTAAACATTGTAATCCTAAAATAAATTCTAATTCAATGAATCATGCATCTAGTTACTAAAATGATTACTTTAACTACTTAAATTGAAATGAAGCATGATGCTTATCGCAAAACCCTAGCGTCCCCCAAATGTTGTAATATCTCATGTCTAGCATCTCCATCATGCATACATGCTGAAATCTCATTTCTTTATCGTTTTCTTGCCGATGTTTCGCATTGCTTGCGACAGAACCCGTAGAAGAAGAACCGCAAACCGTTGAGCTCACCCAAGTCTCCGAATCCTACGACGAAGGCAAGCAGAGCTTGTTGCATTCTTTTATTTTTTTTTATAAATGTGTATGTGGACGAATGTTTGTTTGGTCTATGCATTGAGTTTGAGTTCACTAGCATGCGTAGGGTGTATCATTGCGTTGAGAACGCCCTTATCGCCCCTTTTTACAAAAATTTGCTTAAGTGAGTTGGGAGAGGCGTGGACGTTAGCGGAATTGATACCGGGAATGATTGAGGTAAGCCTCGATATCACTTGAAGTGAAATGCACTTATCATGTCCCGGGTGATCGTATGGCTGGAATGGTCCAGGAAGTTACCGAGAATCGAGACTGGGGTATGTTTGAGGTAAGCCTCGATATCACTTGGAGCTTTGCAACCTCCAAGGGAAATACACTCGCCATATTCAGGGTGATCGATTGTCAGTAACGATCCGAGAGATTGATTGACATTGATGTGAAATGAATTGGTAGTCCTCGCGGACGTAGCGGAATCGATGCCGGGAATGATTGGGATAAGCCTCGATATCATGTCCAAGTGAAATGCACTCATTACGAGATAAGCCTCGATATCACTTGGAGTGAAATGCACTCATCATGTCCAGGGTAGTCGTATTGCCGGCAACGATCTAAGAGGTTGATTGAATTTAATGGGTGTGGGCTACCCCAATGTGATATTCCAATTATCTTGATTGCTTTGTATTCATTGTAAATCCTGTAGCTCACCCTGATTCTATCATCTATAATTATGCTGTGGACTTGGTTACTATTTCAAGTATGTACTATGTAGATGGAGTTGCATTCATGTTTAATTGCTGCTGAACTAGCATGTGTAGGACATCTAATCAAGCACGAATAAGTCTTGCGAGTACTTTTGTACTCACCTAGGATATTCCTAGACTTTTGCAGGTGAGCCAACTATTGCGGAGTTTTGTGATGAAGTTTAATCCAACTGGTTTCCTTGGTCCGCGTTCGACTCGTGGGCACGGTTTGGATGTTATGCAGTGGTTGATGCACCACTGCGGGGCTTTTGTTGTTTTTCCGCTGCGTTGTACATATTTCAGTTCCAACCAAACTTACGGTTATCGCCGACTGAAGTTTATGTATAGTTCACTCAGTGAACAACTAGTTTTAATATAGTGCTGTAGTGCTTGTTGATGGTATGCGAGTTGTTATTCAGGCTGCCCATATGCAGTGTGTGTATGATATGAAGTATGTGGGCATGCCGTGGAGAGTTATTGTTGTTCCCCTTTTTACTATTCTGAGCAGGAATCGGTTGAGTGACCCGCTGGCTGAAATGCAGTGCCGGCCAGGCAGGGTGTGGGTGGGTTCTACCGGGCTTTCGAGCGACCCACTAGCCTCCGAGCTAGGTTAGGGTGTGGGTAGAATCGCCGGGCTCCTCCGACCTTGTTCTGTGTAGTAGGATCAGGGAACGGCTTTAAATCTCCACCGGATCAGGGAATCATATGTGGTTCTGGGAAGATTGGTCGCTTCCGGCCGGCTCGCATTGGTCGGGTGTCGGATCGTCGTGCCTTTGGTGCGTACGGCGCAGGTACCGTGCCACCAGGCTGACGAGTCCTTCGGTCCTTGGCGACTTCGCGTTCCCTTAATCATATGTAATTCCCGGGTCCGTGACAGCTTGGTATCAGAGCCGAGCTGACCGTAGGAAGCCAATTGCAGGTGGTCGTTAGTTAGGACTCGACAATGTCGAGAAAATTATTTGCAAAATTAAACCCTATATTTGAAAATTAGTAAGTAGACTGCTTTTTATTCCTTGTCCTCCCCACTCTTAGTTCTGAGACCTCCTTCCCTGTCGCTTTGGTTTTGTGTTTGTGGCTGACTTTAACCCTGCTGTTTGCTTTGTTAGTTGGATTCCCCTTAGTTGATGCATGCACCCATGTCTTGGATGTCGATGGAATTCCGGAGGTACTCCTGTATATGCTCCGAGAACTTGGATTCCCCATCTCCTGGAATACTTGATACATAGAGCCGAACTCATGGTTAGAATGTAAGTTGAACTACATGTCAGGTTTTAGGGTATCTTTTGGAAAATTGTATTCCAGTATTGTTGGCTGCAAGTCTTGGAACATCACCCCCGTTTATTTCACTAAAAGAGTGATCTAAACTGCAGCCTTCCTGTGAACCCGTTGATTGTATTAAGGTATTCGGGTCTTAGCGTCAACCTTCCTTGCAATTGTTTTGTACCTCATTTCCTCGTGAAAGTGTGCATGAAACGATGTGCCATATCTTTGGTTACCTTGTTATACCCTTGTGGAAGTGTCCTTGATTTCCCAAGTTTCCAACTCCTTTCTCTCATCCGACGTCTTCTATTTTCTGTAACATGGCATCTGGATCCCGAGAAACCGCTCGCGGGTGTCGTGAGTATGAAGAAGAGGAAGTGTCATCTCCTTCCCAGCAACTCAATGTTGTGGACTTGTTAGTCGCCCAGAACCGAATCCTTGAGCAACTCGCGTGCAGTCAAGCCGAGATTGCTATTGCTATGGTGCGCAACTCCCAGCATATCGTGGGCGAGGCGACCGGTGAGCAAGCAAGGGAGCTAGTTCCTGACAAATCCCGCAAGCGCGAGAGAAAGACGCAAGAATCTGTTGGAGGCAGTTCACAGAAACCCCGTATGGGGAAGCCGTCCCCACCTTGCTCTTTGGAATCACCTCCGCAAAGGCCGCAAGGTGTTGCTCCTCGTCCCCAGAACGAACAACCGCGACCCTCATTTGATCGGAGTAAGATCAGGTGCTTTAACTGTGGAAAAATGGGACACTTTGTTGATAGCTGCGCTTTGCCACGCACAAACAGTGCCTTGACTCCCAAAGTGCAGGCAGAACATCAGCCATGTCTCCAGGGAAAACCGTCGCAACCTACCAGGGATTCGAGTAAAGTTCAGTGCTCCAACTGTGGGAAGAATAGACACCGTACGAAACGTTGCAAGGCTCTGCGTGCAGGACGTGCTTTTGCTCCCAAGGTGCAGCTAGAACCTCAGTCCCATCTCCAGGAAAAACAGCCGCGGTCGTCCTTTGACCTAAGCAAGGTTCAGTGCTATAATTGTGGGAAAATAGGACACTTTGCGAGCCGTTGTTTTTCCCCGCGCACCGGAAATTTCTTTGTCCCCAAAGTGCAGCAAGGGCAAGCATACGAAGGTCCTCCAGCTAGGGGTCCCGCCATTAATAAGCCCAAGCTGCCGGCCGTGGCAGAATGAACCGCATCACCATCGAAGAAGCGCAGGATACCCCAGAGGTGGTGTTGGGTACGTTCTCCATTAACGCAACTCCCGCCACCGTCCTTTTAATTCTAGATCATCCCATTCCTTTATATCCAGCAAGTTTGCACTTGATAACCATGTGCTATCATCAGCATTGCATCCTTGCCACTTATAGTTGTACTGCTAGCTCAAATTTCCGCCCTAAGCCCTGGAGTTGGTGATCTCTTGTTTTCCTCTATATTGATGACACCTTATCTCTGCCAAAATTGATGAATTAGGAGAGTTCTACCATGTCCACTCTCTTCCTGTCCACCCCTACATTCCTTCCCTTGGAGGACACTAATATGCTCGTCCTCCCCTTGTTTCTCCAATCTATCTATTTAGGCAGCCTATGGATCCTTTTCTCCACTATTTCGATTCTCTTGAAATGATTGGATAGTACCCTGATATAAAGCAGAAGAAGACCTATAACCAAATATCACAACCGCAAGTATGCTCCAGCTGGAGTTGCTCTTTTAAGTCTAAGGGATTCTCCCGCCTTCTTTTGAGTAATCTAGTGTTTTCCTTTATTCCTTTTTGGAAGAATTCTTGTCTCGTATATCTAATCTCGAGTTCATCTTGTTGATGCCTTTCGGTGCTTTCATATCGTTCCCTGCCAACCATTTTGTGTTCTCTATTCTTTAAGCTTTGGTCCAATCCCTCCCTCTTCTTTGTTAACAAGAATGGAAGAAACCTCGTACCAATCTTATAATATCATGATCTATTCCGAGGATGCAAATCTGTACAAGGTGGATTATCCAGAATTGATGCGCAAGCACTCGGTATCCTGGAATGCTGTCGTGCCCATGTTAGAACATCAATAGGGAGCCTGATCACCTCCTCGTTGATGGTGCTACATGTGGTACGGGATTATTCCTTGGTCCCCGACAATTTTGAATCATCACTTGTACAAGCAATACATCTAAGTCATTCTCATCTAATAAACCTTACAAGCAGGATTAAACGAAATCTCAGATCAATCTTAAAGAAGTTCCATTCTACCTTAACAATTTACGTTTCTGAGGTGTTGGATGATCTCGAATTACTCCCGTACATGCCATATATATGCCTGTTCTATGAATAATCCGATCTAGCCTCCCAGAATGTTTCCGTGCTCGCCTAGAACACCAATAAGGAGTCTTGCCAACTCCTTGCCGATGGCACTATGTGTAATACAAGACTAGTCTTAGGCCTTGACAATTCCGGAATTTCTGCTACGTTTAGCGTCATCTCGCCCGAGACCTTCCAGAGGAAAGGTGCATGCCATGTTCGTCATGCGTGGCAACTCCTTCCCATCCGTCTTCAAATGAATCTCCATCTTAAGGCCGCAAGCTTTCGATGCTAATCAGCAGATCAGTTTTCTTCCTCTATTTAAGGCGATAAATGGCATCGATCTGACGTTTCTCTCCCTTCTACTACCATAAGCGACTGAAGTTCATCTAAACAAATTGAGAACCTTTCTTCCGACTCCTTATGTTTCAAGAAAGTCCATTCCTTCCCGATATCTTTTGTACAGGGATGATCTTAGCCTCACTTCTATTTTCCCCTCTTTTGTTTAATCAGCGTATTGCTATTGCCCCTTGCACTTGTGAAGCCTTTCTGATGCCCCAATCCAACTCCTGATTTCTTTCACCAAGTAATCATGAACAGATACTTCAATTGCTTCAGAGCCACTATCCTCACCATCTTGGTCATTCCCTGCTCAAGCAAAGATAGTTGTTCATAACTGCTCTCCTCACTCAAGCCAACAATCTTGGATTCTGAATTTACAGGACTGGTAAGGTCCTTGCCCTCCTCCTCTTCCAGATGCGGTCATTACTAAAATAATAACTTGATCTGGTTTCCTCTTCCCAGAGCTAGTGTAGAATTCAATTAGTGATCCCATGTTTTGCCATCAACAACTCGAGGACCAGTATGGTGTTACCTGAGTGGTCATCGATCTCCTTTCTTAAAGGTGACCCATCCCATCCCCTTCAGGATTACCAATTCCCCCCCCCTTCTTTCTACCCCATGCTAACATGCATGATCCTCCCCACCTCCCCGGTTGAGTAATGCCTAAAGCCCCCATTTGGATACACTTGTTGGCAGCTTTTGTTCCAAGCTCGAGTGCCTCTTTGATAGAAGCTTTTGCTTCCCCTCTGCCTTTTCTAAATCATCTATTTAAGGCCTATTTGTCTGAGGACCATGAAGCTTCCATGTAGTACCAATCCTACATTTCCCTCACCTCTTTCCCCTTCTATCGTTAGAGATCTCAGGTCGAGATCTTCTTAAGGGGGGTAGGTTTTGTAACACCCATTCTAATACATAAATAAATTGCTATTTTGCTTCATGCATACATGGCATCATCCATGCATAAACCTTGTATAAACTTAATATTAAATGGTTAAGTTTTATAGAATATGTGCATATCTCATCTTAAAAACTTAAACTTTGCAAAATTTTCTTCTCTGCACTTGGTCCGGATGTTTGGTCCGGAACCTCCGGATGCAACCTCCGGGTGACCCGGAAGCTCCGGATGAAGTTCCGAACTAACTTCCGGGTGAGTCCAGAGAGGGATTTTGGGTGAGTCGGTCAGTCGGAGGTTTGACTCGGACCCTCCGGGTTCAACCTCCGGGTTGTCCGGATTCCGGGTGGATGCCGAGCTAATCTCCGGGGAAGTCCAGAGAGCAATTTGGGATTCCGGTGCCACCGGAGGTCCAATCCGGAGCCTCCGGGATGAGCATCCGGGTGAACCCGGAAACATCCAGAGCTTGCGACAGAACCCGTAGAAGAAGAACCGCAAACCGTTGAGCTCACCCAAGTCTCCGAATCCTACGACGAAGGCAAGCAGAGCTTGTTGCATTCTTTTATTTTTTTTATAAATGTGTATGTGGACGAATGTTTGTTTGGTCTATGCATTGAGTTTGAGTTCACTAGCATGCGTAGGGTGTATCATTGCGTTGAGAACGCCCTTATCGCCCCTTTTACTAAAATTTGCTTAAGTGAGTTGGGAGAGGCGTGGACGTTAGCGGAATCGATACCGGGAATGATTGAGGTAAGCCTCGATATCACTTGAAGTGAAATGCACTTATCATGTCCCGGGTGATCGTATGGCCGGAATGGTCCAGGAAGTTACCGAGAATCGAGACTGGGGTATGTTGAGGTAAGCCTCGATATCAGTTGGAGCTTTGCAACCTCTAAGGGAAATGCACTCGCCATATTCAGGGTGATCGATTGTCAGTAACGATCTGAGAGATTGATTGACATTGATGTGAAATGAATTGGTAGTCCTCGCGGACGTAGCGGAATCGATGCCGGGAATGATTGGGATAAGCCTCGATATCACGTCCAAGTGAAATGCACTCATTACGAGATAAGCCTCGATATCACTTGGAGTGAAATGCACTCATCATGTCCAGGGTAGTCGTATTGCCGGCAACGATCTAAGAGGTTGATTGAATTTAATGGGTGTGGGCTACCCCAATGTGATATTCCAATTGTCTTGATTGCTTTGTATTCATTGTAAATCCTGTAGCTCACCCTGATTCTATCATCTATAATTATGCTGTGGACTTGGTTACTATTTCAAGTATGTACTATGTAGATGGAGTTGCATTCATGTTTAATTGCTGCTGAACTAGCATGTGTAGGACATCTAATCAAGCACGAATAAGTCTTGCGAGTACTTTTGTACTCACCTAGGATATTCCTAGACTTTTGCAGGTGAGCCAACTATTGCGGAGTTTTGTGATGAAGTTTAATCCAACTGGTTTCCTTGGTCCGCGTTCGACTCGTGGGCACGGTTTGGATGTTATGCAGTGGTTGATGCACCACTGCGGGGCTTTGTTGTTTTTCCGCTGCGTTGTACATATTTCAGTTCCAACCAAACTTACGGTTATCGCCGACTGAAGTTTATGTATAGTTCACTCAGTGAACAACTAGTTTTAATATAGTGCTGTAGTGCTTGTTGATGGTATGTGAGTTGTTATTCAGGCTGCCCATATGCAGTGTGTGTATGATATGAAGTATGTGGGCATGCCGTGGAGAGTTATTGTTGTTCCCCTTTTTACTATTCTGAGCAGGAATCGGTTGAGTGACCCGCTGGCTGAAATGCAGTGCCGGCCAGGCAGGGTGTGGGTGGGTTCTACCGGGCTTTCGAGCGACCCACTAGCCTCTGGGCTAGGTTAGGGTGTGGGTAGAATCGCCGGGCTCCTCCGACCTTGTTCTGTGTAGTAGGATCAGGGAACGGCTTTAAATCTCCACCGGATCAGGGAATCATATGTGGTTCTAGGAAGATTGGTCGCTTCCGGCCGGCTCGCATTGGTCGGGTGTCGGATCGTCGTGCCTTTGGTGCGTACGGCGCAGGTACCGTGCCACCAGGCTGACGAGTCCTTCGGTCCTTGGCGACTTCGCGTTCCCTTAATCATATGTAATTCCCGGGTCCGTGAAAACAGCGCCCAGACCCACGAGCCCAGGCCGCGCAGGGGACCTGCCATAGGCCTATCCCGAGCACAGCGCCCAGGCCCACGAGCCCAGGCCGCGCAGGGGACCAGCGGTGGCTCGTAGTATCAGTGAAGCTTGTAAGGAATTCGAAGGCGAAGGCGCAGCTGCCCTTTTAAGCTAGTGCGCGCGCTGCTCGCTCGGCGAGGTGGGACTAAAGTTGTGCGGTACCACCGGTGGTAGCGTTACCACTGACGGGCAAACAATACGTACCCGTCAGTGATGATAAGTTAATACTGACGGGCCTTTATTTGTTGACCGTCACTCATAAATAGAAGTGACGGGTCGGTATTGTTTGCCCGTCAGTGATGATTAGTTAACACTGACGGATCCTTGCCTGATGCCCGTCAGTGGTATTCCTTCCTATATAAATCCAGCCCAGGCGCGAAAAACTTTCTGTGCCCGCGCGTCCCAAGGACCAGCTGCGTGCGCCGCCGTCGCCAGCTAAACTGCTGCGGCCCGCGCCTCCCGAAGGCCCTCTTCTCTCCAGCCCGGCCTCTTGATCCCTCTCTCAAAGATTGCTAGCTACCCGGGCTCCTGATTCTCTCCTCCCCCCATCTCAAAAGGCCAATTTTTCTCTCCTCCAGTCCCCATCCCCCTCTCAAAGACCCCAGCAGCCTCCTTGTCAACATCCCTCTCCCCGAAGGCCCACGATATCCGTCGCTCCTAGCTCCTCTAGGGTTTTTAATCTCTAACATGGTAAGTACTTTATTTTATTCGCCTGAGAGAAGAAATGGCTAATTTAATATATTTATTTTATGAAACTATGTTTATTTTGCCGTAGGGATCGATTGATAGAAGTTGGATGTATGGAGATCGTGCCACACAGAGTTTCGTCACCGCTTTGAACGAGTTTCTTCGAGTCGCTCAAGAGGATATGGCGATCAAGGGGAAAGCGAAGATGTGTTGTCCATGTCGTAAATGTAGTAATATGCAAATGTTATCGACGACGGGGGAGTTGCAGCTACATTTGCTGACGAAGGGTTTCATGGAAGGCTATACACGTTGGACATGTCATGGTGAAGAGAAAGAAGTTGCAAACCCGACAGAAGCGGTGGACCTCGTTGAGGATGAGCACGGCGTAGCTATCGAGGAAGAAGCTAATTCAGAATCTTCAGAGGATAGCATGGGGAATTTGAATGACATGTTGCATGATATGGAAGAAATGACTTCGACCCCGGAGAATGAAAGAGAGTTCGCAGAGTTTGTACGATTGTTGGAAGACGCGAGAGTTCCGTTGTTTGTTGGATGTAAACTCGAGCATACGCGGTTGTCCGTCTCGTTAGAACTTCTAAAGCTAAAGGCAGCGTACAACTGGCCGGACACAAGTTTCACAAAATTATTAGAGCTCCTTTCCAACGTTCTCCCGGAGGGGAACGTCTTGCCTACAAGCACTTACAGGGCAAAGAAGGTTATATGCCCTCTCGGATTGGACGTTGAAAAATTCCATGCGTGTCCAAACGACTGCATCTTGTACCGCAGAGAGTACGTAGACCTACGAAGATGTCCGGTGTGCAAGACATCCCGGTACAAGCGTACTGCAAACCAGCTCGATCGTGACGAGGACGACGATGAAGCGAAGGGCCCCCCTGCGAAGGTTTGCTGGTATCTTCCTGTTCTTCCCCGTTTGAAGCGGTTTTTTGCCAACAAGAAAGATGCAAAACGAATGCGTTGGCATAAGGAGGGTCGAATTGAAGATGGAATCCTGAGGCACCCTGCCGATGCATGCCAATGGAGGGCAGTGGACGATGCATTTCCAGATTTCGGGGAGGAGGCGAGAAACATAAGGTTTGGGATGAGTACAGACGGGATCAATCCATTCGGCAACATGAGTAGCAGACACAGCACATGGCCAGTCCTTCTATGGATGTACAACCTTCCTCCATGGCTGTCGATGAAGCGCAAGTATATACACCTCTCCGTACTCATCCAAGGGCCGAAACAACCTGGAAACGATATTGACGTGTACATGCAGCCAATGAAGGAGGAACTAGAGACACTCTGGCACCAGGGGGCTGAGGTTTGGGACGCTGATAAAGTAGAGTATTTCCAGCTACGAGCTATGTTGTTCACTACGGTCAATGACTATCCAGCGCTCGGAAACTCGTCTGGCCAGAGTGTGAAAGGATACGAAGCTTGTGTCTCGTGCCAAGAAGAGACTGCGAGTTCATTCTTACAGAACTCGAGGAAAATCGTGTATATGGGTCACCGAAGGTGGCTGGCCAAAAACGATCCATGGAGGCAGTGCCCAATTAAGTTTAACGGAGAAGTGGAAAATCGTTCGAAGCCGGTGGAGAAGACCGGTGCACAGATATACGAGATTGTCAAGGATATCGACATTGTACCCGGAAAGACACAAGAGCTAAGACCGGGCATCTGGAAGAGGAAGTCGCTATTTTGGGACCTGCCTTACTGGCAAGTTCTACACACCCGTCACAGTATTGATGTCATGCATGTCGAGAAAAATGTGTGCGACAGCTTGGTTGGTATTTTGCTGAACATTCCAGACAAGACAAAAGATGGTGTCAAGGCACGGCTTGACATGGAACAGATGGGCGTCAGACCAGAGCTGTGGTCCGAACAGATAACGTCAAAGACAAACAAGGGTGATTTGAGAGTCAAGACGCGCCTACCTCCCGCCTGTTACACCCTGAGCAAAGCGGAGAAGAAGAGATTGTGCGAGTGTCTTGCTGGGGTCAAAGTTCCTTCCGGATATTCGGCAAACATAAAGAAACTTGTATCGATGAAGGACTTGAAATTAATTGGTATGAAATCTCATGATTGTCATGTGATGATGACACAGATCCTACCCATTGCAATTAGAGGCCTAATGGAGCCAGGAGTCCGCAAGACCGTCACCAACCTTTGTAGCTTTTTCAACACGATCTCTCAGAAGTCAATTAGCCCAGATCGCCTTCATAAACTTAAGCAAGAGATCGTCGTGACCATCTGCGAACTAGAGATGTACTTCCCTCCTACATTCTTCGATATCATGGTACATCTCATGATACATATCGCTCCGGAGATACTGAGCCTAGGCCCCGTGTTCCTACACAGCATGTATCCTTTTGAAAGATACATGGGCATTCTGAAGCGCTATGTTCGTAACAGATATCGGCCTGAAGGAAGCATCGTGCAAGGCTATGCTGCTGAAGAGTGTGTCGAGTTCTGCACAGATTACATGGCTGAACATCGACCTATAGGTGTGCCAAGTTCGCGGCACTCGGGTAGACTCATTGGTGTCGGCACACTCGGAAGAAGACAGTACGATCCTTTACGTACCGATCGATCAACTGACTTCCATAGAGCACATTTCGTGGTCTTGCAACACCTGTCAGTGGTTGGGCCTTATATAGAGATGCACCAGCAACTGTTGCGCAAAGAAAACCCTAATAGAGGACTTTATTGGATCACAAAGACGCACAACGCGCAATTTTGCCGTTGGCTAAAGGACTACTGGTACGGAAGGGAACCGACATGTGAAGAAGAAATAATCGTCAAATGGTTGGCAAGAGAACCCATGACAAACATCGTGACATGGCAAGGGTATGATATCAACGGATACACATTCTATACGGAGGCCCAAGACCGGAAAAGCACATATCAAAACTCCGGGGTGACGATAGAAGCTAAAAGTAGTATTGATGGCCCGAAATGCAGGTACTACGGCATCATCGAAGAGATTTGGGAACTTGACTACACCGTGACCAAGGTCCCGGTGTTTCGTTGCCGATGGGTGCACCTGAAGGACGTCTGTGTCGAAGATCAGAACTTCACCACGGTGAATCTTCGGAGTGTCGGGTCCAAAGAGGAACCATTCATATTGGCTAAACAGGTCGCGCAAGTGTTCTACGTACTGGATCCATCTAATAAGAAGCGCCACGTTGTAAGAAAAGGAAAAAGGAGTATCGTTGGAGTGGATGGTGTAGTGGACGAAGAAGACTACGACCAATTCGATGATCCGGATACCGAAGATGAAGATGAGAAGACAAAGAAAAAGATGAAACGTCATACTGATAACAGTGCCAAGCCGTACGTACGTACTGATCATAACGAAGGACTGACATATCAAGGGAAGAAGCTAGTCGATGACGATGACGAGAACGACGGAACTTAATATAAGTGTTGACATTTATGTGATGTAGATATGTAAATATATATGTGTGATCGAGATAACTGTTGTCATTTATGTGATGTAGATATAAATATATATGTGCGATATAAGTGTTGTCATTTATAAGGATATGCAATTTTGATTATGTTGGAAGCCCAGCAAGTGATGAATCCTTTACACTTAGCAAATAACCAAGCCCCTCCATCGGACTGTGTTTCAAATTCATTTACCCAAAGATTGGCCCTCTCTCTTCCCCAACACACCCCCACCCCAAAACCCACAACCATCTCCTGGAAACGTTTTTCGGATACCAATGTAA